>JAFEKR010000050.1:0-304159 GCA_019022495.1 Epichloe hybrida
GGAATTTCAGTACGAATAGAAGACTTCCCTTCTATTAAATTAGAAGATAGATACTAATTAACAAGATTAGGGGCCTTCTGCCCTTAATCTTAGTGTGCAAGAGGTTCTAAATAATTAGCTAAAAGAGCAGGTTATTAAGCAACAAGATACTATCAATCTATTATTACATAAAATAGAAGCTTTAACTATAGCTATTAATGATAGAGGCATGGAGGGTGTGGAAGCTGCTAAGCCCGCTAGTTAGCAGCAAGTTTAGCAGCCTATTTATTAAGATAAGGCACCTAAATCTAGCTTTGTATAAGTTGCCTTTAATAATTTGATTATTAAGGAATTTAATAAGAGGGTTTATAGCTTCCCTAAGACTACTAAGCTTAAAGGAGCTGAAAATTTTGATTAATAGAAACAAGCCCTAGCTATCTAATTTAGAGCTTTAGGCATGCCTAATTTTCTAGATAATCCGGATATTTCTAGGGTGCTAGGGGACGCTGACTAAGCTATTATCCTTATGTTACTAAGGGATAGTTATACGGAAAGCCTCTAAGCCGCTATAACTTAGCAAAAATCACTTAAAGAAGCCTATAATTTACTTATATAGCAGTATTCACATAGCGCTAAAATCCAGAGGGGGTCCCTATATTCTAAATTTTATAACCTAAATTTTTATGGTTTTAAGGGGACTTTAGAAGCCTTTAATATAGTGTTTAATAATTTACTAGCTAGATTATTAATTTTAGGGGTCCTAATTAATCCTATAGATTAAGTTAATTAATATCTTTAATCCCTAAAATTAACCTTCCCTTAGTAAGCTAAGAGGCAATGATTTAGCATGTGTATAAATAGGGCTATAGGGGCTCTCTTAGATACCCTAAATCTTTAATTTCTAATAGTAAACCTTCTAGCTAAACAAAGGGATAAGTTATTTATAGTATTTAAAGCCCTAAATTATAGGGCTAAAGACTAAGAAAAGGGTGTTAAAGATAAGGAAAAGGCCCCTAAAGGTTAAAAAAAGAAGAAAGAAGGCTCTAAAGAAAATAAGGGCTTTTCTAATTTTAATAAGAAGAAAAAAAAGCAAAAGGGTTAAAAATCAGATAAAAAGGATACTAAAGAACTCATAGAGGGTTCTTTTATACTAGGGAATTATAACCTTTCTAACGGAGCCCTTACTTCGTACAAGAAACCTAGCTCTTATAGGACTAGTTATAGAAGTTCTAGTAATAGTAGCTCTAATTCTAGCTCTAGTAATTCAGATAATAAAAAATAAGAAATTAATACCTTAAATGGTTTTAATTATTATAGTAAAGACATAAAAAAGGCCCTATTATATAATACAGGTTTAACTATATATATAGTTAATTCTAGGGAGGTCTTTAGGGATTATACCCCTTATAAGAAGGGGAAATCTAACTCTATTATAACTAGTGGTGGCCCTATTTATCCTAAGGGTCACGGTAGTGCTATTTCTAAGGTCTTATATTAAAAGAAACCTAATAAATATAGGACCTTAGTGCTAAAGGACACTCTATATTTTCCTTAGCTTAATATTAATATAGTTAGTGGCCTTATTTACTATATATCTAGCAGTTGCTTTATAAAAAACTATCTTTATCTTAAAGATAGGTCTTATATTGCTACCCTAGATATAGAAAAACATGGTTTTTTCTTTCACGTTAAAAACCAATCTACACTAACGTTACATAAAGGGCCCTGTAAAAAATCTCATTATATCTAACCTTTTACCTATGCTAGCTTTAGGGGTCATAGCTATCCAATTAGCTACCCTATAGAGGTTTAAATTCCCTCTAAAAGGCTAGATTAGGCTTCTGATTTAGACGAAATCACTGAAATCAACGAAAATGATAATGATATTAAAGAGATTGTACGGGATAATTTAGGGGATTTAGTCCCTTCTCTAACGCCTATAGCCCTAGGTTAGGTCCCTTATAAATCTAAAGATATAGATTTAGGGGTGTTAGAGGGCCTTAGTAGAGGAAAAAGGTCCCTAATACCTCCCTAAGAGGCTTGTGATTCTTAAGGGGCCTAGCAAGGGACTAATAGAGAGAGCCCTAATCTAGACCTAAATCTAGACCCTAATTCAGGCCCTAAAGACCTTTAATATTAAAAGTTACTAGAACTAGCTAGCCTATAGTATATATAATTAGGGCACCTAAGGCTTCCTTTGCTAAAGAAAACAAGCCTTATAACTAAAGGAATCCCTGATTTTTCTAAAATTAAGGATAAAGACTTTAAATATATAGCTTATAATTAATCTAAGATAGTTAGAAGACCTAGGAAATTAGCTATCCCTAACCCCCCTAGAGCTCTAGATTAAATAGAGGGGGATACGCTAAAAATCAGCCCTATACTATACAATAAACAGTTAATTTGCTTATTTCTAGTTAATCAAAAAACTAGATATAAGTGGGTGTTCTTATTACCTAATAAGGAAGGCCTAACTATTTATAGGGCTATTAAGGGCTTCTTTAAAAGGCTTAAAAATTAACTAGGTTAATATCCTAGGCACCTTCACTTTAATAGGGGCTAAGAAATTGATTCTAGTTATTAAATCTAGTTAAATTCTAAAGGGATTAAATTTACAACTTCTAGTCCCTATATCTATAAGCAAAATGGATTAGTAAAGCGTTCTATTTGTACTATTTTAGATTAATTAAGGGCTACTATTTAGTAGGCAAAATTACCCTTATATCTATAGTGTTTTGTATTACCTGCAGTTATTAACCTAGTTAATATAACTACTAATACCACAAAGAATAAAAGCCCTAAATAACTGCTAGCTAGGGAGCTAAATTAGCCCTATATAACTAATATTAGTAGTATTAGAGCTATAGGATCTCACTATAAGATTCTAATCCCCCTAGAAAAATAACCTAAAGCCTAGAAGTTAGTAGCTAGAACTATCCCTAGAAGGTTATTAGCTATACTAGGTTCTAACACCTACCTAGTGTATATCCCCTCTAAAAGGCTAGTTATAAAGACTAGCTTTATTAAGATTATAAAGCCTATAGGTCCTATCTCTAAAGGATTACCTAGGCTTTCTATAGGGGATAACCCTTTAGAGAGGGAAAATAATTTAGAAAATTAAGATCTAAATTAAGGTTTAAAGGATTACCCTATAGATAATATAGGAGGTCCCCCTATAGGTTAAGAAAAACACCCTATAGGGCCTATACAACCCCCTAAGGAACTAATTCCAAAGGCCTTAGAGAAGGCCACGCCTATAACTTCCCTAGGAAATTAGATTTTAACTCCAGACCTTAATTTTAATAAAATTACTAACTTTAACCCTAATATTAACCCCATAGATATTAATATTAGTTCCCCTTTTTCTCTAGATTTTATAAAAGAAATCTGCTTTAAGGTATAGGAGAAGCTAAAGGAAAATAACCCTAATAGCCCTAAACCTAAGACCTAGAAGCAAGCTATATCTAGCCCTAAAAGGGATAAATAGATAGAAGCTATATATAAGGAATATAAATAGCTTCTAAAGGCTAGTACTTTTAAATTTATAGGGAATGACTAAGTACCTAAGGGCTATAAAGTACTAAAGAATAGGCTTGTTTATAAGCTTAAAAAGGATAAAGAAAATAATCCTTTAAAATACAAGGCCTAACTTATTACTAAGGGATTTATATAAATTAAAGGCCTAGATTACCTAGAGACCTTTGTAGCTATAAGCATTCCCCCTAGCTAGAGGATTTTACTAGCCCTAGTAGCTTAGAATAACTAGGAAAATTAAATAAGTTGATTTTATAAGAGCTTTTCTTAATAGTAAGCTATAATAACAGATTTATATAGTTATTCTAGATAGATTTATTGAATTCCTTAAAGCAAATCCTAAATTAGCTAAATTAGCTAAAAGTTTTAGCTATAAACCCTCTAAAGATTAAGTAATTCTATTACAAAAATCTTTATATAGCCTAAAACAAAGCTTAAGGGAGTGGCAATAAGCACTAATAGTAGTGCTAAAGTCCCTAGGATTTAACCCTCTTATATCTAACCTAGCTATATTCTATAATTCCTCCACTAAAACCTTCATTATTACGTATATAAATGACTGCCTTTTAATTAGACTGGATTTACGTTATATCTAAAGACTTAAAAAGGAACTTTATAAAGTCTATCTAATAAAAGATAGGGGGCTAGCTAAATTCTTCTTAGGGGTTTAAATCGTATAAGATAGACCTAATAGGGTCCTGAAAATTTATTAATCTTAGTATATCTTAGAGGCTTTAAATTAATTTAATATGCTAGATAGTAAGCCTATTAGCATATCTCTTTAGCTAGGCGTTTTAGCTACGTAGACTACTAAGCTTTTAATAGCTAGCGAAATTAAGCTCTATTAGTGTATTATAGGGACTATAATATACCTAATGTTACTTATAAGGCTAGACGTAGCCTTTACACTTTAGTGGCTATCTATAGCACTAGCTAGGCCCTATATAAAACACCTAAAAGTAGCTAAAAATTTGCTTAGGTACCTATTAGGAACTAAATTCCTTGCTATTATCTATAGGGGAGACCCTAAAGGTATAGCTAGTAAAAGCCTAATAGGTTATTATAATAGTGATTTTGCAGGGGATAAAAAGACCTCTAAATTAACCTACACTTATCTATTTAAGCTAGCTAGCAGACTTATTAGCTAGAAATCAAAGAAAGCTAGTATAATAGCTCTATTAACATTAGAAGCTAAAGCTAACGCTATTTGCGAGACCTTCTAGGAGCTATAGTGGCTTTAGGGCTTATTTAAGGAGCTAAAAACCCCTATTTCTCCCCCTATCTAGATATATTATAATAATTAAAGCGCTATAACCACTGCCTATAACCTTGCCTTATATAGCTATATAAAGCATACCTTACTAAAGTTTAACTATATTAGGCAATAGGTTTTAGAGGGTTTAGCTAAGATTGAATATCTAGATATGAAGTTAATGCTTGCAAATAGTCTAACGAAACTATTATCTAGGCCTCTTTATTAGGCTTTTATTAGGCTCTTAAGGCTTAATAATCACTAATAACTAATAACTAAATCCCTTTAATAGGGAACTGAAAACAACGCTAAAAAGGGAGCTATATTTAATAATAGCTAGGAATTTAGAAAGGGGGTCTTTTATCTTTTCCTGTTTTTCCCTTTTATCTATTCTTATCTAAAAGTTCTTGTTTACCCTATATAACTTTATATGTTTTTAATTAGCTTATACGTAATTCTTTTGTAAAGGGGGTGTTAAAAATAAGACCTATTTTTAGCCCTTTCTAGTTAAAGGACCTTTTAATTACTAGCTTACATTGCAAGCTTAATAGCTACACTGCAGCTATTAATAGTCGCGAAGGTAGCTATTAATAGCTATATTATAGCTATTAATAGCTATAACTAACTATGTAAATAACTAATCTAAATCAATTGTGAATTATTTAATTACGTTATGGCTGTAAGCATAGCTATAATCACAGCGCTACTAGTAATTAGGTAAGCTAGGGTGACGTAAGTAAGTTACCCTATAGCTATCTTTAATAGCGATTTTCTCTTTAACTAAAGGTTATATAAAAGTCTTATATATAGTAAATTAAAGCTAGAAGACAGGGCTTTTATTTTATGTAGGAATATTTTTTAGACTAAAATTTAGTGTATATAGGTTACTAGTTTATATAGTAGTGAGTCGATTTTTTGGATTTTATATACAAATGAATTTTATAGAAAACAAAAAGTGGCCTATAAGACCTTTTTAGTGGGCTAGATTCACTAATACAGTTAGTAAGTATATAAGAGGAAGAAGATCTTTTTAATCTAGCTAGATAGCTAGGCCTCTTAATCTAATAGCCGCATTGCCTATATAACGTTACTAAAATCAATTCTATTAGTATATAAGATATTATAAAAGTCATCTAGATTAAATTCTATTAGTTAATAACTACTAAAACCTTCCATTGCGTTACGTTAAATAAATTTAACGTGGTGGTTCTACTAGTCCCTGACCGTAGAGCTGCACCTGAACAGCTGTTGCCAGCTGGCAACTAGCTCCTTACATTTCAATAGTAATAATAGTAATAATAGTAATAATAGTAATAATAGTAATAATAGTAATAATAGTAATAATAGTAATAATAGTAATAATAGTAATAATAGTAATAATAGTAATAATAGTAATAATAGTAATAATAGTAATAATAGTAATAATAGTAATAATAGTAATAATAGTAATAATAGTAATAATAGTAATAATAGTAATAATAGTAATAATAGTAATAATAGTAATAATAGTAATAATAGTAAAGACTAAGAGTAAAAGCAATAGAAATAGTAGTAGTTAATTAGTAATAACTTAATATATTAATATAAGCTAAATTACTACTTTTTAATCTAAAATCTTAAAGATTACTAATCTAAGACTAGTAATCTTCGCTAGATTCACTACTAATAGTAGTAGGGTTAGCTTTTTCCTTTCCTTTCCCTTTACCTAAGATTTAAATTTAGAGGCATTAGAATCTTCTAAATTATTAGTATTTTCTAAATTATTAGATTCTTCTAAATCTAATGTATTATATTTAAAAAAGGAAGGATATTCCTTAATTAAAGGTTTTAGGGATTGTTTTTCCTAAATATTTAATAATAATAATTCCTATAAGGTTAAATTTAGTAGTAATGTTCTTCTTTTTATAAGAACATTCCTACCTTAATTAAATTAACCTTTAATAGCAGTAGATGTTATAGGGATTGCAAGGTATTTTTAAGCTAAAACAGATAAAATTAGAAAAGCATCTTGATTTTTAGCTCACTAATTAAATATATTATCCTAAATAGTAATTAGTATAAGTAAAGTAAGTAACTATTAGTATGTAATAATATACCTTATTATGTAGTTGTTCTAGCTTTATATAACTAGAAATTTCATTTTTTCTAGCCTTTTTAATAGATTTATTTCTTTCTTTTGGAAATAAACCTTAGTAAAGGGCTGAAGTAGGTTTCTTAGGCCTAGGATTACTAAATAGGCTAGGATGTCTTTTAATTCTAGATAAATTAATAACTAAAGTAAAAGCTTTATTGTTTTTATTATTAGAGCTAGAATTATTAAAAGATTTATTTCTAGCCTTATATAAGCTTTTATATCTAGTCTTTAATATTAGTATAAATTATAAAGGGATTTAATTTTAAAGGTTAGGGTTAGGAGAGACTAGGGTTATATATACTCCTTATATTTAGCTTTTAATAAGTTTAAAATCTTCTTAATTATATCTTTAGTTAGGTTTAACTAATTTCGTAATGCTAATAGATTTAATTAAGGATTAAGTAAAAATGCTAATAAATAAGGCTTATAAAAGTAAAAGCTTTTATTTATATCTCTAGGAAAATAAGCATTTAACTTTTTTAAGCCTATATTTATTACATTAGTAAAGGTATTTATAAGTAAATTATAGCTTATTTAATCCTATAAGTGTTAGTATTTAATATAGTAAGATAAAACTATAGATAATAATATACTTTTGCATAAGCTTTTTAATCCTTTAATATAGTAGTAAAATATATATATATCTTAACTATAAATAAAGGCATAAGGCTTAATATATTATATTTTTGCCCTTATAATACTATAGTTAAATAATAAAAAACCTCTAAAATCTCACTTAAAGTGCTTAAGTCTACTTATTCTTGACTTTTAAGGCAGGTATCTTTAAAAGTAAATATATTGGTTTTTTTATTAAAGATTAATATAGTTTCCTTTAATAGAAGCGTAGTCTTAATTATTAAATAAGTTAAATTCCGCCTAATATTATTAGCTATAAAGAATAGTTAGTACTTAATACCTAATAGTATATAGTTAGTAACTTACTTAGTGAAATTTTAGTTATATTGTAATTTACTGCTAGTTTTCCTTAAGATTTAGCCTCTTTTAAAGCAATAAGCTAATCTTAATAAAGATTTGCATTATTCTTAATTAGAATAGCTAGCTTTTTAACTTTTCCTATAATTCCTATAGTTTAAATTAGTAATAAATTTATAAAATAAGATATAATAGCTTACCTTAGATAAGGCCTATAAATTGATCTCTTTTGGTTTTTGTTAAATTTGAAAATTATTCTATTAAATAGAATAGAATTTCGCTATTCTTATATTTCTTAATATCTTCTGCGCTTATTATAGCTTTTATAAAGCTAGTAATTATATCTTTAGCAATAATGTTTAAAACATGTGTAATACATTGGATATCTATAGGTTCTTTAATACTAATACTATTATAATTAGTACTAATAAAAGCACTTATAAAAGTATTATTATTAGAACCATTATTTCTAGTAAGACTAAAAGAGGTTAATAGTTAATTAGTATATATAGAAACTTATAAAGAATTAATATAACTAACCTTATAATAGATAGTAGTTATATCTTATATAAAGCCATAAGCTAGGTGAATATATTATTTATATATATTTTAGTATATGTGCTTTTTAAGTTTTTAAATCCTAGTTAATAGTATTAGTATTATAAAAGCTAGGTAATTATAGTTATATAAGTATATACTAAGAAGCTTATATTCTAATTAAAAATCTAAAGTTATCTAATTTCTAATAATTCCTAAATAAGACTTTAAATTAAAAGATATCTATATATCTAGTTATAAAGATATATAGCTAAAATTTAAAAAGTGCTTATTAAGCTTAATAATAAGCTCTTAGAAGGATTTATTATATAAATTATGGATATTTATAGAAATATTCTAATAATTAAAAGAAGATATAATATTAGAACTATAATTATTAGCTAAATAATAAGGGATTAAGAATAAGTACTTACTTAAAGTAACTTAGTAATTCTTTAAAAGAATTACTAGTTATAGTAGCAAAAGATAAGTTATTTTCTAGTATAAATTTTATAGCTAGATTAATAACATTATCTAGTGAGAATTCACTTAAGGGAGGCCTAGGCCTTTTTTTTGTAAAAAAAGTACTAAGACTTAATTGTAAAGATAGTGAACTTTGGGTTATAAGAGGTACTAAATTAGATATAATATTAGTAGTGTTATATATAGCTTAATTAATAAAAATAAGGGAATAACTTACTAGTAATCTTAGTACTTTTTTCTTTCTTAGATATGCAATAGTAAAATGCCTTATTTTATAATAGCTAGTACTATTAGATAATTAAAAACGTTTAGCTTTATAAGAAAAGCTAAAGGAGCAATTATCTTAAGTATAATAACATATTACTAATCTTTCCTTATTATAATTAATATCTAAAAGATAATAATTAAATAAGTTATAATTAATAATATAAGCTCTAGTTTTAAAACTATAGCTTAGTTAATTTTTAATATTATTCTTAAATTTCCTATTAGAATTACTCTTATTAAAAGAGCTATTAGATTAGGTTTAAGAAATAATATTAGAAGAGGTAAAAACTAAAGAGGTAGTTAATTTAGCTATTTTAGTAAGGCTATTGAATTTATAAAGGTATTTAAAGATTTGGATTATAAAGAGTAAATTTTAAGCTTTATAATAGTATAAAGTTTATATCTTAAAGTGTAATATTAGAAAAGATATAAGGATATAAAGTGTAAAGGAAATAGGGAAGGGAAAGGAAGCTTACTTATAAAGAAAAGGTTTTATTATATAATATATTATACATAAAGTAAGGGGGTCTTATTACTATAGAACTCTAATAATACTAATATAAGTAAAAGTAACCTATAATGTTATTACTATAGTAAATAATAGGTTAAACCTAGTTAAATTAATAGTAGGATTCTATTATAATATAAATATAGAATTCTATTAATACTAATATAAGTAAAAGTAACCTATAATATTACTATTATAGGAGAAAATATGTTAAACCTAGTTATCTTAATAGTAGGATTTTATTATAATATTACTATTAAATTCTATTAAGACTAATATAAGTAAAGGTAACTTATAATATTACTATAAAATTCTATTATTACCAAATTATAAATATAAGTAAAAGTAATATAGAATTTAGCTATTATAAAAGTATAGAATAAAACTAGTTATATTTATATTAATAATATATAGAGTATTACACTATAATTAACTTATAGTGTATTTTTTTAAATAAATAATATATATCTAATCTAGAAAAATATATAGAGATATAAAACTTCTATTTTTAGATAAATTATTAATTTATTATTATAAAACTTTACTAATAGCTCTTTAATTAAAAGTGGGCCCTAGACTTTAGTATTTTATAGATATTTTTAATTAATATAGTAACGAATATATATAATAATAAGACTATAATTATAAATTAAGAAATTAAAAGTGGGCCTATATTATTTACTTATATATAGCTAAAAAATTAAAGCGAATCCGCATTTTTATCTAATCACTAAGGTTATAAGGTGCCTTGCTTCTAGGGTTTAAAATCTAGGTTTCAAACCCTAGGTTTCGAGCCCATAGGCTTTTTATACCTTAGCTCTTATTCGAAATTAAATTTCATTTTTCACAAATTTAACCACTTAACCACATCTAGGAAGTGTACATTATTTATAGAAGAGAGTTTACTTCAGCTTAGGTTATATAATTACCTTAGTTTAAAATCTTAAACTACTTAAACCTTAGCTTAGTTTCTAATATCTTAAATAAAGTTTCTAATATCTAAATAAAGGATAATCCTAGTTTTTTTTTTATATATAATAAAGAAATAATCTAAATTAGGATAAAGTAATTTACTTATTAAGATTTATTATTAATATTATATAGGTGCTTAAAGATCTAATATATCTTATATTAGCTTATACTAGCTTATACTAGCTTATACTAGCTTATACTAGCTTATACTAGCTTATAATAGCGTAAGATAGCTTAAGATAGCTTATACTAGCTTAAAATAGCTTATACTAGCTTAAGATAGCTTATACTAGCATAAGATAGCTTAAGATAGCTTAAGATAGCTTAAGATACCTTATACTAGCTTAAGATACCTTATAATAGCTTAAGATAGCTTAGGATAGCTTACGATACCTTATACTAGCTTAAGATAGCTCAAGATACCTTATACTAGCTTAAGATAGCTTAAGATAGCTTAAGATAGCTTAAGATAGCTTATAATAGCTTAAGATACCTTATACTAGCTTATAATAGCTTATAATACTAATATTACTAATATTTGTAAGGGCTTAGGCTTTGCCTAAGTATTATTCGCATAGCAGTTAGAGAGGGGAGTAGTAAAAGTAGTTAGGGTAAGGAAAGGAGGCTTATATAAGTAGCCTAAGGGGTATAAGAGGCACTACTAGGGATAGCCTTTTACTTTTTCTCCTTTTTTCTTAAATCTCTTAATACTATATTAATGCCCTATTATAGTTACCTAGGGGCTAGTTTATAATAATTAAGAGACTTCCTTTAGTCCTTTTTAATAACTACTAAAAGATATAATAGAAATACTAATAAATATATTAATAAATATAATAAATATACTTTAACTATAAGACTAACTTAGCTAGGGAATAATAACTCCCTTATCTAATGCTATAGCATTACTAGTAGCTTAATAAGCCTAATTTAAAATACTTTAACTTATACTTAATAAGTAAATAGTAAAGCTAGCGTGCCTCTAATAATAAGTAACTATAAATACTATAAGACCTTTAACCTAACTACCTATTATAGCCTAGCCTAATACCCTAATAGTTAACCTTACTTTACCTCTTACTTTTAACCTAGTCCTAACTATACCTAAGGTAAAATAAAAACCTATCCCTATAGGTAACTTATATAATAGTAATAAGGCCTTATTTACTATATAAAGGTTTCTAATAAAATATAAGCTATAGGTAAATAAGGACTTTATTAAAACTAATAAAAATAAGTAAATATTTATTTACTAGAACTTATTCTTTAAAGTCTAGTCTTAGGTAATTACTTTCTTTAAATAAGGTAGTATTTATAATTTTAACCTAGCTAAATTCCTAGAATACCTTAGGTTTATATTCTTTAATTTATATAGATAGGAAATAGCCCTTATAAAGCTTAACTAGATAAAATAAGGCCTAGGGGAGCTATTTTCTATATTCTTTATTTACTTTATAAAGAAGCTTTTATTAGTAAGAGAGAATTATTAGGGGGATAATATAAAGCTAGTAAAGCTTTAATAAGCGCTTAATAAGTATTTAAAAGAAATTAGTATAGGCTAGGGTATTAGCTAATGTATATAGTATATAGCTATTATATAGTATTATAAGATTATAGTTAATATTAAGGCCCTTACTATAGAGAATAAGTACTAGTTTTAATATAAACTATAGCTAGCTAAACCTTTACCTTAAACTAATTATAAGGGTAATATACTAATAACTAGGGTATATATAATAAGGACTTAATTAGGAAAATAAAATAAGCTAGTTAAGAAGGAGAAGGGTCTAAAGCTTACTATAAATATATAATAGGCTAAATAGGTATTAAAAGTAAAGTTAGCTAAATACTATTAGGAGAGATACTACCTTTAATATAAGTCCAAGAACTACTATATTTAGGAGTATACCTTCCTCTTACTCTATTACCTATAGGTTAGTATTAACTTATATAGAGTAAATAAGGAAAGTGTAAATAAGAAGGTAAACATTTCCCCTATAGAAAATAAGTAGCCCTTAAGTAAAGTCTTATATAAGGGTAAGAAGGCTAATTATATACTATAATATAGGATAACTATTTAAGCTATATAGAGTTAGAGTAGGATATAGGATAATATATAAACTAATTACTATTCTTAATTCCTATACTCTTTAATATATATTATTATATTAATATCTAGATTAATTATAGTTATAATTATTATAGTGCTATAAGCAGAGTATTGTTTGTAGTTAGTGTAGTGTGTTTTGTAGTTTTTATATTTAATTTTATAGCTAGCTTATAATTAAATAGATTATCCTATAAATTACGTAATCCTATAGAGATAAATCCTAAGAAAAATACTATATATAAAAGTGGGTCTAAAAGTGGACCCCTTGCCTGTAAATTAGAAAAACTACATTTGTAGTGTATTCTTAGCAGAGTATTGCACTACATTGTGTATTGTATTGTATTGTTTGTATTGTATTGTATTAAATACAATACAAAATACAATACAATACAAATAAAATACAATACAAAATTTTTTATATTAAATATAATATAATACAAAGACCTTTGTAGTAACTACACTAACTACAAACAATACAAATGTATTGTTAGGTAAAAAAAAAAGTAGGACTTTTTATTAGCTAAGATTATTATTAGGATTAAAAGAGAATTAGTTAATAGAAACCTTTTATTATTAGCTATTTTATCTAATTAGTTATATAATTTATAATATTATATTATTTTAAAGATTTTACTATAACTAGGGTTATATATAATATTATAACTTTTAAATAATACTATTATACTAAATACTTTATTTTAATAATATAACTTTAAGAAAAACCTTCTTATTAGATTATTTACTATTACTTTTAATTATTTCATATTTTTATAAATTATTATTATTACTTTTTATTCAAAAAAAACTTAAACTAAAGGAATAATATAAAATAAACTACTAATAAACTTAATAGGAATAGCTTATAATAGCTTATAATAGCTTATAATAGCTTATAATAGCTCATAATAGCTTATAATAGCTTATAATAGCTTATAATAGCTTATAATAGCTTATAATAGCTTATAATAGCTTATAATAGCTTATAATAGCTTATAATAGCTTATAATAGCTCATAATAGCTTATAATAGCTCATAATAGCTTATAATAGCTTATAATAGCTTATAATAGCTTATAATAGCTTATAATAGCTTATAATAGCTTATAATAGCTTATAATAGCTTATAATAGCTTATAATAGCTTATAATAGCCTATAATAGCTTATAATAGCTTATAATAGCTTATAATAGCTTATAATAGCTTATAATAGCTTATAATAGCTTATAATAGCTTATAATAGCTTATAATAGCTTATAATAGCTTATAATAGCTTATATTAGCTTATATTAGATTATATTAGCTTATATTAGCTTATATTAGCTTATATTAGCTTATATTAGCTTATATTAGCTTATATTAGCTTATATTAGCTTATATTAGCTTATATTACTAATATTACTTATAGTTATATTATTTATATAGCTCTTAATATTATTAGTATTAAAGTTTACTTATAAATAAATAACTTATAAATAAATAAAATATAAATACTAGTAAGTATAAGTAAATTACTATAGAAAAAGCTAAACTTTTTAGTTATTTAGTATTTTAAGGTTATTAGAAATATTAATAAAATAAAATACCTTTCTCTTTTATATTTTTTAATATTATAGTAATAATATAATACTAATTATTATTATTATAATAACTATAATTTATTATTTAAAAGTAAGTTATAATATTACTTTTAAAAATAGGTTAAACTAATTATAATTAAGGTTATTAAGGTTACTATAGTAATTATAATATATTATTTTAAAGTAAGTCCTAGTATTATTTCTTCAAAAAGGGTTTAACTAATTATAATTAGGGTAATTAGGGTTATTATTATAATTATAATAATTATAATATATTATTTTAAAGTAAGCCTTAGTATTCTTTTTAAAAATTAGTTAAACTAATTATAATTAAGGTTATTACGGTTATTAGAGTTCTTATAGTAATTATAATATATAATTTAAAAGTAGGTCCTATGATTAGTTCTATAGATAGGTTAAACTAATTATAATTAGGTTATTAGGGTTATTATAGTAATTATTATATATTACTTAAAAGTAAGTCCTAGTTCTTTTTCTAAAAATAGATTTAACTAATAATAATTAAGGTTATTAGAGTTATTAGGGTTATTAAAGTATTTATAATATATTATTTTAAAGTGGGTCCTAGTATTATTTTTAAAAATAGGTTAAACTAACTATAATTAAGCTTAGGGTTATTAGAGTTATTATAGTAATTATAATATATTACTTAAAAGTGGGTCCTAGTTCTTTTTCTAAAAATATATTTAACTAATTATAATTAAGGTTATTAGAGTTATTAGGGTTATTAAAGTAATTATAATATATTATTATAAAGTGAGTCCTAGTATTATTTTTAAAAATAGGTTAAACTAATTGTAATTTAGGTTATTAGAGCTATTATAGTTATTATAATTTATGATTTAAAAGTGAGTCTTAGTATAACTACTAAAAATAGGTTAACCTAGTTATAATTAAGGTTATTAAAGCTATTATAGCTATTCTTATAATTTTTATTTATTATTTAAAAGTGAGTCCTAGTATTTTAACTTATAATAAGTTAAACTTATTTTTTTATAGCTTAATATAGGTATATATATATATATATATATATATTCTTTACGCTAGATAGCTAATTAAGTAGCTAGTCCTAGTATTCTAACTACTTAGTAAGAGGGAAAACCCTAAACTAGGATAAAAAACCCTCTTATATCTATATATAGGCTAGCACTAACCCTCTTATAGGCTTACACTATATTAGGTATAGCTAAATATAGGTGTTTAGTGCTAGCTTATACTAGCTTATACTAGCTTATACTAGCTTATAATAGCTTAAGATAGCTTAAGATAGCTTAAGATAGCTTAAGATAGCTTATACTAGCTTATACTAGCTTATACTAGCTTAAGATAGCTTAAGATAGCTTAAGATAGCTTAAGATAGCTTATACTAGCTTATACTAGCTTATACTAGCTTATACTAGCTTATACTAGCTTATAATAGCTTAAGATAGCTTATACTAGCTTAAGTTAGCTTATACTAGCTTAGGATAGCTTATACTAGCTTATATTAGCTTATAATAGCTTTACCATAGCTTATAATAGCTTTACTATAGCTTATATTAGCTTATATTAGCTTATAATAACTTTATAGTAGCTTAGAATAGCTTAAAATAGCTTAACATAGCTTATAATAGCTTATAATAGCTTCTAATAGCTTATACTAGCTTAGAATAGCTTAAAATACTAATATTACTTGGAATATTATTAGTGTTAAAGTTTAATAAAATATATATAACTAATAAATAAATAAAATATAAATACTAGTAATTATAAGTAAATTACTATAGTAAAAGCTATAGTTTTTAATAACTTAGTATTTTAAGGTTTTTAAAAATATTAATATTATAAAAATGTTTTCTTTTTTATGTTTTTTAAAATAATAATAAAAGTAAGATAATAGTAATAATAGTAATTAAGGTTATTAAAGTTATTAAATCTCTTATAATAAGTATAGTATATTATATAAAAGTTAGTCTTACTATTATTTTTAAAAATAAGTTAAACTTATTTCTATAGCTTATTTAAGCTATATAGGGTAAATAAAATATACTATTAAGAATCTATTAAAATATTATAAATATTATAAATATTTTCTATTATATTCTTTCTTTATATATTATTATAATAAGATATATAAAGTTACTATACATAACTTCTTAAAGCTTTAGAATTATAAAGCTTAAAGTAATATTTAATTAGTTTAAGCTTTTTTTAAGTTCTTATTTTATTAATAATAATATTTAAGTACTAAGTATATAGTCTATTAACTTATAGATATTTATTTAGATTTCTAATTTAATTTAATTATATTAGTTTAAGGTATTTTTTAATTAAATTAATTAAATTTATAAAAGAAATATAAAATAATTCCTAATAATAGTAAATAAAATAATTAGAAGGTTTTTCTTAAAGTTATATTAGTAAAATAAAGTAATAAGTATAATAGTATTATTAAAAAGTTATAATATTATATATAACACTAGTTATAGTAAAATGTTAAAAATAATATAATATTATAAATTATATAACTAATTAGATAAAATAGCTAATAATAAAAGGTTTCTATTAACTAATTCTCTTTTAATCCTAATAATAACCTTAGCTAATAAAAAGTCCCACTTTTTTTTTACCTAACAATACATTTGTATTGTTTGTAGTTAGTGCAGTTACTACACTAACTATACTACAAAATAATTTGTATTTAATATAATACAATATAATAAATACAAATTTTTTTAAATACAATACAAATACAAATTTTTCCGAAAAAATACAATAAATACAATACAAACAATACTCTGACTAGTACTAGGTATATAATAAAGGTGTCTTTTAACCTATTAAAGGTATTATTCTCTTTAAGTCCCTATTAAAAAGGGACATTTCTCTTAGTTAATTATATTAGTAATGTTACTAGTTTTAAAAAGTTACTAATAAAGTTATAGTAAAAGTTAGTAAACCCTAGGAAACTACAAACCCCCTAAAGTTTTATTAAGGCTACCTATTCCCTAATAGCTATAACCTTTACTAGTTCTAGATAAATAAAATAACTTACTATAATAATATATCCTAGGTATTAAACTTCCTTTACTATAAATATAGACTTATTAAAGTCTAAGTATAACCCTATAGCCCTTAGGTAGCCTAATATTACCTAGACCTTAGCTATATAGTCTTTTCTTAATCCCCCTAAGTAAACTAAGATATTATCTAAGTATACTATAATAAAATCCCTTAATATATCCCCTAAGGACTTAGTAATATAATATTAGAATATTACTAGTGCGCTAGCTAGGCTAAAGGGGTAAACTAGTTACTTAAATAGCCTAAATCTAGTTTAAAACGCTATTAGGTGCTCCTAGCCCTTAGTAATCTATAGCTTATAAAATACTATATAAATATTTACCTTTATAAACTAGTATACCTAGAATAAGGAATAAAGTGTCTCCTTAATTAATAAGAGAGAATAGTAATCCTATACTATTATCTTATTAAGAGCGTAGTAGTTTATATAAAAATACTAACCTTTATTAGCCTTTTTAATAAGGAGAACTAGAGCTATAGCTAATAATAAGCTAGTATAAATCTAACCCTTATCTATTAAGTCTATAATCTAGTGCCTAACCTCTAGAAGCTAGTCCCTTAGTATATTATATAGTAGTCCCTAAGGGAGCGTTAGTTTAGACCTATTCTAATTCTTATATAAGCATATATAGTAATTAAAGGACCCCTAATAAGGAGGTAGGCTATTAGGTCTAGCCTTATTAAAAAGGTCTATAAAGTTAGCTAACTCCTTAGGTAATATTAATATATCTAAGCTATTAGGCTTTGTCTTAGGCACTATAATCTATAGTACTATTATTATCTCCCTAAGGCTTATAGTAATAAATATTACAAAAGTGTCCTTCCTATAGTATACCTAGCGTGCTTTTATAGTATATAAGGACCTAATAATCCCCTATACTAGAGTCTTTACCCTATATATAAAGGCTTTAGAGACATATAAGCCCTCTACTACTCTAATAATTAATTACTATTTTACTATATAAATAACTATATTATAATATTATAGCTATAGTATCCTAAGTATAATGTCTTATATAAGGCCTAGGATAATATATAAATATACTAATAACTCCTAGCTATTAATATCTATTCTAGTGTATACTATATAGGTAATTAAGGAGGTGTTTTCCTATACCCTCTTTCCCCTCCTTTTTATTTTTACTATAGTCTAGATATATTTTCTTTTTAGTAAATATATAAGCTCTAGGCTAAACTATTTTACTACTAACTTACTTATAGCCAGAGTATTGCACTACAATTGATTTGTAGTGTATTTTTTATTTAACAAATAATATATATCTAATCTTAGAAAATATATAGAGATATAAAACTTCTTTTTTTAGATAGATAACTAAAAAACTACAATGTAGTTATATATAAAAGTGGGTCTATAAGTGAACCCCTTGCCTATAAATTAGAAAAACTACATTTTACTACATTTTAGCACTAAGAATCAGAGTATTGTTTGTATTGTATTTATTGTATTTTTTCGGAAAAAATTGTATTTATATTATATTTAAAAAAAATTGTATTTATTATATTCTATTGTATTAAATACAAATTATTTTGTAGTGTAGTTAGTGTAGTAACTACACTAACTACAAATAATACAAATGTATTGTTAGGTAAAAAAAAAGTGGGACTTTTTATTAGCTAAGGTTATTATTAGGATTAAAAGAGAATTAGTTAATAGAAACCTTTTATTATTAGCTATTTTATCTAATTAGTTATATAATTTATAATATTATATTATTTTTAACATTTTACTATAACTAGTGTTATATATAATATTATAACTTTTTAATAATACTATTATACTTATTACTTTATTTTACTAATATAACTTTAAGAAAAACCTTCTAATTATTTTATTTACTATTATTAGGAATTATTTTATATTTCTTTTATTAATTTAATTAATTTAATTAAAAAATACCCTAAACTAATATAATTAAATTAAATTAGAAATCTAAATAAATATCTATAAGTTAATAGACTATATACTTAGTACTTAAATATTATTATTAATAAAATAAGAACTTAAAAAAAGCTTAAACTATTTATTTACTATTTAAACTAATTAAATATTACTTTAAGCTTTATAATTCTAAAGCTTTAAGAAGTTATATATAGTAACTTTATATATCTTATTATAATAATATATAAAGAAAGAATATAATAGAAAATATTTATAATATTTATAATATTTTAATAGATTCTTAATAGTATATTTTATTTACCCTATATAGCTTAAATAAGCTATAGAAATAAGTTTAACTTATTTTTAAAAATAATAGTAAGACTAACTTTTATATAATATACTATACTTATTATAAGAGATTTAATAACTTTAATAACCTTAATTACTATTATTACTATTATTACTATTATCTTACTTTTATTATTATTTTAAAAAATATAAAAAAGAAAACATTTTTATAATATTAATATTTTTAAAAACCTTAAAATTGTTAGTTCCACCAAGGAACGTTCGCACTAGTGCAACGAGGTTGAATTTAATGAAGTTAATAATAATAGCTAATAACTAAGAGAAAAGAAAAGGGAGAAGGAGAGAAATCTAGCTAGAAGAGAAGGTAGGCGAAAAGGGGGAAAAGTGGGGCTATAGTGCGGTGCCACTGCTAACGGAGCGGGGTAGCTTGCGATATATCTAATCGCATTATGTGCATCCCTTTAGTAGCTTCACTCTTTAGCCATAGTTAGACTATCTATTATCTAAAGGTCTAAAGGAAGCTACACTAGTAGTCTCTCTTTTCTTTGTAGCTAAAGGAGCCTAAAAACGCAATAAAAATCAGATTAAAGAAAAGTGTACATAAGTAAATCCCTTAATAGGAATCCACGGTTCTTATTAGCCATTGTGGCTTTGGTTATTCTAATTAACCTAGTTATTACAATCTGTACCTATATGCCTATTATATTAATCCTCCCCTCTGCCTAACCTTATAGGTCTCTTAACCTATCCTTTTACATAAATTATTAATTCATTTAAATTAATTAAGGTTAAAAGGGCTAAATTCAGCAATGCCTTTGTCATTGCATTAGCCGGATTATTGCCGCTGTTAATCTACCTAACTTCGTAAACTTCCCTTCTCTTATATAACTGCTAAAGGGCTATAATATTAATTATTAGCTACTTCTCTTTTATTATGCCTAGCTTTATAAGGCATTTATATAACAAGAAGGAGTCTATATAGAGAATTATTAGGATCCGAGGTATCTTTAATTAGTCTATGATTATTTAAAGGGTAGTAAATATTGCGTACGCAATATTAGCACCTTAAACCATGCTATATAGCTTAGATACAAGTGCGCTATAGGTTACACGCTTGCTTTTTATAGAGCTATATGTAATAATATTCCCTTTTAAGATAAAGGTATTATTCTCCTTTATTACTTTATTACTAATCATAATAATATATCTAATCTATAAACTTAGATCTTTGTTATTAGTAAGGGACCTATTTACAAATACAAAGAGCTTCACTTCTTTAAGAGTTAAGGGGATATACTACAATCCCTACTACTAATGCTTAATTTACCACTTAAGGCGTTTATTAAGTCATGAGATATTATTAGTAAAGGGTTCTTAGTATTATACAACAATTAACAGGTTATATAATGCCTCTAGTTAATAGACTATCGCGATGTAACTTCCTTAGGCTCTCTGCTCTACGTAATCTTACCTTGCTATTAGTGATTAAGGGTTAATTTCCTTAATCTTCTAACTTTAGCCCTTTTAGGTTAGGGTTAGGGAGTTATTAGCGTTCTAGGTTAAGATATAGCTATTAAAGATAAGGGAATTCGCAGTTATAAGGCATTGTTTTTCTTTAGCTATAAACTTCGCCTTCTAGAGCTCTTTTTCTTCTTTCTTAAAGAAGTCATTATCGCTAAGGCCTAGCGTGTTATCTATTTACATCCCTATAATACTAAAGAGGTTTTTGTTATTTAGGGCCATAATTAGCAGGCAGGGATTGTATATTAAGGTTATTATGTTAAGATTATCCCTATAGTAGTAAAAATATATTGCCTACTAGTGGGTTCTAGCCTCTGCAATCCTATAGAGGGGCTTAATAACCTCTATTATCATGCCTTTTAGAAAGAGGTGTGCAATCTACTTTAGTAACTTCACAATAATTAGCCTATTTAGGGTTATTTAGGATTAAACATAAGCTTGCGTCATGTCTTGTAGCTAAAGGTAAATTCCCTTTCGCTTTAATAACAAAGCAAGGGCCACAATAATCCATTAGCTTAATCGCTATATTATTAGCAATTAGGTTAAGATAGCCTCTTTTCCTCTATTATTATACCCTTATATAACGAGGCGCGATTTCTTATATAGTGTTTTAGTGCCTTTTCCTTTAATCTCTTAGACTATATAAGAATTAAAGATCTAGTAGTCTCCGTGCTTTACTAGATTAAACATTATAAATCTAAACATATTATAAGCTTGCAATACGTTAATCTTAGCTTAATTAGATTGTTTAAAGGGGCTCCCTAGGGTTATAATCTTTCCCTCTTAGCGAAGTTAAAGGGCGAGGTTTTAGTTAGCCTCTTCTTTTACTATAAGGAATACTATATTTAGCACTCCTCTAGCTATAATCTCCTTAATTAATACTTTCTCTTAGTCTTTATTAATAAATACAAGGGGCTCTATAGGTTTAATAAGCTCCTTAGGATTATAAACCTAGGCCCTAGTTACCTTTACTTTTACTTCCTTAGGGTTACTAGCTTTATAGCTTCCTATAGGGGTAGCTTTAGCTACCTTAAGGCTTACTATAAGTTCTTTAACTCTATAGCTTCCTACAGGATTACCTTTAGCCTTAATAGCCTCTATAGGCTTCTCTATGCCCTTATTAATAAAGAATTAAACTATAAGGTTCGTCCTTAGCCTCCCTTACTTTCTCTTAACTAGTATCTCTTTCTCTTCTTCCTCTACCTTACTACCCTTTATAAGTAGCTTATTCCCCTAGGCCCCCTTAGCCCTTTCTTATAATAGGACTATAGTGTTAAAGGGGGCTATAGCATAAGAAAGGGCTATATTATAGGCAGGGACCTCTAGGCCTAGGTTATACTCCCTAATATCCTAAAGGCTTTGCTTATTAGCCCCTATATACTATAAGTCCTTATAGTATAGCTTTACTACTATAAAGCAAAACTTAGCTAGGCTATAGGGCATCTTAACTATATAGGTCTCCCTATTAGTAGCTAATAGCTTATAAGGGCTATGCTATTCGCCTTTTTCTCTTTACACATATATATTAGCCTATAGTAGTAGCTAATATATTAGCAATGTATTAGGGCCATTCTAGGCGCTAAGGGCCTTATAGACCTGCCTTTTAGCTAGGTAATAGCGGACTTTATTAGTTACCTTCTAAATTGCTTTAGCTTATTAAATAATAGAGACACTTAGTGATAACTTATCTATTATCTATAGGTAGGCTCTAAAGACTAGTAAGGTTAGCACAAGGCTATTAGGGCTTGCTAAGTTATTAATAGCTTTAATAGCTATCTAGAGTTACTACTTAGGAGTAATTTCCTTGCTAATTAAGTCTATAATAATATTATAAGCCTAGCGAAGAGGTCTATAATATCTCTTAACCTTTCCAATGCTATTATAGGCTTTAATAGGCATCTTATTAATATTAATTAACATTAAGCGAGCATAATGCCTAAATTTAGCTAAGGCAAAGTTATTACTAGCATCGTGAATAATCCAGTCTAGAGGGCCTAGATATATATTAATCTAGCACTCTCTAATTACATCCTAGATATTATAAGCTTTCTGCTTCTTAAGGTTAAGGAATTAGGCTGCTTAAAATGAGGTTACTAAATTAATAACATAAAGGACTAGCTAGCTATTAATCTACATAATATTAATAATAATCTTATAGTTAAAGTTATAGTTGTCTTTAAGGGAGAATTTAAACTAGCTAGGGGCTTTTCTATTTATCTAACAATAGTAATAGACTTTAGTGAGCTGCTTAATTACACGGCGTTTAATATCATAACTAGCTCATTAAAGGATCTTTATAAGCCGTTAAATTAAGGGATAACTAAACCTTTAGTGGAGTTAATAAATCTCTCCTTCTAATAGGTAAAAAGCGGCGGTTTCTCTTGCCTCTAGAAGCCACTAAGGGTAGCCCTATCTACGCACAATAGGTACAGTCTTGTTGTTTTAAATTAACACATTAGCAAGGTTATTAATCTTAACCTTTATTTTATCTATATTAGTAAGGGAAAAAAGGAAGGGTGTGGCAGTATTAAGGACATAGAAGTTAATTTAGCTAAGCTTTATAGGCATATGGATAATGCCACGTGTTATTGCTAATCTAGCACCAAAGCAAATAACTTCTAGGTCATAGGGTTTAATTGTTAATAACGGTATTAATCTTAGCAAGGCTTTGGCTTATGCTAGACCAGTAGTTAATTAGCCTAAGGCTTCTATATCTAGCATAATTCCTCTAAAGATCTCTTTAGAATAGCGTCCTTTAGAGGCATAATAGATTAAATTATCTTTATTAGAAGCCTCTTTAAGGTATAGCTCTTGCTTAAGTAGGGCGTGTTAAAAAGCTTAATTCTTAAGCGTTACAAGGATATTAATGTTATCTATTGTTTATAATCCTACGCAGAAGAATTATATAATGCTAAGTTATGCCTTTAACAATAGCTTCTTCTTAATATTATCATCGCTATTATCTTAGTCCTAAGTAAAGGCCTTAAGCTATGTTTCCTAGTCTTCTCTTTCCTCTTCCTTATTACTATTATTTCCTTTAAATAAAGCAAGGAATGCCTAAAACTTCTTCTCTATAGGAGATAAACAATGGTTCTTACTAGCTTACTACCTCTCTTTCTCTTTCTAATGTTTAGCGTTAGTGTGGTTTAATAACTAGTAGCTACTCTTACTGTAAATAAAGCATTACTTAGGTTATTTAGAGTTACTATAATAACCTCCTCTTCCTTAGTCTCTTTAATTCTATTAGCTATATTAGTAGTCTATAAACATTGCCTCTAATAGGTCTTTATCTTAATGCTAGTAGTATTAGTTACTCCTTATACTACCCTTTATAATTATAATTAATTTATAAAGGTCACTAGCAAGGTTCTTAAAGCCTAGCGTATGCATATACTCCACTACCTAACATTTAGGGATGCTAGAGACCGCGTTTAAGGTCTGCTTATAGAGCTCCATATCCACTATATTAGAGGGGTATAGCCCTCTATAGACTCTCTTTAAGGTAGTTAATAAAATCTTAAGGCACTTAAGCTTAGTCTTATTAGGGTTCTAAGTAATAATATTCTTAAGAGTTATATTACTTTATTTATATTAGTAAAATTATTAATTACTCTCTATCTTAAAGTGTTAATAGATATTTATAATTATCTCTTTATATAAGAGGTTCTTACTAGTAAGGTAATTAAGAAAGTGCTATTTAGTATCTCCTATTAATATAATAGGGAATGCTTTACTAAAATACAACTTAGGGAGGTTAATCTAGTCACACTTACTCTTAAAGAGCGTGAGCTTTAGCAAGAGAAAGTCATATAGCTTTCCACTATAATAGTTACTATCCTTATATATCTTTATAAGCTTAGAGATCTTCTTTATAATTTACTTATTAGAAGGAAGGTATTAGGGAGGGAAATTAAACTATTAAGGGTTAAGCTCCTAATATAACTAAGATTATCATAGGGGTTCTTATAGAGGATATAGTAATTATTCCCTTTAGGAGCTAGGAACATTAGGCAAGGTCTTTACGGCAGTGGCCTATAGAGGTTATGTTTAAGGCAGTTTAGAGGATCTTAACCTTTCTTCTAGCTAACAAGGCATTAAGGTTTAATAAAGCACTTCTTTAAGTAATGCTAGGATTAGATATCCTAGGCCTTATTTAACAAGAACGCCGTAATCTTGTAAAGAGTTACGTAGCTCTCTTATAATGTCCTTATTTGCTCTTTTAAAGGTATCCTTAGACTAGCCTTTAAAGTCCTCTTAGAATAATTCCTAGAGATTATTATCTCTCTAGCCCTAACGCTCACTAAGGTTAATAAACCCTGTAATATAATTATTAAGCTTAGGCTATGTAGCAGTCTTAGGATCTAGATTATTAGATTCTTTCTAATCCCTTATAAGCTTACTAGCAAGCAGTTATAGACATAGCGGGAGTTCATTCTCTTAAGGTCTTTTAAGGACAGTTATCTTTAAAGATACTTATAGGGGTTTAGAGGAAAGGGACGTGTTTTAGGGAGTGCCCCTTATTATTCTTTTGCCCTCTGGTTCTATCCCTCTAGCAACGTTAGTCTTAAATTAATAAGGCTAATAAAAACAGGGTAAAAGTGCCACAATTAACACGATAGAGCCCGGAGCTCTGCTTGTGAAATAAGCAGGATAAACGGGATAAACAAGATAAATAGGACGGAATAAACAGGATAAACAGAATAGGATAAATAGGATTAGCAGGATTAGCAGGATTAATAGGATAAATAGAGGGAAACAACGAAAAACGACAGGAAAAAGTATAAAAGAGGGAAAAACAGCAAAAAGAGGGAAGAGTAGGCTATAAAGATAGCGCAAAAGCAGAAATAACTTAATGTTTAGAACACTAAGGCGCAAAAAGCCATAAAGAGAGAAGAGGGGTTATAAAGAGAGTGTAGAAGGAGGTTATATAGGTTAGCTAGCTTAGCTAAGGATTGTTTTTAACATTAGGTTTAAATAAAATGCCTTATAGCAATAGATTTAGTTATTTAGTCAGTTTTCTTATAATAGACAATAAGATTAATAATTAACTAAATATCCTAAAGGCCTAAGAGTTAATAGATTAATCTCTTAGAAGTCTAATAAGCCCATTGCTAGGATTCTAGTCTATCTTCCTTTAGCACACTCTATAGTTATGCCTCTTTACCGCAATAACTGTTAATTTAGCATAACAAGGGGTAGTGGCTGTGGCGTCTGCAGAAATGTCTCTTCTTGTAATACCTAACTTATCTATAGTTATAGTTAACTACTAATTAGTGTTAGTTTTACTAAGGAATGTTCACACTAGTGTAATAAGGTTAAATTTAATAAAGTTAATAATAATAGCTAATAACTAAGAGAAGAGAAAAGGGAGAAGGAGAGGAATCTAGCTAGAAGAGAAGGTAGGCAAAAAGGGGGAAAAGTAAGGCTATAGTGCAGTGCCACTGCTAACGGAGCGGGGTAGCTCGCGATGCATCTAATCGCATCGTGTACATCCCTTCGGTGGCTCCACTCTTTGGCCACGGTCGGACTATCTATCGTCCGAAGGTCCGAAGGAAGCCACAAAAATACTAAGTTATTAAAAACTATAGCTTTTACTATAGTAATTTACTTATAATTACTAGTATTTATATTTTATTTATTTATTAGTTATATATATTTTATTAAACTTTAACACTAATAATATTCTAAGTAATATTAGTATTTTAAGCTATTCTAAGCTAACCTAAGCTATTCTAAGCTAGTATAAGCTATTAGAAGCTATTATAAGCTATTATAAGCTATGTTAAGCTATTTTAAGCTATTCTAAGCTACTATAAAGTTATTATAAGCTAATATAAGCTAATATAAGCTAATATAAGTTATAGTAAAGCTATTATAAGCTATGGTAAAGCTATTATAAGCTAATATAAGCTAGTATAAGCTATCCTAAGCTAGTATAAGCTAACTTAAGCTAGTATAAGCTAACTTAAGCTAGTATAAGCTATCTTAAGCTATTATAAGCTAGTATAAGCTAGTATAAGCTAGTATAAGCTAGTATAAGCTAGTATAAGCTATTATAAGCTAGTATAAGCTAGTATAAGCTAGTATAAGCTAGTATAAGCTATCTTAAGCTATCTTAAGCTATCTTAAGCTAGTATAAGCTAGTATAAGCTAGTATAAGCTATCTTAAGCTATCTTAAGCTATCTTAAGCTAATATAAGCTAGTATAAGCTAGTATAAGCTAGCACTAAACACCTATATTTAGCTATACCTAATATAGTGTAAGCCTGTAAGAGGGTTAGTGCTAGCCTATATATAGATATAAGGGGGTTTTTTATCCTAGTTTAGGGTTTTCCCTCTTAACTAAGTAGTTAGAATACTAGGACTAGCTACTTAATTAGCTATCTAGCGTAAAGAATATATATATATATATATATACCTATATTAAGCTATAAAAAAATAAGTTTAACTTATTATAAGTTAAAATACTAGGACTCACTTTTAAATAATAATAAAAATTATAAGAATAGCTATAATAGCTTTAATAACCTTAATTATAACTAGGTTAACCTATTTTTAGTAGTTATACTAAGACTTACTTTTAAATCATAAATTATAATAACTATAATAGCTCTAATAACCTAAATTACAATTAGTTTAACCTATTTTTAAAAATAATACTAGGACTCACTTTATAATAATATATTATAATTACTTTAATAACCCTAATAACTCTAATAACCTTAATTATAATTAGTTAAATCTATTTTTAGAAAAAGAACTAGGACCCACTTTTAAGTAATATATTATAATTACTATAATAACTCTAATAACCCTAAGCTTAATTATAGTGAGTTTAACCTATTTTTAAAAATAATACTAGGACTCACTTTAAAATAATATATTATAAATACTTTAATAACCCTAATAACTCTAATAACCTTAATTATTATTAGTTAAATCTATTTTTAGAAAAAGAACTAGGACTTACTTTTAAGTAATATATAATAATTACTATAATAACCCTAATAACCTAATTATAATTAGTTTAACCTATCTATAGAACTAATCATAGGACCTACTTTTAAATTATATATTATAATTACTATAAGAACCCTAATAACCCTAATAACCTTAATTATAATTAGTTTAACTAATTTTTAAAAAGAATACTAAGGCTTACTTTAAAATAATATATTATAATTATTATAATTATAATAATAACCCTAATTACCCTAATTATAATTAGTTAAACCCTTCTTTAAGAAATAATACTAAGACTCACTTTAAAATAATATATTATAAGTAATATTAGTAATATAAGCTAATATAAGCTAATATAAGCTATTATAAGCTATTATAAGCTATTATAAGCTATTATAAGCTATTATAAGCTATTATAAGTTATTATAAGCTATTCCTATTAAGTTTATTAGTAGTTTATTTTATATTATTCCTTTAGTTTAAGTTTTTTTTGAATAAAAAGTAATAATAATAATTTATAAAAATATGAAATAATTAAAAGTAATAGTAAATAATCTAATAAGAAGGTTTTTCTTAAAGTTATATTAGTAAAATAAAGTATTTAGTATAATAGTATTATTAAAAAAGTGTCCGGTTTTCTCGCAATTGCGACAGGTAACAGTGTCCATGTTGCGTGGTTCTTCGCATTCTTTGGCCATATGGCCTTCTTGGCCGCAGTTGCGACACCCCCGACCACCGCCTTGTGGGCAGTCCTTGGCAAAATGTCCCTCTACTAAGAATCAGGAACCTTGCTTCGTGGCAAGAGTCGGGGATAACTTACTCTCACCGCATTTACGGCATTCTACATTGTCCATGTTAGGTGGTTCTTCGCAGTCCGAGGCTCGATGACCAGATTTGCTGATGGTGTTAGCGAACTACTTAACACTGCAAATCTGCAACCACTCGTCATGACACATACCCGCAGTTTCTACAAGCAGACTTGTCCACACGGGGTTCGGGACCTAAGGGTGACATGTCAGCCTGGACGTATCAAATAAAAGGAAGAGAGTAAAGAAACCCCACAGTCACGGAGACGATGTCCTTCAGCACCACAGTTGGAGCAAGAAATAGCAGGCTGCGCATTGTTTTCTGCCCTCTCCTGCGTGCAAAACTTGGTGGCGTGTCCCAGCTCACCACAGTTGTGGCAGCGTCTCTGACCGCTATCGACAATCTCACCAGCATCTTCCAGTCGGTTGAGAATTTCCTCGCGGGACTTGGGCCAAGACTCGATCTCACGAGGGCGCTCTGGCTTCTCAGAAAAGCGATAAGAGATGGAATATTTCTTGCCAGTATTTCCCTGAAGATCCATGTTGGTGAAGACGTTGACCAGCTGACGTTCCGAGGCAATCAACCAAAGGTTGACACCTTCGTCAATGAACATTGTCTGCAGTTGGTGGTAATTCACGTCACCCCCAACAGCCTTGACATACTCCTGGACACCTTCCTTGACATCGTCAACATCGCGCTCCGACGCTGCGATTTTGATCTTGGCCAAGGCATCGTCAGGACTGACGTCCGCAACATGATCTCTGTTGATCACTCGGGCGTTCTCGCAGTTCTTTCGCATATGTCCTGCCCATAGTTAGTCACAGAAATGACATGTCCTTTCGACTATAATTGAACAAAGAATACCTTCTTGACCACAGTTGTCACAGACCATGGGCGGTTTCTGGGGACAGTCTCGAATGACATGACCTTCCTCCTTGCAGTAACGGCAAGATGTGTCTCGTGGGGTAGGGCAATCGGCAACACGATGACTTTTTTGAGGTTAGCTTCAATATAATCACTTGTATTCGGCGGTTGACCAACCCAGTTTCTCCGCAGTTGAAACACTTGTCATTGTCCGAACCGTCGTTGCCCTGCTCAGTATGCTGGTTCGGGCAGTTCGCCTCTTCATGCCTAGCAGAGCCGTCAGCTTTCACAGATATCGGCAAGTTGTATAATCACTCACCCTTCCTGACTGCAGGCTGTGCAAGTGACTGCAGGCTGGTTCCACGAGGGATCGTTCCCCTGGGTCGCTCCCCAGTTGTCAGTGGTCGTTCCCCAATCACCCATCTTGTGTTAAGCCTGTCAAGCGTGTTGGTCGTGGGGGAGGAGTCAGAAAGGACGAAAACAATGCACCCAACGGGCAAATACCAACTGACTATCTGGTAGATTTGAAATGAGGAAATGAAAGGGAACAGATTTGAGAGAAAAGAAAAGTGGGCGACGTTAACAGAAGGTGCCAGCTGTATTCTGGCTGTGGCAGATGTGACGGCTGTCAACACCATAGCAAAAGATTGAATACAGCTGTCAACAATGAACATGGCGACACTGCCACCCTGTGTGCGGCTCGAGTCCGCAAGTTCACATGGTCTTTCTTATCAAAGCGAGATGCATTTTTTCTAGAGTCTGATCATCAAATAGATACTAAAGTGCGGGAGCAGGGTAGAGCACGTTTCATATGATTTAGCTGCTGACTGACCACCACATGCATGGATTATTTGTATACAAATGCAAATACTTGAACCCCAACGCCGGCATTTCCTTTTTCCCGTTAGGCCTATCATTTCCTGGCCTAGGGCGTCAGACTCGATCAACCATCTATTGTTACAATTCTGACTTGTTGCTGGTACCTGCTTGGGTCCTCTCGCCACCTTGCTCGTTTTCCTCATCGTCGTCGTCACTGTCATCTCCAATGCTGTACTTGGCCTCGTTCCGGCCAATTGATTCCTGAAGTGGGATATTGTCAATCGTGGTTTCATCGAATGCAGCGGCTTCAAGATCGCCGCCACGCTGGCGGTCATGGAATGCCGCAAGCCCAGTTCTCGACTGGCCTGCCGCCTCCTCGCCCCTCAAAGCGGTGTAGGCAGCGCCTCTGCGTCGGCGACGCCAAATAAAGACACCCCATGCCACCGCAGCGATAATCACAATACCAAGTACTACCTCCCCAGACCGCCGGTACGCATGCCATTTCGCATCGTCGAGCTTCTTGTTTGTCTCCTCTTGTTGATGATGTGTTTTGTTGATCGCGCCGCCAACAGAGGTATCCGGGCCCTTTTCGCCATCAATCAGGCTGTGTGAAGGGATCCCACCAACATTGCTAATGTCGATTTTCATAAAGCGGTCCAACATGTCTCGAGAGCGTCGTGGGTAGTCGAACGGGACCATGTGTGAGGCATTGTTGAAGAGAACATAAGTCAGGTTGCGCGCTTCCTGCCAGAACCCCGCATTCTCACCCTCAAAGGTCCATTGTCTCCGAGGCGCCCAGTTTCCCGGTGTGACCTCGAATCCTCTGCCCCCATTCCACTCCAAGTTGGCGATGAGCTGCTCTGTACCAACGTGGTTGCAAATAAGGTCTTCCGCGCCAGAAAACAGAAGCACTTCTAAATGCTTAAGAATATCAGGGAACAAATAAATGGATGATGTAGAATTGATGTTCTTAAAAGCAGCATGGACGTGGGTGTTGCACTCTTTCCAGCCCGTATTGCGCTGTCTGTTCAAATTCAAAGCTTGAATGACTGACGGCTGTCGTAAATAGGGCTTAAGATCTTTCAAATCCGGGGGCCAGTTCATGCCACAGGAAGAGTAGGAGTCTCTGAGCCGTACATCATACATGTTGATGCATTCCTGGTCGCCAGAGCCTTGTCTAGTGAGATCCAGGATCTTCTGAAGGATGCCATCGCATTCAGGGTAATCGACAAGTCCGGGATTCGTGGAAAGCGCCTTATCGCAGATCCTCTGCAAATGTTGCACTTGCTGGGCCTTGTCTGAACCTTTCTCAAGAAGTCCCTTTTGGAGACTGAACTTCAGGTACGAATCAGCTTGGTCTCGAGCGGAGATCCACCCATTGCCGATGAGAAGACCCTGAAGACTCCATTTTTCGGCCGGCTCTTTCTGCGCGTTGCGATCGAGGATTGCTTTAGCGATGTACGGAATGTGCTGTCCTGCATATGACTCTCCCGCGATGTAGATCTAGCGATCGGTTAGATTGATCAATTGACACAAGAGGTTTCCAACTTTGCCGTCCACACACTTACATCATCGTATTCATATTCGGGAAATATTTTGAAGAATTTCTCCATAAATATGATAAACTGATCGGCCATGCCTTTCAACCCATGGACATAATTGTTGGTATCGACATAACTGTAGCCAGTCCCAACGGGGTTATCCACGAAGAGCAGATTTGCAAATTCGTTCCAGGAACCATTATTCACCCCCAGCGTCATGTCCTGCCTGACCCTGTAAGGGCCAATTTCCATCAAGGCACCATCCTCAGAGCTACACCCAGGGCCGCCGTTCAACCATATGACGGTTCGCTGCCGGTCCGCAATATGCCGATTTTGAAAATGCCAGAAGAACAAGTTGCCATTGACCTCTTTTGCGACCTCGATGTGACTGTGTACCCCCCGGAGGTTAGGTTAGCTTTCTCCCCAGCTTGTATTGGCCCAGCCACGCGCCCTCGCAAAGCACTGGGCGCATCTTGGACTTTCTCACCGCGGACAGTGATATGACAAGGACACTTACCCAGCATGCATCTTGATTGGAGCAGCATCTTTAGGCAGGCCAGGTAGATTGTGAACGTAGTAATCGGCGGCACACTTTTCGGCAGCAGCGGCGGTGGCCGGCCAGAGCGCCAGCACGGCCAGGAGCTGGCATAATTTGGCCACAGACCAGGAGGACCAAGGAGCCATGGTCGGCGAAGATGTGCCGCAAAGCCCCGAGGGCCTGGGGACGAGGGAACTTGCGCCAAAGGATTAAGGAAGTAGGCAATTCGGTTCGTCTGCGTAAGTGTCAAATAATGGAAGATGAAACGCTAGGGGAGGCCAGGCCAAGGCCAGATGGATGCAGCAAGGTGTATACTTGATGCAGAGCGATGGAATCCGCCCACTGGCGATGACACTGGCTCGTGGTTGTGGTAGAGGCGATGTGGCTTGTCGGGGGCTGTTGGCGCGTGATGTCGTAAGCAACGCTGGGCTAGAGCCGCCATCCACGGAGCCGTGCGGCTGACTGGAGCTATTCAAACACCACAGGAGATAATAGCAGGAGTAACGCACCAGCAACGCACCAGCAACGCACCAGCAACGCATCAGCGACGCGGCATTTCACGAATCCCAGCGAAGCCAAAGCAATGCGGACGTATGTATACGGTCTACATTTAACGGATGGAATGTGGCGCGCCCGGCCCTTGGAGACCCGTTGAGGTGGCGAGTGGATTACGTAATAAAAAGGGCATTCAGTTCGAACCCCTGTGCGCATGTCTGGTTGCGCGCGACGTCGGCAATTCGCCACCTTATTATTGCCCAAAATCTTGATCTATAATCAATCCATAAGTCAGAGCTGCATGAACAAACCTTGAAAGCTACATGTATATTCCCTTCCATTTTCCCAAGGATACCAGCTCGTGGACAGAAATCACCGCAGTAGGCAGTCTATAATAGTTGTTACATGGATCCCATTGACTTGACTTGTACCACCACGCACCACCTGCCAAGTGCCCACCACTCACTGACTCCCATGGCCCAAGCCAGAGGTTTGATTCGACCTCACACATGTCGAATTTTCCCACTCCCTCTGCGCTCCCCGCCAGCCTCGTGACAAGGTCCCGGATTCAGCGTACCCAAAGCATTTCCATCTTTCTCGCAACCTAGCCGATTCGTATCTCCGTCTTAAACACCCTAATTTCCTCCTTCCCCGGACAGAATCGGGTTTCAAACATATCCGGCCCCAGAGTACTAATCGCCCACCATGCCAGCCGGCAAGACCTTCATCGTCGAACACTTGGATCCCGAACTGGGGCCGTGGTCAGAGCTAGAATACATTGCCATCGCAAAGGAAACCAAAGATTCACATGGAACCTTCATCCTGTCCAGTCTACCGGCCAAGTTCAGGGTCCCTGCTGCCTTGAACGGTATCTCGGCGTTTACACCTGAACATCGCGGGTGGAGGAGCTGTACGCAGGGAACAAGGATAAGGTGTGCTTGTTAGATCCGTCTGCTGCGAAGGATCTCTCACCGGAGGACGGAAATACTTTTGATGCTTTCTTGTTTGGTGGTATTTTGGGTTCGTTGCCCCCCCCCCCCCCCCCAGGGACCTTTGTTTATATTGGTATCTTCCCCCTTTCCTTGCCCTTTTTCGGTGTATAATGTTAGAGAATGACCAACCTCCCGTGACTGACGTGACTGATAAATTATTTATTTATTACAGGTGATGATCCCCCTAGAGGTTTGTCTTCCCCCTCCCTCCCCCTGAATATATTGGGAATACATGGGGGCGGAACAAAATTAGGAAGGGAGTCCAGGTTATTGTGACTAATGGTGCTGTAGATCGAACATCTGAGTTGAGAAAGAAGGGGTTCGAAGGTCGAAGACTGGGACCCAAGCAAATGACAACTGACACTGCGGTGCGAGTCACTCGCATGGTTGTCCAAGACATAAGTACGTGTCTCTTCCGTGTCTACATCTTCCACGGGATATCTCCGGTTGTCAGTCATACTGACGAGCACGAACAGTCCCCTTGGAAAAGATCCCTCACGTCGATTTTCCCGAGCTCAAATTCAATGAGCACGAAAGCACTCAGATGCCATTCCATTACGTGACGGACAAGGAAGGCAAGCCCATCATGCCAGAGGTAAGGAAGTCACATCTCCTGTAATTTGATGGCAAGAAAATATCAGATTGCTAAAGTAAACCATCGGGGAACCAAAGGGAATGAAGGAACTGATACAGAAGGATGCCGATAAAGCCATAGATGATTTGTTTTAGAAGCATCAGGAACCCTCGGAAGGAAAATAAGAGATATATCAGAGATCAAGCTCTACGTAAAACCATTTCCGGCTACCCTACATGTAAATCCGCATTCTCATCACTCGCGAATGGAGAACCCCCCCAAAAAATTTAGGATTCCATCTTCATCTTCCAAACAGGCAACCAAATTGCCATGCACACCACCGCCCCCATGTGCAGACCTCACACAAAGCCACGGTTACACTTGAACACAATGACACCTATGTGAGAGACCAAAAATGAAGGTACACCATGCAACAGCCAGCCATACGAAGAGTTGAACAGGGAGCCTAAAATAAAATGTCCGACGCATACGTGCATGTCGATTTTCCAAGGCGCACTTGCATCCATTGCAGCACAAGGCATGTTTGTGCTTGATATTCCGATTTCGTCATTGGCGCGACGCATCCTGGGCTGAAATTACGTTCCATGCCTATTACGAGGGCGTCAGATTCAAGTCGTTGGCAGGGTCATGTATTCAACAAGGGGTGTTCCAGCTTCGACGATTCTGAAACCACGGTCAGCGCCGTCGTCTTTGCTCGAGGGGCCGGGGGGGAACTCCTCAGTCTGTGTTTTTCAAAAAATTGCTCAGCAATACAGTGGAAGAGTTTCACTCTCGCGGCATTGTTCTCACGGTATGGAGTGAACGTGCGGGATAGGGAGGGGGGGAAAAAAAAAAAGGCGCACAGAACAGAACAGGGCGGCTACACTTTTTTTTTTTGTCACGGCCGACCACTTGTCACAGTACGGAGTACGGACGTAGGTTCAACGATTACAACCGTGGGTTATTCCTCAACGGGTTTTGAATTATCGGAATAGGGCATCCCGCGCGACATGGCCGCCCCCCCCTTGCAGAAACGATGTATGGAAAAGAACTACATACGGAGTAGGGACTGATATCTGGGACGCCGATTTACTGTCTGCCCTTTCCCCCTGCCGTGAGAGACGACAAGGGCCGAGATTGACGATGACAAATCAAGGAAGAAATGCTTGCCCGGTGTACTGTAAGCCACCGGTATATACATGTACATATAAAAAACTTGACATAAGAATGATATGCAAGTTCACGACCAAGGACTCTCTCTGGTGTTGCATGCTCTTTACCGCTGGGGTGGGCAGAGGGGCAGATTGGGTGGGATGAACTTAACGAGGCCTCGAACACCAGTCTCGGCGACACCACGTTTGATAAAATATCCGACGGTCAAGTCAAGGTCAGAGTTTCATATCAGGATTCGAAAACCCCCAAAAACCCAAAACCACAAACCCCCCCCAAAAAAAAAAAAAAAAAAACCGGGCACCGCAGATGTCGTTCTCCAACCACATCAATAGATGCGATGCTTGATTGAACAGCCTAAAACATTCAGCCTGTCCGTTCAACGGATGGAGGGCATGCGTGCAACCTGGCTTTGGGAATCGCATATGAGAAATGCCGAAGAACGAGCAGGGGAGCACCAAGCACCAGCCACGGGCTGCGCATGCGTGAACATCAGCGCAATTCGAGCGACATGCATTGGCAAAGTCATGTGAGCTTCTTCGTCAGAACAAGGCTTCGCGCCTGCACAGTCATCAGTCATGCACAGACTGCACTCAAAGAGTTATTAGTGGAGTTTCGGAATCCGGACCTGCCGATGGCTTGCGTCCAGGCTGTATATAATAAGGCGACGTTGGCGATCAAAAAGGGATGGATGGACGAGCTGGGGAAACTAGTGGCCCAATTTACCGAGACCCGTCAATGTCTCATTGATCGATACCTCAGATGCAATTCCGCAATTCCCTCATGTTACAAGGGCTCCATGAGAACAACGCACCGTACATACATATATGGAGTGGACTCCACATGCTTGCAATGCTTGCATGGAGGAGCGGGAATGACTCTTCAAATCAAGATGACATTTTTTCCAGCGATTTGATGTTCAAAGATGGGACAAAGCTTCTGGGCAAGCTGTTGAACATGTGCCTCAACAGCCATCACACAATGCCATTCAAGCCTGTCATCTCAAAGCATTTCGTACTAGGGATTAGTCAAACTGCTAAACTCAGCCACGATTGGAGATTTTGTGGTTAATGGCTTTGAGCTCTGAGTTAGTAGTGGAACATGTGACATTGGTGTCACTAGTAGGGGAAGGAGGTACCTTCAGGGTGCCACAAGTAACTTGAGATGAAACCATCCCACCAAGTCCTTGAGGTGTGGTTGGATCTCCGCAGGGATGTTGCCTGCACAAGAGAATGGAGACAGGACACCAAAATCCATCCATTGCAACTCTTCTGCTGCAATCGGCCCTGGTCCTGGTAAGTGGCAAGGCGGTGGGTGCCTTGTCTCTTTCACTGTCCGATCGACCGAGAATTGTTCAGAATGGAAGATGCCGTGAGGTTGGCGCTCGATGCCTTTTATCATGACGAGCACTGTTGACAAAACATACTCTGTGCGGATTACATCCATACATTTCCTGTGACACTCCACACAGGTGCCTGTGCTTGTCCCAAATGCTAAGTCGTCCGATCGTTTCTGAGGCTATAACGCACGTTTACAGTGGCTATTGTGAAACGATCTTGAGCCTAGTAATTATGCTAGCTTTGAACCCAAAATCGTGTTAGCGGTCATTTATCTGACGAAAGCACCTACCGGTAAGGCTAGTGCTGGCTGCGTGGCCGATATTTGAAAACCGCTGTCGAAGACTGGTTAGTCTATCTGATTTTCATTCGCGACACCTGCGCCTGTACTGTCGCAAGCGTGAACCCGAAAGAGGCATTCTTGTTCGGTGCATAATGCCATTCGTAATGAGGCAAAATGGTGTTTTCAGCATGTGTACGTGATGTGGAATAAATGTTTAAAACATTGGAGAGGAGAAGTCTCTTCAGAATGCTCGAACGCGAAATGCTCGTCGTGTAAATGGTTGAGGTCGCTAGTTGAAGAGAACAGACCTTGTCTCAGTCCACTTCGGAAGTAATTTTTATTTGGGGCTTGCTGGGCCGACCCTGTGACACCGGCACCGGCGGTGAAACATGGATCCAACCGTGGAAATAGGGCGGATAGCGCCTCACAGTTCATTCAAACCCCATCTGTGCTAATAAGTAGTCTTCAGGCGACAGACAGCCTTGTAAGTGACCAGCTAAGAAGAGTAGGAACAAACCCCCGGGCAAGGTGCGGTACGTCTGGTATCATGAACTCATGAACTAAATTGACCTATCGCTCGTCCTTTTCTCACTGGCGTGGCTTATAATATTGTCGAAGAATATTCAACGAGGGCCGTTGGCTGCACTTGAAGACGAGCAATAGCCACGTGACTTGCAAAACTGCAAGGGCAGGATCACCATGGTCACCATGGCGCATGATGAGGGGGCTGTGAAATAGTGGCATTGTCGATAGTCGGACGAGTGGGTTGCATTGAATTTGAGCTTTGTGATGTCTCAAAGTCTAAACAGCACAGAGCGAGAACCGTCTTACTCGTGCAAAGCACATCATCAACCCGACGGAAGACGGACAATTCGATGCTAATTGAGAGGATTTCGGGCTGCCAGCTTGGCAGTCAGTGTATAGCAGCAGGCAGGCAGGTGGCAGGCAGGTGGCATCGTTAATGCTGCCACGTTGAATGCCGTTGCACGAATGGCTGGTGGAAGGAAGGAAGGAAGCAAGAGTATGTGCCAGGTGCCAGCAGGCTGCAATCGTTCGTCAATAATGCAACTTGACTCGGGTCGTCAACTTGCACGTCAACAACAGCTGCGTCCGTCCGATCACTACCACCTCCATTCGATCCATCGAGCTTCTTCGGAAAGATGAAACAAAACACTCAACGTTCCTCGATGCAGGGTCGTCTTGTCATGTTCATCGCACTTGTACGGAGTACTGCATGCTCCAAGCGTCGAGAGGTCAAGTTTGGGTGCGATTGATGCACGACATCGGAGTTTTCTTGCATTACAATCGCCAGCAGCGTCTGGACCTGGCCAGTTGAATGTGGTTGGTCGTTTTGGGAAAGCCGTAAAATATTGGGCAATCAACAGGGACAGCTGGCAACCAACTCCCATTATTATTATTAGGAAATGTGATGTCGTTTATCAACGGGAACAGTTGCCTGATGGCATCTACGATTTGCATTGTGCCATCCGCGACTAATACTTCGGTCTGCTGATTTCAAGGGACGGTCTCAATTGCTCCTGTCACTCAAGCTCTGTCTGCAGTGCGCTACGGTTATAACCAAGCTAATCCATCCAAACCAGGCGGGCTAGTACGGAAACCGAGTTGTCTGATCATACATTATTGAATCGGCGGACTCCGATTGTTTCCAACTCTTCGTCGCATACTGAGCGGACGAAGACGGAGACGAAACCTCCATATTAGGGATAAAGATGAGCGGTTTGACCTAAAGCTAATACGGCTTACCCTATTCCGGTCGCACATCATTCTCTGGTGTAACCCCTTGTTTACTCAACATGTTTGTCGTCAGAGTGCGACGAAGCTTGTCCTTGCGAGGGTTTCACGCCTTGTTGCAGCCTGCGTTGCGCAGACAGTACCCCCCGTTCAGTACACTGACTTCGGAAGAAACATCGACGCCACACATCGCGATGCCGCCGCCTAGTATTATAGCTCGACCGCATGGGCCACTGGCCAACTATATGAGAGATATGTACGGATTAATATGCAAAAGTCTACTCCGTAGTTCGACTAGGCATCCCTGGCCTTGCGTCCTCGGCGATGCCGCCCCCAGTGCTCGGACGGGATGGCCTACATGCTACGGATCCGTATTATTGATCCGATTAACGCACTTGGGATCTCGCACGTTTGTTCGGATGGGCTCTTCTTAACCTTGCCCGCGCGCAACGCCCAAGTCAGACTTGTACCGCACTGTGAACGCCTGTTGCAAACAGGGGCGTCCTTGCATTGCAAGTAAAGCAAATCACCCCATGGCCTTGCTCAACCATGAGGACTCAAAGCACGGCAACATCCGATTTGCGGCAGCGCCAACAGTGTGCACTGTGCTCCAGTGGACAAATGGCTCTACCGACTATTTGACTTGACTTTTCGTCTGCTCGAATCGCATTTTTTAAAAAATAGGTAGGCGATGGATGCCGGCACTGCGATCAAGCCCGCTTTGGCCTAAGCAACTTGCTACGCAATTCCACAAGTGACAAGGCCCACCCGGCTGTTCATCCGTAACGTCTATACTATTATCCGGGAGGCAAATATTAATCAAGTGGACGGACACTAACTTGTTCGGTGTCACTGACTGTACAATGTATATGTATGCATAGATTTGGCCCACAACTTATCTGTCACCTTGACAAGATACACACCATCCTGTGCCTTGGACATAATGTTTAGGCCAAATCGTTTCGTGGTGTCAAAGATGCGGACTTTTAAAACCCTCTCGAGTAGCAGCAGCGTGGGTATAGGCTGCTTCGTCGGCCCTCCTATTGTCACCGTCTAGTTGGGACTCGTCTTGGACTCTCCCGGACTCACGACTTTGCTGATGCGGCCTGCGTCTCATGATGTATTTCAACCCCCCTCGGCCAGGAATAGGATTCTTGACGGACCAGGAGTGGACTGGGGTGGACAGCCAGCCCTTGCAGGAGGCTTCTGGCATACACGCATACACACATACACACATACACACACAGCCACCTGTTTCAGACAGACATAACTCAAGTCTCTAGAAGCTTTGGTTGCAATTCGAAAAGACGCTCGGGCCGTCCAAGATCTGACATCCTATACTACTGGAAAATGGAAAATGACCGAACAACACTCTCTAGCCCCATAGTGACTGGTGTTTCGGCTGTTTCGATCTACTCGGATGCGAGCCCGTCAATGCGAATGGTCCACTCGATCGTGCCCCCAAACAAGTCTGTGAGGTTCTATCCTTTCCTGTTGGTTTAGAGGATCAGTGGTACAATAATTCGGCGTTGCTCCCATGCTTTATTCCCTTTCTACATGTTCCAACATAGCATCGGAAAGCCACCTCCAACCTCGGACGCCTTTTCCCCCAAGAGTATCTAACCATAGCCTTCCTTTTTTTCGTCCAGGGGAGCAATTCATGCAGAGCCGTTGAGCGACTTCTGTGCACGACTCGTCCCCGACTTCAGCCCTTATACTTCACCTGACAGGTGCTCCAGCATACTGGCCTTTGACAACCAAGATCCTTCAAAAGACAGACCTATCTGCCAGGACACTCCCGGACGATATCCTTCTTGTGTTGTGTGTATGTGTGTGTGTGTGTGTGGTTTGGCCAAGAGAATGGACGTCACTTCCCTGCTGAATCAACCAGCAGCAGCAGCATCAGAACGTTGCAAAAGCTCCACGAGGGAGACCACACTGTCACCTTGTATCTTGAATCCAGACAAAGCATCGTCAGGATCTTTACCAACGCCCTCGCCCGACAGAACAACACCACAGCAAGACTGGGAAACAAACTCGTTTCAAAACCGAAAACCATGGAGCGCTGGTGGCTACGCACTGCCGTCTCAATCTGATTCCAAATACCGCTCGAATTCGATCTTTTCGTTCAGATCAGCAAGTGATAATCTTGACTCGGAAGGCTCCTATGATTTTACTGCCGCGGAAAGACACTCCAGAATGGGATCTGTGGATTCTACGTCTATAGAATTGGAACCATCTCAGCCGTCTCTACCGTCAACACGAATGCAACGAAATCTGTGAGTCAGCTCGTTATTATGTTTGGAGTCTCTTCATGGCTAACTTGTATGTGAGGCAAAACCATTGTGATGATAGCCAGCGAGACACAGAGACGCCCGACCCAACAGGCCACAAGTTCTCCGACAGTCACAGCAGTCTTTCGTCTTTCGCATCATGGAGATCTAAATCCCACTCCAGGATATCCTCGGCCACAACGTTGAATAGTATCCACAGTGCTCGCCAATCTGTCGCAGAATTACCTCTACTCGAGAGGACACTGTCGTCAGGTAGTGAATCATACCAGACGCTGAAATCAACAAAAAGAGCACAACAGGCAACGGTTGCTGGGTCATTACCACCACATCAAATTGATGAGATGGCTGCTCCAAAGAGATCTGAAAGTCCCTCCAACGCCGTCTTGAACATGAAGAACGCGAACAAGACTCCAATCGCCGATACTCCTTCCAGGTTAGTCAACTGTTGCCTTGCTACCAACTTACTTTACTATCTTGCCCTGGCCATGACTATCGCCGCGTCCGGTTCCTCTCAATCGAATAAGCCTGCGAAAGTGAGGCCGGGTAAAGGTTCGTCTGAAATACGTTGAGGCTGCCCGGCAAGCTTGACCCACGGTGAATCACGGTTGGGGCAAAGACTCCTCACAACATGTTTGACGCATCTTGATGAGTAAATGTTAAGCTCCGCCTTCTCCCGCGGACTTGGTCATGATCACTGCACCCGACATCTATCATTTATCCACACCTGTTTCCTTTTCTCACCACTAGTACACGCAAACGATCAAGTGTTCGGGACTGGAAAATTTCTTACGATTGCTTCCCGAAGTTCTCTTCACTAATAATTCCCCCCCCCCGTGACTAGTGATCCATCGAGCAGGCCATCTCCCTTCGCCGGTCCTTCGAAATCACACAAGAGGGCTGCTTCTGCTCCAGACTTCTGTCCTGTGGGCAACTATAGATCATCCAGACAACTCAGAGCCGTTTTAGCACCCCCCAGCGAAGTCATGGCTGTCGCGGACGGTGGAAGCACACAGCCTCTGGCGCGGGGCGACAACACAAATGCAGCTCCTGCACATACGATGGGCGATTACAGTGAGTCTGGAGTAGAAGGACGTGTCCCAAAACACCAGAGCGAGGACACTGGTACCGGTATTCCTGCACCGGGACTCATGCACGCTCTCCCTTCTTCAGCTTTTACGGCTGGCCCACTCGATTACGAACCACGTTCGGCGAAACCGTCAACCAATACCACCGTTCCCTTGGATGAGGACGACGAGGAACAGCCTGTTTGCATGTTTGTTGACGATTGCGACACCGGGTCTCAGCTTCGAAAAGCCATATCACACTTGTTTGGTCGCAATAAGACTTGCACACTCAAGATTCCGAAAATGGTATGGGTGTATTACTGTCGTAAGCATTATCAGAGGGTTCGATACCGAAACGCAAGAACGTACCCCGTGACTCAGATGGAACTCGTGGAAACCCAAATTGAGCGTCTCAAAGCATGGAGTGACCGAAATCAAGCCAGAGGGAAAGGAGCATACATCAAATCATGGACGCTGTCGTTACGCAAACGAGAAGAGAAGCGACTTCAGGGAAATAAGAGGGGAAACGAGGAAGAGGATGACACGACCGCTCTTGGGAATGGCCACATTCCCGCGTGGATCATCAGTGAGCTCGGCGATGGCTTCGACACAGCTCGCATGTTTGCCATCGCAGCCCGCCTTCGTGAAGAGATCGAGAACGGCACTCTTAACCAAGTACCGGAAATTGAGTTCCTCCCTGACATCGTGGACGATGAAAGCGAGAAGGACACAGGCAAGCCTGCCCGGTATCGGAGACAGACTGGGTCCATCAGCGCGGCGAAAACGTCGAAACGAAAGGCGTCTGATTTTGGCGTAATGACCCGCCAGAACCCTATGTATGGAGATATGGGCTATGGCAGCCATCACCCAGCAGACGATGAGGATATCATGAAGCCCTCAGGGAAGCGGTCACGCACTGCCCGAGCCGCCACATTTCCGCACTTTCAGTCATCAGACTTGCAGGGCGCGTACGTGACGGACCCATCACATCCATACATGGCGTCGTCTCCTTATGGATTCGGCGCTCAAGGACCTGCAGGTCACCCCCCGCGTGCCCAGAATATTGTGCCCAGGATTCAGCCTCTAGAGTACAGCCACCATGTCTATGCCCAGATGGGACGTCAGGATCAACATGTTCACAATGCATCACATGGCCACACTCGCATGTCATCGTATCAAGGTCCTCAGGAGATTCCATATGCTCAAAAGTCATACAATTATTACCATGCTGCGGCTGGCTATGAGCAGCAGTCGGGCCAATATACCAACAGCCGAAACACTCCCACCTCCCCTCCCACTCTGCCGTCCATCGCAACTCAGATGCAGGGTGGTGGTCCCATGTATGGCCACCCAGGGCCTGATCGAAGCGTGGCAAGCATGCGACCTCATCACTCGCATGGCCCTCCGCGGCCCATGCACCAGAGATCTGCCAGCGCTTACACGCCAGGGAGCAGATTCGTCTCCATGGCTGGCAGACCGTCCAGCTCCGGTAATGGCGGACCCATAGAGCATCTCAGGTATGGAGGTGACGCCTACGAGCCACCGCCGCCAGCATTCTATGAGCCGGCACGTCATGGTCCTCCGGTATATGGCAGACATGAATGGACGTCTGAGTATAGCCACGCGTCGCCCGCCCCCCACCATCCCCATCAGCACTATGATCATGGGTCAAACTACAGGCCTCCTCCCCCTATGGCGATGGACACTTCTCGTGAGTCACAACCACCCACAAGGTCACAGTCACGAGGATATCCCAACCACACCTCAACTTATCCTGAGCCAGTGAGTAGCCGATCGGCTTGATGCTCCAACGGGGCAAAGTACTAGCTTGTCTCTGTACAACAGTCTTTTATCCCCAATGTGCTATGAAACACTTCGTTTTCTTTTTTCTTTCTCCCTTCTCTTCTTCCAGCGACAGTATTGGTTCGACGAAGCGTCAGGCGCATCGCCAGCGGCATGCTAAGCTCAAAAAAAGGGCGGCCCCAAACTTGCTTTCCTCATTGCTCCTGTTTTTGATTCTTCTTTCAATTATCTTTCTGAAGCAATGCCGGGCTTCACTTTACACTACATACCGCGGAGGGGCATTTATTTGATGGTACGCAGGTGTACCAAGACTGTGTTTTTCTGGGTTGATGGGACTTGGGGAATTAAAAATGTCTGACAGCGACGACAAGGAAAGAAAAGAATAAAAACAGAACAGGCCCATGTACGCAACGGGGGAGCGCCATGGGTGAGGGTCAAAAGGGTTGCATTCCGTTGACGCCAAGTGAACAACATGACAGTCATGACTATGGGGGCTGGCTTTCTTGATGACCGGTGTCTTTTCTTCTTCTCGTTCTGTTTTTTTTGCTGCATCTTGAGGGTTGTAGATAGCAGGCGTAGGAGCCTAATAATGTATCAATTTTCGATTACACACAAGATGCTTTGCCGGCGAATGCTAAGCGTCACGACGCCAGCCAGCCAGCCAAAAAAAGTCTCGGTCTATTATGCCTGCCCAAGGCACCTATCTCCGTCTGAATCTGAAATGGCTACGGTGGCACATTAGAGAGGCCCCGCAAAGGGTTGCTAAAATAGAAAACCTATATTATAATTTTAGGTAAACTATTTTAATTTTTTTTTTTTTTTTACGTCATTAGTTATAGCTCATGCATCTGATTTTTTATAACATAATTACTAGCAATACTTAGCTAGTAAAATAATTAATAATTAAATACTTAGATTTATAGTAATAAATAAGCTTTAAGGTTATAAATATAAAGGGCTATAAGGTTAGAGTAAAGTTTATAATAAACTTTATAGCTATATTAGTATAAGATATAGTTATAATTTATAACTATAGTTAAACTTAAATTTATTTAAGTTTTACTTATAGTATAAATTAATATAATTTCTCCTTCCTTTATAACTATGTTTATTCTATCTCTTTCTATCTCTTTTATCTTATAGCTTATTACTTATGCTTTAAAGCTCTAAGGCAAACTTAAACCCTCTGACTAAATATAACTTATTCTTACTTATCTTTAATTTAATTTAAATCGCTAGGTAAGTTTTATATAACTAATTAACTAATTAACCCTTAACTAATTAGATAATAGCATAGCTAAGGGTAACTAAAAGCTAGGGGTAATAATTACTAGGCTATAGAATCTTTAGGCTATTTAAAAAGCTAATAAAAATCATAATTAAAAGGAAATTAAGAAAACTAAAGAAAATATAAAGAAATTTAAGAAAAGTAAGAATAAGAAAGGGAATAAAAGACTAGAGAAAAAGGCTAGATATTTAGAAAATGTTAGGAGCGCAGAGGTCAGAGATAGGATATTCATTAAAGCAGGTCTTTAGAGAACCTTTAGGCTATGTAAATAATAAAGAGGCTAGCTAGCTATAAGATAGCCATATACTTATAAAGTAAGGTATTTATTAAAGACTATATATATTATTTATACTAGGTTAGAGATTAAAACCTTTATATACTTACCCTTAGCTGGTATTTATTTAGTAGTAATTATAATAGTCTTAGCTATTACTTTATTCTTAACCTTTTAGTATAAGCTATAATAAATTAATCTCTCTTAACCTTTTTAAGGATATAAACTATTAGCTAGATTATTATATAGCTAATGCTTTAAAGATCTATAAGAAATATACTAGTACCTTATAATAATAAAGCTATAAATAATTAGAAAGGTAAGAAACCCTTACTATTAGAAACTAAGGATAATAATAAGGTATAATAAACACTACTTAATCCTAATTTAGGTAAAGGTATAGATAATATAACTAAAGAGAAAAGGGCATTATAATAACACTATAAGGTTATATAAGCTAAGCTATATTTGTTAGGAGTGCAGAGGTCAGAGATAGGATGTTTATTAAAGCAGGTCTTTAGAGAACCTTTAGGCTATGTAAATAATAAAGAGGCTAGCTAGCTATAAGATAGCTATATGCTTATAAAGTAAGGTATTTATTAAACCTTTGCATACTTTTTCGCACTAACCCTAAGGTCCGGAATTGCCTCTAAAATACAAATCACATTAATATTTAAAATCCTTACCTTTATTTCTCCCCCCCTATAATATTACACTATAATAAAGCTAGTAATAGGAGTGTAAATAAAATACTAATAGTAATTAATATAGGCTTAGAGGGGCTAGCTTAAAGTAGTTATTACTTAAATATAAGAATAGGATAGTTTAATATCTAAAGGAGTAAGGATAACCTAATAGTAAACTAAAACTAATTTATATATTTTAAAGATATAAAATATTATAATAAGATTACTAGCCTTATTCTAAGTAATAAAGTTACCTAAGTATAGTATATTATACTAGCTATAGCTAGCTAAGTAGTAAACTATACCTAAACTAAAGTAAAAGCTATAAATACTAATAATAGTAATATTTATATTACTAAAGAAGTATTAAAAATAGCCCTTAAGGAAGCTATTAGGGAGGAAGCTAAAGATAATAACTCCTTAACCTAGGTAAGTATTATAGCTAGGCTTATACTAAAATAACTAAATACTAACCCTCTCTCTCTTTAAATCCCTAGAAAATAATATAAAGAAATGCTTATAAAAAAAAACACTATATAGAAATTACTTTAGTCTAGGGGTATAAAAGATATAGTTATAGCTATAAATAAAGCTATTAGGTAAGCCTTAGTAATAATAGCTAGAAAACTTATTAGTAAGAATATAATTATTACCTTTAAAGAAAATATAGTATAGTATAAAGAAAACTAAAAATAAATTACTAAAGTATTTAGCCTAGAGATAACTATTTATTACTATATACTTAGTGTTATTATTAAGGGTTTCCTAATAAAGTATATATATATTAAAAACCTAGTAATAAAGATTAAAAAAGTAAATAAAGTAAATATAATTAAGGTAACTATAAAATACCCGTAAGGTAAAGGCACTTAGTAAATTACTTTAATTCCTTAGATTAGCTAAAGTTAAAGATATTAATAAAATATACTAAGATAAAATAGTATTTAAAGTAAAGCTATTCTAAGCTAAACTATATAATAAAACCTTATAACCTAGATAGTACTATAATTACTTTTAAATAAAATATATTACTAAGTTTTATAAAGTAATACTAAGGTATAGTAAGTATAAAGCTAGCTAATATAAGAATAAAAAGGTATTATACCTTATAATAAATAAATAACTTAAGGAAAACTATATCCTATACTTTAGGCTATACCTAGCCTAGTTTAAAAATTACTTAGTGCTAAAAGAGAAGTAAAATATAGTAAAAGTAAAATACCTAGAATAACCTTCTTACTTTACCTCTAACTCCCTTAGTAAGAATCAGAGTATTGCACTAAAACGTGTAGTGTAGTGTAGTATTTGTAGTGTAGTGTAGTAACTATACTACAAACTACACTACACTATAAACTACACTAACTATAAGGAAAAAAAACTATACTACACTAACTATAAAAAAAAAAACTATAATATATTACACTATAAATTTTTTTTCCTAAACTACACTAACTATAAACACTATAAATATAGTATTAGACTTTTTATTAGTTATTAGTATTTATAAGGTTAAAAGAAAGCTAGTTATATAAAAGCTTTTATTATTACCTATTTTATTAAATTAGTTATAGAATTTATAATATTATATTATTTTTATAATTTTATTATAACTAAGTAAGGTTATATATAATATTATACTTTTTTAATAATACTATTTAACTTAATACTTTATTTCCCTAATATAACTTAAAGAAAAACCTTCTTATTATATTATTTACTATTTCTATAAATTATTTTATATTTCTATAAATTATTATTATTACTTATTTTAAAAAAACTATAAAAAAACTACTAGTAAACTTAATATAAGTAGCTTATAATAGCTTATAATAGCTTATAATAGCTTATAATAGCTTATAATAGCTTATAATACTAATATTACTAATATTACTAGTATTACTAAGATTACTAAGATTACTAAGATTACTTATAATATTATTAGTGTTAAAGTTTAATAATAAATAAATAATAAATAAATAACTTAAATATAAATACTAGTAATTATAAGTAAATTACTATAGTAAAAGCTATAGTTTTTAATAACTTAGTATTTTAAGGTTTTTAAAAATATTAATATTATAAAAATGTTTTCTCTTTTGTGTTTTTTTAAAATAATAATAAATATAAAATAATAGTAATTATAGTAATAATAGTAATTAAGGTTATAAAAGTTATTAAAGCTTTTATAATAAGTATAATATATTATATAAAACTAAGTCCTAGTATTATTTTTAAAAACAAGTTAAACTTATTTTTTATAGCTTATTTAAGCTATATAGGGTAATTAAAATAATACTATTAGTTATCTATTAATAAATTATAAATATTAGTCTATTATATTCTTTCTTTATGTATTATTATAATAAGATATATAAAGTTACTATATATAACTTCTTAAAGCTTTAGAATTATAAAGCTTAAAGTAATATTTAATTAGTTTAAATAGTAAATAAATAGTTTAAGCTTTTTTAAAGTTCTTATTATATTAATAATAATATTAAAGTACTAAGTATATATTCTATTAACTTTTATATATTTATTTAGATTTCTAATTTAATTTAATTATATTAGTTTAGGGTATTTTTTAATTAAATTAATTATTGGTTTCACTAAGGAACGTTCGCACTAGTGCAACGAGGTTAAATTCAATGAAGTTAATGATAATAGCTAATAACTAAGAGAAGAGAAGAGGGAGAAGGAGAGGAATCTAGCTAGAAGAGAAGGTAGGCAAAAAGGGGGAAAAGTAAGGCTATAGTGTGGTGCTACTACTAATAGAGTAGGGTAGCTTATAATATATTTAATTACATTACGTGTATCCTTTTGGTGGCTTTACTCTTTAGCTATAGTTAGGCTATCTATTATCTAAAGGTCTAAAGGAAGCTACACTAGTAGTCTCTCTTTTCTTTATAGCTAAAGGAGCCTAAAAATATAATAAAAATCGGATTAAAGGAAAGTATATATAAGTAAATCCCTTAATAGGAATCTATAGTTCTTATTAGCTATTATGGCTTTAGTTATTTTAATTAACCTAGTTATTATAATCTATACTTACATGCCTATTATATTAATCCTCCCCTTTGCCTAACCTTATAGGTCTCTTAACCTATCCTTTCACACGAATTATTAATTCATTTAAATTAATTAAGGTTAAAAGGGCTAAATTTAGCAATGCCTTTGTTATTGCATTAGCTAGATTATTGCCACTATTAATCTATCTAACTTTATAGACTTCTCTCCTCTTATATAACTACTAAAGGGCTATAATATTAATTATTAGCTACTTCTCTTTTATTATACCTAGCTTTATAAGGTATTTATATAATAAGAAAGAGTCTATACAAAGAATTATTAGGATCTAAGGTATCTTTAATTAGTCTATGATTATTTAAAGGGTTATAGATATTACGTATGCAATATTAGCACCTTAAACCATGCTATATAGCTTAGATATAAGTGCGCTATAGGTTATACGCTTACTTTTTATAGAGCTATATGTAATAATATTCCCTTTTAAGATAAAGGTATTATTATCCTTTATTACTTTATTACTAATTATAATAATATATCTAATCTATAAGCTTAGATCTTTATTATTAGTAAGGGACTTATCTATAAATATAAAGAGCTTTGCTTCTTTAAGAGTTAAGGGAATATACTATAATCCCTACTACTAATGCTTAATTTACTACTTAAGGTATTTATTAAGTTATAAGATATTATTAGCAAAGGGTTCTTAGTGTTATGTAGCAATTAATAGGTTATATAATGCCTCTAGTTAACAGACTGTTATAATATAACTTCCTTAGGCTCTTTACTTTACATAATCTTGCCTTACTATTAGTGATTAAGGGTTAATTTCCTTAATCTTCTAACTTTAGTCCTTTTAGGTTAGGGTTAGGGAGTTATTAGCGTTTTAGGTTAAGATATAGCTATTAAAGATAAGAGGATTTATAGTTATAAGGCGTTGTTTTTCTTTAGCTATAAACTTTACTTTCTAGAGCTCTTTTTTTTCTTTCTTAAAGAAGTTATTATTACTAAGGCCTAGCGTATTATCTGTTTACATCCCTATAATACTAAAGAGGTTTTTATTATTTAGGGCTATAATTAGTAAGCAAGGATTATATATTAAGGTTATTATATTAAGATTATCCCTATAGTAGCGAAAATATATTGCTTACTAGTAGGTTCTAGCCTTTGTAATCCTATAGAGAGGCTTAATAACCTCTATTATTATGCCTTTTAGAAAGAGGTATATAATTTACTTTAGTAACTTTATAATAATTAGCCTATTTAGGGTTATTTAGGATTAAACATAAGCTTACGTAATATCTTATAGCTAAAGGTAAATTCCCTTTTGCTTTAATAATAAAGTAAGGGCTATAATAATCTATTAGCTTAATTACTATATTATTAGTAATTAGGTTAAGATAGCCTCTTTTCCTCTATTATTATGCTCTTGTATAATAAGGCGCGATTTCTTATATAGTGTTTTAGTGCCTTTACCTTTAATCTCTTAGACTATATAAGAATTAAAGATCTAGTAGCCTCTATGCTTTACTAGATTAAATATTATAAATCTAAATATATTATAAGCTTATAATATATTAATCTTAGCTTAATTAGATTATTTAAAGGGGCTCCCTAGGGTTATAATCTTTCTCTCTTAGTAAAGTTAAAAGGTAAGGTTTTAGTTAGCCTTTTCTTTTACTATAAGGAATACTATATTTAGCACTTCTCTAGCTATAATCTCCTTAATTAATACTTTCTCTTAGTCTTTATTAATAAATATAAGAGGCTTTATAAGTCTAATAAGCTCCTTAGGATTATAAACCTAAGCCTTAATTACCTTTACTTTTACTTCCTTAAGGCTACTAGCTTTATAGCTTTCTATAAGGGTAGCTTTAACTACCTTAAGGCTTACTATAAGTTCTTTAACTCTATAGCTTCTTATAGGATTATCTTTAGCCTTAATAGCCTTTATAGGCTTCTCTATACCCTTATTAATAAAGAATTAAACTATAAGGTTTTTCCTTAGCTTCCCTTACTTTCTCTTAACTAGTATCTCTTCCTTTTTTTCCTTTACCTTACTACTTTTTATAAGTAGCTTATTCCCCTAGGCCCCCTTAGCCTTTTCTTATAATAGGACTATTATATTAGAGAGGGCTATAGCGTAGGAAAGGGCTATATTATAGGTAAGGACCTCTAGGCCTAGGTTATACTCTCTAATATCCTAAAGGCTTTGCTTATTAGCCCTTATATACTATAAGTCCTTATAGTATAGCTTTACTACTATAGAGCGAAACTTAGCTAAGCTATAAGGTATCTTAACTATATAGGTCTCCCTATTAGTAGCTAATAGCTTATAAGGGCTATACTATTTACCTTTTTCTCTTTATATATATACATTAGCCTATAGTAGTAGCTAATATATTAGTAATATATTAGGGCTATTCTAGGCACTAAGGGCCTTATAGACCTATCTCTTAGCTAGGTAATAGTAAACTTTATTAGTTACTTTCTAAATTACTTTAGCTTATTAAATAATAAAGATACTTAGTAGTAACTTATTTATTATCTATAAGTAAGCTCTAAAGACTAGTAAGGTTAGTATAAGGCTATTAGGGCCTGCTAAGTTATTAATAGCTTTAATAGCTATCTAGAGTTATTACTTAGGAGTAATTTCCTTACTAATTAAGTCTATAATAATATTATAAGCCTAGTAAAGAGGTTTATAATATCTCTTAACTTTTCTAATGCTATTATAGGCTTTAATAAGTATCTTATTAATATTAATTAATATTAAGTAAGTATAATGCCTAAATTTAGCTAAGGTAAAGTTATTACTAGTATTATAAATAATCTAGTCTAAAGGGCCTAGATATATATTAATCTAGTACTCTCTAATTATATCCTAGATATTATAAGCTTTTTACTTCTTAGGGTTAAGGAATTAGGCCACTTAAAATAAGGTTGCTAAATTAATAATATAAAGGACTAGCTAGCTATTAATTTATATAATATTAATAATAATCTTATAGTTAAAGTTATAGTTATCTTTAAGGGAGAATTTAAACTAGCTAGGGGCTTTTCTATTTATCTAATAATAGTAATAGACTTTAGTAAGCTTCTTAATTATATAGTGTTTAATATTATAACTAGCTTATTAAAGGATCTTTATAAGCTATTAAATTAAGGGATAACTAAACCTTTAGTAAAGTTAATAAATCTCTCCTTCTAATAGGTAAAAAGCAGTGGTTTCTCTTACCTCTAAAAGCCACTAAGGGTAGCCCTATTTACGTATAATAAGTATAGTCTTATTATTTTAAATTAATATATTAGTAAGGTTATTAATCTTAACCTTTATTTTATTTATATTAGTAAGGGAAAAGAGAAAGAGTATAGTAGTATTAAGGATATAGAAGTTAATTTAGCTAAGCTTTATAGGCATATAGATAACGCTGCGTGTTATTACTAATCTAGCACTAAAGTAAATAACTTCTAGGTTATAGGGTTTAATTATTAATAATAGCATTAATCTTAGTAAGGCTTTAGCTTATGCTAGACTAGTAGTTAATTAGCCTAAGGCTCTTATATCTAGTATAATTTCTTTAAAGATCTCTTTAGAATAGTGTTCTTTAGAGGTATAATAGATTAAATTATCTTTATTAGAAGCCTCTTTAAGGTATAGCTCTTACTTAAGCAAGGCATATTAAAAAGCTTAATTCTTAAGCGTTATAAGGATATTAATATTATCTATTGTTTGTAATCCTACGTAAAAGAATTATATAATGCTAAGTTATACCTTTAATAATAGCTTTTTCTTAATATTATTATTGCTATTATCTTAGTCCTAAGTAAAGGCCTTAAGCTATATTTCCTAGTCTTTTATTTTCTCTTTATTATTACTATTATTTCCTTTAAATAAAGTAAGGAATGCCTAAAACTTCTTCTTTATAAGAGGTAAATAATAGTTCTTACTAGCTTACTACCTCTCTTTCTCTTTCTAATGTTTAGTATTAGTATAGTTTAATAACTAGTAGCTGCTCTTACTATAAATAAAGCATTACTTAGGTTATTTAAAGTTACTATAATAACCTTTTTTTTCTTAGTCTCTTTAATTCTATTAGCTATATTAGTAGTCTATAAATATTACCTCTAATAGGTCTTTATCTTAATGCTAGTAGTATTAGTTACTTCTTACACTACTCTTTATAATTATAATTAATTTATAAAGGTTACTAGTAAGGTTCTTAAAGCCTAGTGTGTGTATATACTTTACTACCTAATATTTAGGGATACTAGAGACTGCGTTTAAGGTTTGCTTATAGAGCTCTATATTTACTATATTAAAGAGGTATAGCCCTCTATAAACTCTCTTTAAGGTAATTAATAAAATCTTAAGGCACTTAAGCTTACTCTTATTAGGGTTTTATATAATAACATTTTTAAGGGTTATATTGCTTTACTTAAATAGAACTATTAATTACTTTTTATTTTAAATTATTAACGGATGTTTATAATTATCTCTTTATATAAGAGGTTCTTACTAGTAAGGTAATTAAGAAAGTGCTATTTAGTATTTCCTATTAATATAATAGGGAATGCTTTACTAAAATATAACTTAAGGAGGTTAATTTAGTTATACTTACTCTTAAAGAGCGTAAGCTTTAGCAAGAGGAAGTTATATAGCTTTTTACTATAATAGTTACTATCCTTATATATCTTTATAAGCTTAGAGATTTTCTTTATAATTTACTTATTAAAAGGAAGGTATTAGGGAGGGAAATTAAACTATTAAGGGTTAAGCTCCTAATATAACTAAGATTATTATAAGGGTTCTTATAGAGAATATAGTAATTATTCCCTTTAGGAGCTAGGAATATTAGGTAAGGTCTTTATAGCAGTAGCCTATAGAGGTTATGTTTAAGGTGGTTTAGAGGATCTTAACCTTTCTTCTAGCTAATAAGGCATTAAGGTTTAATAAAGCACTTCTTTAAGCAATACTAGGATTAGATATCCTAGGCCTTATTTAATAAGAACGCTATAATCTTATAAAGAGTTATATAGCTCTCTTATAATATCCTTATTTACTCTTTTAAAGGTGTTCTTAGACTAGCTTTTAAAGTCCTCTTAGAATAATTCCTGTTAAAAATAAGACCTATTTTTAGCCCTTTCTAGTTAAAGGACCTTTCTATTACTAGCTTGCATTGCAAGCCTAATAGCTACACTACAGCTATTAACGGTCGCGAAGGTGGCTATTAATGGCTATGTCGTAGCTATTAATAGCTATGACTAACCGTGTGGATAACTAATCCAAATCAATTGTTAATTGTGAATTATTCAATTGCGTTGTAGCTACAAGCGTAGCTATAACCGCAGCGCCACTAGTAATTAGGTAAGCTAGGGTGACGTAAGTAGGTTACCCTATAGCTATCTTTAATAGTGATTTTCTCTTTAACTAGAGGTTATATAAAAGTCTTATATATAGTAAATTAAAGCTAGAAGACAGGGCTTTTATTTTATGTAGGAATATTTATTGGACTAAAATTTAGTGCATATAGGTTGCTAGTTTGTATGATAGTGAGTTGATTTTTTGGATTTTACATATAAATGAATTTTGCGGAAAATAAAAAGTGGCCTATAAGACCTCTTTAGCGGTCCGGATCCACTAATATAGTTAGTGGGTATATAAGAGAAAGAAGATCTTTTTAATCTAGCTAGATAGCTAGGCCTCTTAATCTAACAGCCGCATTGCCTGTATAACGTCACTAAAATCAATTCTATTAGTATATAAGATATCGTACAAGTTATCTAGATTAAATTCTATTAGTTAATAACTGCTAAAACCTTCTATTGCGTTGCGTTAAATATTTTAACGTGGTGGTTCTACTAGTCCCTAACCGTAAAGCCGCACCTATATAGCTGTTGCTAGCTGGCAACTAGCTCCCTATATTTTAATAGGTTATAAGCCTAGTCTATTACTATAAAATTCTTTCTAGTGCACTTTACGTACGGTTATAGAAGACTTCCCTTCTATAAAACAGGAAGGACCCGCAAGATAGAAGCTATTCCCTTCTATAAAAAAGGAATCATTATGGTTACAGAAGACTTCCCTTCTATAAAACAGGAAGCGCACGAGCGATATAGAAGCTTTCCCTTCTATAAAAAGGAAATTTAGTGAGAATAGAAGCTTTTCCCTTCTATAAAAAAGGAAATTCAGCGCGAATAGAAGCTTTTCCCTTCTATAAAAAGGATTTTTAGTACAAATAGAAGACTTCCCTTTTATAAAATTAGAAGATGGCTACTAATTAACAAGGTTAGGGACCTCTAGTCCCTAATCTTAGTGCGTAAGAGGTTCTAAATAACTAGCTAAAAGAGCAGGTTATTAAACAATAAAATACTATTAATCTAGTAATAGAGAAGCTAGAGTCCTTAACTTTAGCTATTAATAATAGACCTATGGAGGGTGTGGAAGCTACTAAGCCCGCTAGTTAGCAGCAAATTTAGCAGCCTATTCAAGATAAGGCACCTAAATCTAGCTCTATACAAGCTGCCTTTAATAATTTAATTATTAAGGAATTTAATAAGAGGGTTTATAGCTTCCCTAAGACTGCTAAGCTTAAAGGAGCTAAAAATTTTAATTAATGGAAACAAGCCCTAGCTATCCAATTTAGAGCTTTAGGCATGCCTAATTTTCGAGATAATCCGGATATTTCTAGGGTGCTAGGGGACGCTAACTAAGCTATTATCCTAATGTTACTAAGGGATAGTTATACGGAAGGCCCCTAAGCCGCTATAACTTAGCAAAAATCACCTAAAGAAGCCTATAATTTACTTATTAGGCAATATTCATATAGCGTTGAAATCCAGAGGGAGTCCCTATATTCTGAATTTCATAACCTGAATTTTCATGGATTTAAGGGGACTTTAGAAGCCTTTAATGCAGTTTTTAATAATCTACTAGCTAGATTATTGATTTTAGGGGTCCTAATTAATCCTATAGATTAGGTTAATCAATATCTTCAATCCCTAAAATTAACCTTCCCTTAGTGGGCTAAGAGGCAATGATTTAGCATGCGTATAAATAGGGCTATAGGGGTCCCCCTAGAAGCCCTAAATCTTGAATTTCTAATAGCAGACCTTCTAGCTAAACAGAGGGATAAGTTATTTACAGTGGCTAAAGCCCTAAATTATAGGGCTAAAGACCTAGAAAAGGGTGCTAAAGACAAGGAAAAGGCCCCTAAAGGTTAGAAGAAGAAGAAAGAAGGCTCTAAAGAAAATAAGGGCTCTTCTAATTCTAATAAGAAGAAAAAGAAGTAAAAGGGTTAAAAATCAGATAAAAAGGATACTAAAGAACTTACAGAGGGTTCTTTTATGCTAGGAAATTACAACCTTTCTAATAGAGCACTTAATTTGTACAAGAAACCTAGCAATTACAAGACTAGTTATAAGAGCTCTAGCGATAGTAGCTCTAATTCTAGCTCTAGTGATTCAGATGATAAAAAACAAGAAATTAATACCTTAAATGGTTTTAATTATTACAGTAAAGACATAAAAAAGGCCCTATTATATAATATAGGTTTAACTGTACATATAGTTAATTCTAGGGAGGTCTTTAGGGATTATACCCCTTTTAAGAAGGGGGAATCTAACCCTATTATAACTAGTGGTAGCCCTATTTATCCTAAGGGTCATAGTAGTGCTAGTTTTAAGGTCTTATATTAAAAGAAACCTAATAAATATAGGACCTTAGTGCTAAAGGATGCTCTATATTTTCCTTAGCTTAATGTTAATATAGTTAGTGGCCTTATTCACTATATATCTAGCGGTTGCTTTATAAAAAACTATCTTTATCTTAAAGATAGGTCTTATATTGCTGCCCTAGATATAGAAAAACATGGTTTTTTCTTTCACGTTAAAAACCAATCTACACTAACGTTACATAAAGGGCCCTGTAAAAAATCTCATTATATCTGACCTTTTACCTATGCCAGCTTTAGGGGTCATAGCTATCCGATTAGCTACCCTATAGAGGTTCAAATTTCCTCTAAAAAGCCAGATTAGGCTTCTAATTTAGACGAAATCGCTGAAATCGACGAAGATAATGATATTAAAGAAGTCGTACGGGATGATTTAGGGGATTTAGTCCCTTCTCTAACGCCTATAGCCCTAGGTTAGGTCCCTTATAAATCTAAAGAAATAGATTTAGGGGTGTTAGAGGGCCTTAGTGGAGGAAAAAGGTCCCTAATACCTCCCTAAGAGGCCTGTGGTTCTTAAGGGGCCTAGCAGGGGACTAACGGAGAGGGCCCTAATCTAGACCCAAATCTAGACCCTAATTTAGGCCCTAAAGACCTTTAATATCAAAAGTTACTAGAACTAGCTAGCCTATGGCATGTATGATTAGGGCACTTAGGGCTTCCTTTGCTAAAGAAAACAAGCCTTATAACTAAAGGAATCCCTAATTTTTCTAAAATTAAGGATAAAGACTTTAAATGTATAGCTTGTGATTAATCTAAGGCAGTTAGAAGACCTAGGAAATTAGCTATCCCTAACCCCCCTAGAGCTCTAGATTAAATAGAGGGGGATACGCTAAAAATCAGCCCTATACTATACAATAAACAGTCAATTTGCTTATTTCTAGTTAATCAAAAAACTAGATATAAGTGGGTGTTCTTATTACCTAATAAGGAAGGCCTAACTGTTTATAGGGCTATTAAGGGCTTCTTCAGAGGGCTTAAAAATTAACTAGGTTAATATCCTAGGCACCTTCACTTTAATGGGGGCTAAGAAATCGATTCTAGTTATTAAACCTAGTTAAATTCTAAAGGGATTAAATTTACGACTTCTAGTCCCTATATCCATGAGTAAAATAGATTAGCAAAGCGTTCTATTCGTACTATTCTAGATTAATTAAGGGCTACTATCTAGTGGGCAAAATTACCCTTATATCTATAGTGTTTTATATTACCTGTAGTTGTTAACCTAGTTAATATAATTACTAATACCACTAAGGATAAAAGCCCTAAACAACTGCTAGCTAGGGAGCTAAATCAGCCCTATACAACTGATATTAGCAGTATTAGAGCCATAGGATCTCACTGTGAGATTCTAATCCCCCTAGAAAAACAACCTAAAGCCCAGAAGTTAGTAGCTAGGACTATCCCTAGAAGGTTATTAGCTACACTAGGTTCTAATACCTATCTAGTGTACATCCCCTCTAAAAGGCTAGTTATGAAGACTAGCTTTATTAAGATTATAGAGCCTATAGGTCCTGTCTCTAAAGGATTACCTAGGCTTTCTATAGGGGATAACCCTTTAGAGGGGGAAAATAATTTAGAAAATCAAGATCTAAATCAAGGTTTAAAGGATTACCCTATAGACAACATAGGAGGTCCCCCTATAGGTTAAGAAAAACACCCTATAAGGCCTGTACAACCCCCTAAGGAACTGATTCTAGAGGCCTTAGAGGAGGCCACGCCCGTAACTTTCCTAGGAAATTAGATTTTGACTCCGGACCTTGATTTTGACAAAATTACCGACTTCGACACTAATATTAACCCTATGGATGTTGATATTAGTTCCCCTTCTTCTCTAGATTTTATAAAAGAAATCTACTTTAAGGTATAGGCAGAGTATTGTTTGTAGTGTAGTTAGTGTAGATTTTAGGAAAAATTTGTATTTGTAGTGTAGTTTTTTTTTTCTTATAGTTAATGTATTGTAGTTTTTTTTTTATAGTTAGTGTAGTGTAGTTTTTTTTTTTTTGTAGTGTAGTGTAATGTAGTTTTTTTTTGCTTGTAGTTAGTATAGTTAGTGTAGTTACTAACTACACTAACTACAAAAACTACAAATGTAGTGTTAGTAAAAAAAAAAGTGGGCCTTTTTATTATATAATGTTATTATAAGGATTAAAAGAAAGCTAGTTATATAGAAGCTTTTATTATTACCTATTTTACTTAATTAGTTATAGAATTTATAATATTTACCTTTTTTAAGAATTTTACTATAACTAGGGTTATTTATAATATTATACCTTTTTAATAATACTATTATACTTATTACTTTATTTTACTAATATAACTTTAAGGAAAACCTTCTAATTATTTTATTTACTATTATTATTAATTATTTTATATTTTTATTATTAATTTAATTAAAAAATACCCTAAACTAATATAATTAAATTTAATTAGAAATCTAAATAAATATATAAAAGTTAATAGAATATATACTTAGTACTTTAATATTATTATTAATATAATAAGAACTTAAAAAAAGCTTAAACTATTTATTTACTATTTAAACTAATTAAATATTACTTTAAGCTTTATAATTCTAAAGCTTTAAGAAGTTATATATAGTAACTTTATATATCTTATTAAAATAATATATAAAGAAAGAATATAATAGACTAATATTTATAATTTATTAATAGATAACTAATAGTATTATTTTAATTACCCTATATAGCTTAAATAAGCTATAAAAAATAAGTTTAAAAATATAAAAGAGAAAACATTTTTATAATATTAATATTTTTAAAAACCTTAAAATACTAAGTTATTAAAAACTATAGCTTTTACTATAGTAATTTACTTATAATTACTAGTATTTATATTTAAGTTATTTATTATTTATTATTTATTAAACTTTAACACTAATAATATTATAAGTAATCTTAGTAATCTTAGTAATACTAGTAATATTAGTAATATTAGTATTATAAGCTATTATAAGCTATTATAAGCTATAATAAGATATAATAAGCTATTTATATTAAGTTTACTAGTAGTTCCTTTTATAGTTTTTTTAAAATAAGTAATAATAATAATTTATAGAAATATAAAATAATTTATAGAAATAGTAAATAATATAATAAGAAGGTTTTTCTTTAAGTTATATTAGGGAAATAAAGTATTAAGTTAAATAGTATTATTAAAAAAGTATAATATTATATATAACCTTACTTAGTTATAATAAAATTATAAAAATAATATAATATTATAAATTCTATAACTAATTTAATAAAATAGGTAATAATAAAAGCTTTTATATAACTAGCTTTCTTTTAACCTTATAAATACTAATAACTAATAAAAAGTCTAATACTACATTTGTAGTGTTTGTAGTTAGTGTAGTTTAGGAAAAAAAATTTGTAGTGTAATATATTATAGTTTTTTATAGTTAGTGTAGTGTAGTTTTTTTTTTCCTTATAGTTAGTGTAGTTTGTAGTGTAGTGTAGTTTATAGTGTAGTTACTACACTACACTACAAATACTACACTACACTACACGTTTTAGTGCAATACTCTAGGTATAGGAGAAGCTAAAGGAAAACAACCCTAATAGCCCCAAACCTAAGACCTAGAAGCAAGCTATATCTAGCCCTAAAAGGGATAAATAGATAGAAGCTACGTACAAGGAATACGAACAGCTTCTAAAGGCTAGTACTTTTAAATTTATAGGGAAAGACTAAGTACCTAAGGGCCGAAAAGTACTAAAGAATAGGCTTATTTATAAGCTTAAAAAGAATAAAGAAAATAATCCTTTAAAATACAAGGCCTGACTCGTTGCTAAGGGATTTATGCAAATCAAAGGTCTAGATTATCTAGAGACCTTTGCAGCCACAAGCATTCCCCCTAGCTAGAGGATTTTACTAGCCCTAGTGGCTTGGAATAACTAGGAAATCGAATAGGTTAATTTTATAGGAGCTTTTCTTAATAGTAAGCTATAATAATAGATTTATATAGTTATTCCGGACGGATTTATTGAATTCCTTAAAGCAAATCCTAAATTAGCTAAATTAGCTAAAAGTTTTAGCTATAAACCTTCTAAAGATTAAGTAATTTTATTATAGAAATCTTTATATGGCCTAAAACAGAGCTTAAGGGAATGGCAATAAGCACTAATTACAGTGCTAAAGTCCCTAGGATTTAGCCCTCTAATTTCTAACCTAGCTATATTCTATAATTCCTCCACTAAAACCTTTATTATTATGTATGTGAATGATTATCTTCTAATTAGACTGGATTTACGTTATATCTAAAGACTTAAAAAGGAACTTTATAAAGTCTATCTAATAGAAGATAGGGGGCTGGCTAAATTCTTCTTAGGGGTTTAAATTGTATAAGATAGACCTAATAGGGTCCTGAAAATTTATTAATCTTAGTATATCTCAGAGGCTTTAAATCAATTTAATATGCTAGATAGTAAGCCTATTAGCATACCTCTTCAGCTAGGCGTTTTAGCTACGCAGACCACTAAGCTTTTAATAGCTAGCGAAATTAAGCTTTATTAGTGCATTATAGGGACTATAATATACCTAATGTTGCTTATAAGGCTAGACATAGCCTTTACACTTTAGTGGCTATCTATAGCACTAGCTAGGCCCTATATAGAGCACCTAAAAGCAGCTAAAAACCTGCTTAGGTACCTATTAGGGACTAAATTCCTTGCTATAATTTATAGGGGAGACTCTAAAGGTATAGCTAGTAAAAGCCTAATAGGTTATTATAATAGTGATTTTGTAGGGGATAAAAAGACCTCTAAATTAACCTACGCTTATCTATTTAAGCTAGCTAGCGGACCTATTAGCTAGAAATCAAAGAAAGCTAGTACAATAGCTCTATTAACATTAGAAGCTAAAGCTAACGCTATCTACAAGACCTTCTAGGAGCTATAGTGGCTTTAGGGCTTATTTAAGGAGCTAAAAACCCCTATTTCTCCCTCTATCTAGATATATTGCGATAATTTTTTTAGACTAGTAATTAGGGGTAATTACTAAGTGGTAGTAAATATAATAGGTAAGGGTAGGTGTAAGGCACTTAGCTTACCTAGTATAAAAACCCTACTTAGCAGATTTTTTAGCAGGGATTTTTGCTCCCTGATTATTATTATAAGAATTGAATTTCAGTTAATAATTTCATAAAAAGCTTCGTTTCCATCTGATCAGTTCTTGTGACAGGGGGCATTAGTGCTCTCTCTCTTTGCTGTAACACACACCAGCTGACCATGCCCCCACCCCTTGTCAACAGTCCAGCTAGCGCCAGACTCTATTGATTGCACGTAGTGACTGGCGGCGGCGTGAGGCACCTTGATGGCTCATTTGAACCGCCGCAACCCATCCATCAAGCGGGCAATTCTTCTTGTGACGACACCTAATAATGAACCCCCTCATCTGTCATCTCCTCTTCTTGCTCCCTGTCCCGAGGCTGTCTCTTGGGCGCAGCCCTTTCGGGCCCTCACGACCGGGTAATCCAGGGCCTTCACGACTGTCCTGATATCACGCCTTGCGTCTAATTTTACAATGGATGGCGTGTTCGAGGACTCACCATGGCCGCCGATCATTCGATTCATTGATAATGTAGACCGTGTCTTGCACAGCAGTCCTAACCTACTCGCCTCTCTTGTATTCGTTTCAGTGTATTATACTTTCATGGGAAGTTGGCTGGACTTACTTCTGAATGCTTGTTTCCTTGGCTGGAGATATCGTCCTCTCGTTGCTTCTCTCGCTTTCCAGCTATGGCACAAACTATACACTACTCTGCTCCCAACCGTCGTGGCGGTTGGGGCCGTCTTTTTAATGCTCTCTGCTCTGAACCGGAAGGTATCGAGGTGGACGGGGTCCGGACGACCATACTTGGTTCCATGCAAGACGACGCATACTCGGATATTTCCCCAAAAACATTCATTCAGCTATTCGTACCTGGTTGTTGGGATACCGGTGGGCGTCTCAGGCAATTTTAATGGAATGCTTTCGGTCCGAAATGAACAATCGCAAGGACTCAGTGGTTTCTTGTCCCAGCTTTTCCGCAGCGGATGGTATAATGTCAATGCCTCTGATTATTTACAACGAGGCTCTAGTGGTACTGGACTTCGGGGCAAATTGGATACATACTTTGCTATGAATTTGGCTTCCGTTTTCTTCCGCGCCGCGTTCCCTGTATTTAATGAACAAGCAATAGGGCGTAGATCCAAACGACTACCCGCATGCGTATCTAGTCACGGCTGCGAGATTCTTGGGATATCACTTCAATCCAGTGTCATTTTGGTATCTTTATACCTCGGACAGAATCTTGTCTGCGATTATTCTGGAAGTCAACAACACGTTTGATGAGAGGCGGCCGTATCTCATACTTCGTGACTTCTCGGCCGAAGCCGAGCGTCTAACGGGTTTGGCGTCCGGTGCCGCACCAGCACCTCGCATCAAGGGAGCATGGCCAAAGGATTTTCACGTTTCGCCATTTAACTCGAGGAAGGGAACCTACTCTCTGCTTGCCAACGACCCTCTGGACCCCGACATGGGAGAGTTTCGCGGCTTAGACATCACAATCAATCTGAGTTCATCAAAAGGTCATGCAAAACTCGTTGCGAGGCTGTTCTCGGACGGCGAGGCAATCGATCCTGACTCCATGTCTGCCACTGAGAGAATACGGTTCCTGTCTAGGTGGTTCTGGGTCGGTTTCGCCACGTTCCCCAGAATTGTCAAACAAGCTGCTTTTCTTTTCTTCAAGCGAAAGCTTCACGTGTGGTATCGGCCCGAGCCATTGAAGGACAGCTTGGGAAGACATGCAACAGCCGCCGAGGAAGCACTCGAGACTGCTTTTCGCAGCTACCTAAGGTTTCTCGTGGGACAATGCCGAAAGCCATTGTCAGTGAAATATGTTTCGAGTGGTATCAGGAACCGGCTATCAGAAATACTGTTCTCGCCTTCGTGCAGCGAGCATCTCAAAGCCACGCAGACATTGGAACTCAAAGTGCTTACACCGGTCTTCTATTCTCGCTTTGTACACTACGCACACGACTTCGAAGCTATATTCACGGAAATGGCAGATAATGGAACCATCTGGACTGACAAGCCGCACCTATTGCCCGAGATATTCTTGAAGAAAAGGTCAGCACCCTTACATGCCGCGACTGCGACCGATTACATGTATTTCAAGGGCATTCAACAGCTGAGACGGCGGCCTAGTCAACTCCCACGGGTATCGACCTCGGCGGATCCTCCTGCAACCGCCCCTGCTGTCGTAGACATTCGGGACTTTCGTATCTCTTCCATGGATGCGTACATTCTTGAACATGCAGACCCGAAAATCAAAGCCTCATATCGGTCCACTTTGCTCCGACTGTTTGCTGCCGATGTTTGTTTCATGGGTAGCCTGGAAGTCCTAGGCATCGCTCTACTCGTTGTCCGAGGCGGTCTTGCTTGGCTCTCAGCCACCAAATTGGGTCGCGCGATAAACTATTAGCGATTGGTTTTTTCTTGTCTGCATTCGCATCCGCCCTATTCGGCAGTTAAAAGCCCAGTAGATCGCCCGCTACAGCTTGCCGCCGAGATATACAAACGAAGTGGCGAGCCAATCCCGAACCACACTGTGAAAGTGGAGGAAATCACGCATTAGTATGACATCAAAATCGTTTCTACTACTACCGAGTGCCTTGGTCACGATGACAATTCCAAATTCTACGGAGCCGTACAACCAAACAACCCTTCCACGAGCCAGCCAGCGCCCCGCCACCCCCCACTCACTGATGTAGTGGTGTCGCAATGACATATGACCCGGCAAAGAAAGCGATCTAACAAGCCGATGAGAATGGGGACACGGAAGTTCAAATCCAGCCTAAAACATCCGAACGAACTCCAACGAAGCTGTACAGAACCAAAGTAATGATAGGACGAAATCATTTAGGATCATATCAACTTATCCCCCAACCTCCAATTCGTCATCGCAACAAAAAGACTGCACCGCTTAACCAACAGAATTGCCCAACGCCTCTTGTCTCCGCCAGACCAACAAACACAGCTCATCTTCATATCAAAACTGTCTGATTCTCAAAGAAAGCAAAATCCAATAGAATCTGCTGGACCACACTCCCTCGTCCCCGTCCCCACCCATCCCGACCTCGCAACCCGCGCCCGCCTCACGCCAAACCCCACGTCATCAAACCCCGCCAGAGCTCCCGTCCCGTCCAGCAGCTCTCTCATCCTCGCACCCTTTTCCCGCCCAAAGAAAAAAAAAAATTATGTACGGAGTACCTACATCCTAGTTATTTATTAGCGCCTATCAAATCGTCACTTACCCCACTATCAGAAGAGGCGTCTGCTGCTACCATCCAGTATAAAGAGGAGAACAAACGAAGCAGCTGGCTGTTCCTCAAATTCTACCAGTTTCAATACCTCCCGCAATCCGATTCATTCGACTCCACGACTAATTACCATTACTTATCCCTCGAGAACCGCCTCCTCAAAAGCCGCCCACCATGCCTCTCACAGGACACTGTCTCTGCAAAGCAGTAACCTACTCCGCCGACGTGGAAGCTCCCCTCATCACCGGCTACGACCACTGCGACGACTGCCAGCGCCAGAGCGGCTCGACCTACTGTACGTGGCTACCCCGAGCCTTCTAATGATGCCCCCATTCCCGCAAGATGCCTCCTTTCCCACGGATCAAGTCCCCAATTGACCAGAATGACAGCTCTCGTCGCCGTCGTCCCCAAAGACAAGCTCACCATCAACGGCCCCACCAAGAAATGGTCCGGCAAAGGCTCTTCTGGCAAAGCCGTCCACCGGATCTTCTGCTCCGAGTGCGGTTCTCCCATTGCGCATGACCCCGATGCTGCCCCTGAAATCATTGCCCTCAAGGCTGGCACCCTGGACTCGGAGATCAAGAAGAACTTGAAGCCTGTACGTACCGTACCAAGTGACGACTTCCAAAACCTTGCGTCCACAGGTCCAAGGCTATTGTACTGACCACTCTGCTGACTTGTATTGATGGTAGGACACGGAAATCTGGACCGTCGGAAAGCTGCCCTTCTGCCAGGAGAGCTTGGCCAAGCCCTTCAAGCACATGCCCGAGTAAAAATAGCCCTTGAAGGACTGGCCTCAAAGGGTGGTAGAGACGTTAATGATGATGACAAAAATCTACGTAGCTGAAAATACAACTTTGTGTGAATCAGTACCTCGTCTGGTTATAAGGCGTGATCTCCTTGGCATCTTTTCAATTGAAACACCCTGCTGGCGACAGCCATCAATGTTCTCGGCCTCCAATTGGGCCTCCAATTGGGGCAAGATGGGTTTTGTTGCTCATAAAAATATGAGTTGGGTCAAGTAAAATCTAAAGACATGATTTACGGGTCGTCACCGTGGAGAATGAAGAGAAGATAACCTGTCATCAATCATGAAATGGGCTATTATTCGTAAGTAAGCTTAATTCACTCCTCCCAAGTCCCATCACCCAATTGTCCCTTCCCATCGATAACAACCATCAGCACCACCCAAGTTGAAAAGAAAGACGCCGTCCAAATGACTCCAACCTCGCCTGTTACAAAGCCATAAGCAAAGCAGCCCCAGCAATAGCAGCCATAGCTACTCCAGTTGCCTGAGCAGGAGCTCCAGCAGTAGAGTAAGATGCCGCAGCGGGCTTCGTACTGGTTGCATCAGTTGATCCAGCACTAGTCTGAGTAGGGGAGGTCCCAACGCTACTGTAGCTGATGATCAAAGACGTCGAGTTGCTAGCACTTGGACGAAACACCCGCGTGGCCATGGCAGCAGCACCAGTAATGACTCCAGGGCCCTGAGGAGCAGGAGCGGTAGCTGTATAGTAAAGGCTAACGTCCGTCTTGCCCGGGAACTTATCCGAGCTCATACTTTCGCCGGTAGTGACAGGTCGAACCTCCTTGGTGTTAGCTTGAACGGAGGAAAAGATGGACTGAAACTCGGCCGTGGGAGATGCGTGGCAGAGAGAGTAGGAAGCAACAGACACAACTTGCTCCCAGTAGACATGGTCGCGAGCACTGCGGAAGCCGTGAACGAACAAACAATTTTGGCAGCCTCGCCAGTCCATGAAGAAGCTGCCAGTGCACATGCACTGAGCATGAGCTTCGAAGTCAATGGGCTCGGTGCCGTTGGGTCGACAGGCTTGCTCGATGTTGCCAATTGAGACGCAAGGCGGGACTGTTCCATCGTCCTCAGCCCCAGGATAGCAGACCTTGGCCACGTTGGTATCGCCATTTTCGCCGCCAGTGCTGTCGCGGATGACCGCGCGAGAAGCTGTCACAGGGGACAAGAGGGCGGTGGAGGCCGCGAGGATTTGCAGAGAGAGCTTCATGGTATTATGTGTGATGACTTGATGCAAAAGTAGTGGTATAACGGGGGTAGCTTCCAAGAAGAGATGCAGTAATGATGAGCGAAGCAAAGCTAAGAGAAATGCCTGTGGATGATGTGATGCTGTAATGGAGAGAAGAAGAGAAGAAGAGAAGAGATAAAGAGAAATGGAAGTGGAAGTGATCGAAAGGCGACGAGGTGAATGTCCCTTTCTTCCATTCCCAGAGGGCCAGAGGGCAGGTCGGCACCTTCTCTTCTTGCACGCACGGCGATGAGCTTCACTTTCCCACGGAGCGCTTCTGTCGTGCCACTTTCCCGCTCTGGAATAGCAGACCTTTTGTACTTGCCATCGCAGCGTCGGTGGGGAGGTCTCGGCGCCATATTACGGCGATGTGATGGTTTTGCCAAGGCTCGCTTCGCTTGTTGGTTGAAGAGGAAGTGCCACTTGTTGGGGACTTGGCAAGTGCGAGATCCCACAGAATGGTGGCTCTGCCTCGCAGGTCGCCCGGATCGTCATCTCCGCCATCTCCGCCAACCGTTGAGAGGTTACATAAGTAAGCATCGACTGGCTCTCACCATCTTGTATTCAGAGCGAAATATGTCAGCAATGATGTTGTACTCGAATTCAAAGTCTATACTTGGCTAGTCTATATATGCTGTTCATTCGATCTTCGTTAAATCCGTCATTGAAGCAACATCGTTGCTCATCTCATGTACTTGCGTTTCTAAATGCCGTTGGATCGCTTCCCTCTCGAGGTCTTTGCAGCTGCTCATGTTTACAGATGCGACGTTTCCAAATTTAAACGAGGAAAAAAAAAAAACCCTATTGTCTTCAGTGCCATATGTACGTTGGGCATGTCCCTGGCAGAATAAGGCCAACATAACAGCCTTATAAGAGGAATGTTAGGGCAGCCAAGGGCAAAGCCATGGACAGAAACAAAACGCCTGCACTTTTCGTAGCCAATGATTTATCGGGCGCCTGTTTCTGTACCTGGCCAGTCCCGGTAGCCCCGATAGTTATGCAACTTGCCGTGCCACATTCGTAACCAGACGGACAGCATCCAGCTACGGCGCCAGCATCTTTTCCGCACAGAAACCACCCGCCAGCGCAGGTCGCGCCCGCTGTAGGTGCAGGCATATTTGTGGCTGGAACGACAATCGTGGCACCATTGGAGACCAATGTCGTAGAAGACGGAGGAGGACATGAATACGTGTGGCAGTCTCGATCAGTGCGGCAACAGCCTCCACCATGGGTAGCTAGACAACCATAAAAGCCCGTAGGACAGCCAGTTTGCGTGAGCGCAGACGTGCTCTCGGGTGCTGAAGTTACTTCAGACGAGCCTATCGGCCTCCAAGGCGCATTACCGGTGGCTGAACCGGTGGTTGTGGCAGTATTAACAGCGGTGCTGGTCTTGGTAGGAACGACGATTTGAGTACTTGTCTGGGTGGTGACCTCAAACGAGGCTGTTTGGGTCACAGTGACGATAACTGTGGTCGGTTTGCCCTCGATGACTGTTGTTCTTGTGCATGTCATCGTTTCGTGGGGTTGCGTTGTCGGAACCGCGATAGGAGGAGTTGCGGAAGCACCTGGAACACCTGGATACCACGATTAGCATCAAGATGTTTGTTTGCCTTTGGCGACCCCAACAAAATACGCGACGCAACTTACACCCAACTCCTTGACAGACATATCCAGGTATGCAGCAGCCTCCGCCCAGGGCTGCCGCACAGCTCGTAGCATCAGCAGGACATTTCCCGACTCCCCCACCACATGTCAAGCCGTTCGGGCAGCACGCGACGTGTCCTACATCAGTATCCGGAACAGATGTGCAGTATGTGCCCTCTTGACAGCACTTATTCGGCGAGCCAGAGTCAGCGCAACTAATCATACCAGCAGGGCAAGCCGCCCTCTTCTGAAGCAGATCTAACGCCAGTGCCGCTCTTCGCAAGACAGTCTCCTCACGCTCGTCGATGTGCTGCGCAAAGGCTGGATAAAACCGAGCTGTTCCATTACTGGGCAAGGCTTGGTCGTCGAGGAACGAAGGCGAGCCCAAGACAGGGCCTACTTGCAGGAACTGCGCGAATGCGAGATGCTCTGCTAGAATCTTTTCGTTCGAGTCGGGTGATTGTCTTCTGATGGCGGTCGGAAATGGCTGATTGTCTGCGATGACTGGAGAGACAAGGACGACAAGTGAGGCCGGAAATAGGAGCATCGTGTATCGTGTATCGTGTATCGTGTATGGAGGCCCCCTGATGTCGGCAAGTAGACGGCCCGCGAGATTTCAATGTGAAGCTCCCGACTCTTTGCGAAGAGACGACTATAAGTCGATGAAAATTCACGTCTCGCGAAATGGAATCGAGGGGACTACGGACTACTCCGAACACTGCTTGAAAAGAGCTTTGGGGCTGGTCGTTGGGCAGGCAGACACAAGTTGGAGCCAAGCAAAACCGGTGGCTGGGGAAACCGTCATCGTTGCAAGCTTGGACCACGGCGCTTGAAAATACGAAAATAAGACCAATGCGAGAACTGCTCTCCAATATCACGGTCTAGAAAAATATGGAAAAGATGTAGAAAGAAAGGAATGAAATGCTTTTTTTTTTGGAACATTTTTCCATCAATAGCTCAGCCTCCCGAAATGGGGATCTATTAGCCCATCTGCTGATTCTGCTCAGTGCTCACCGTTGCGATGGGGGCGGGAAAGTGTCATCCAGTGGTTACACCGTACAGTGGTCGTACACCGCACAGTGGCGTCCGGGACACGCGGGGGCCACTTTCGAGAAGTCGAGACAACTCCCCGCCAAACAGCCACAATCAGCCACAATCACAATGCCACGCTGCCTTCACTTCCTTCCTATTGATGAGCTGGCAACGAGGAAGTAAGGTGCTGGGACTGTAGATTTGGGTCAAGGAAATGAGGAGGGGCTGCAGTCAGATCAGACTGAGCTTTTCGAGCTTGCCTTGTTGGTTGTGAAATGCTCTGCGACTTCATGTAGCCGAGACCTGTGAGCATGATAATAGTATTGCGCCACTTGGTCGATTGCTTCTTAAATTGTGCATGAGAGATATTAGTACATATGATGCATGGTGTACAAGTGGTGGTAGTAAGTAGCAATGCTACATCCTATGCTTAGCCATTTTCCGCTCAGAAGAACTTCTCATCCGACCCTGTTGGCGAGGCTTTCTTCGGCTGGACTGCTGGCTGAGAGTCGAGGCCCGCCTCCTTGACAGAGCGCATCGTCGTTTCTTTGACGAATGAGTGACAGAGCAGCCCAGCTGCGACACTCACATTCAGACTATCTACCGAGCCGCTTTGCACAAACTTGGGCACAGACAGCTCAAACTCAGTCGCGACTTTGATCAGTCGTGGGAGGCCATGGCCCTCATTTCCTAATACCAATATGCATGGGTCTTGATCCAAGGGCCGGGTTTGCTCAATATCTTCAGTGGAGATGAACTTGTCTCCGTGCATCTTGACCAGCTTCTTTTCTGGTGGAGCCACCGCCGAGTATGTCTTCCATCCCATTGCTCTTGAATCCTGAAGAAATTCAACTGGCGAGTTCACGGTGAATATCGTGACTTCTTCAGCGGCCCCGGCAGCGGACTTGAGCACCACGGGTGTAAGATTCGATGAACCACGGCTGGTGATGCCCACTGCGTCAACACCCATGTAACTCGCTGTACGGAGCAGTGCGCCAAGGTTGCCAGGGTCAAGAATCTCATGAAGAAGCAGTACCAACGGTTTCGAGGTGGAATTTCTTGCCTTGCGGACAAAAGTGTCTTGTCCGTTGATAGACCTTTGCTCCACGGTCTGGTGATCGAGTTGGATGTGAAAGCCGAGTTTAGATGGGGACTCTTCCAGCTGGCCCAGTGACTTGACAGGAAGTTGAGGTAGGGGAGATGTCTCGAGAACGAAGCCGTTATGTGGGCGACCCATACTCATTTTGTCCATTAAGCGCTGGTCCTCATTAGGAACAATGGTGACCGGGATGCCCCGTGATTTGGCTAGGGTGATCAGGGTGTCGTTGTCCTTGGATTCTCTCCTTCTCTCCCCACCGTGAACGTAAAGCTTGTAAATCCGCCGTCTTCCTTGCTCAAGTGCTGCTTTGACGACGGACTTGCCATATAGAAATTGAGATGCAGCTGTCGTATATGTGATGGTCATGGGCATCATGCCTCGCTTCTTTGGCCTCGCGGTCATGTCATTTGTGAAGTCGTCGTCACGTTTTCTTCTACCTTGCTCGCGCTCCTGGCTGTGCCAGGAAGGACGAGAAGCGTGTCGATCACGATAGCTGTGGCGCCTCGTCCCATCATCACTGGGGTTCAGTCGCCGCGGCCGAACGGGCTCTTGTAGGCTGATCGAGGCGGCAGTGTCTTTCAGGGATCCGTGCCTCAGCTGATACACCAAGCTTTTCTTACCAAATGAGAAGTCTGGGTCAAGAAATCGCTTCCTCCTGGTTTGTCTGCCGGTGTCATCTTTGTCCTCGACTGCCGATGCTTTGCGATCCAGCTTCTTGCGAAGCTTCTGTTGCTGTCGAGTCGACGAAGCTCCGTCTAGAGCTTTTAACGTTCTGTTGAAATCTTCGCTACTCCTCGGTCTTCCAGGGTCTCGGAATTCGGAGGAGCGCGCCTCTCCGAATTGCACTCGCTCGGATCGTCTCAGGCCCCTATGAATAGCGGACAGGCTGGCATGGCGGACAGCCGCAACAGGAGCTAAAGCTGAGACGCACTGTAGCGGCCGGCAGGTGACTTGACGAGAGTCGAGAAGACTCCTCGTTATAGCGTTTAGCATAGCATGCTTTGCGACATGAATCGCCAACTGCATTGACCAAATGATAAAAGACGTATTCGATTGCGCTGGACCTGAGTTGGTCGAGTTTCGGTTCCCGGCAATTTTCTGCCAGCGGCCACGAGGGCGGTGAATACTCTGGCAAGGTGTGATTGGGTGTAAAATGCTTCCGATCTGCCGTCCCCCCCGAGTAGATCCACCAGACTTGTACGGAATACGTATATTACTTCTTGACGCGTGCGTGGAGACAAATCGCGCTCAATCCGAGATTATTCACGCCGTAATACCAGTGCCCGTAAATTCTTCGCCACTCGGGGCGATTTCCTTGGATTGCTCTGCACAGCAGATGTTATGAATGCGCTGCTATCACGACTTCCTTTTTCCAAATCACGAATTTCTCGCGCGAGCAGTCGACTAGCAACAAAGCGTCGAGACTCACACGCATGCCTGCGTGATTTGACGACCACATCAGATGGAGAATGACGAGGCTACGCTTGTTGGCCCCCATTGGGGAGCGGGTGCGAATGGGGACGAATCCATGTCAACGCCAAAGATCGCATTCGACTTCTGGGCAACTCAAATCAATGATGACAGTTCAAGCGATGGAACATCTCAGTTGCAAGTATCGACCGCTGGACCAGATCAGCCTATGCCGGATTTCCCAGACCAAGGTCATAAGCTCGAGGTTTCTATTCCCGCGCTCCCGTTAGAAACTCGACAGCAGTATCAGGAGACGCACAGCGATGTTGTGGAAAGAGTGTGGGCGGTATACAAATCTCCTAGTGATGAAGGCGAACTCGTAGAGGTAGAATTTACCGACGGAACACTCCGTAAGGTAAGTAGCACAGCCTTGTGCAGGTTATCTTCTATCATTTGGTCTACCATCCCTTCATCGCTGTCACTACGATTGTTTCGGCTTTTCCGATACTTGACCACCCCTCTGTCAACGTTACTTCACCTCCCGCTCACTTTGGCTTCGCTTGATGTGCGCCCATTGTTTTTGCTATTGGGTTGAATGGTACAGTTGGGTTTCGCAGTTATTGAGAGACGCAATCAGTTCCTGCACACTCCTTGGGGCTCGGCTCGTGCACTTCACTCTGCACACCTCGATTTAGATGACCATCTATGATTCCATCATCAGCAGTCACTAACATATCCAAAAGATCACAACTGCCGAGATCGAACACCTCGAGAACGGTTTTCGCGCACTGGATGATTATTTTATGGAAATGGAGTCAGGCAGTCGAAAACGCAAGCGTGAACCCAACGAGGAGTGGCAGTCTGAAAGTAGTTCTGACGACTCGGACGTGATGAACCTTGATCAAACAGAAGACATGGACGAGGTCACCATCACCCGCCCAAGTCGATTTCGAAAGCCAGGAGCCTATCTCAATGCAAAAGTTGCTTCAAAATCACAGCCTGATGACAGTGATGACTCAGACATCATCCTGGAACCTCCTCGACGGAGCTCCCGCAAAAGACAGATCAGATTTCCAGGGCCCGAAACTATGTCTAGGCGGCGGTCTGATATTGAAGCTGACGACGGATTCACACCTGTCATATCAGACATTACGAACAGCTATCCCAATAAACGCCGGCTAGCACGTCCCCAAAGACTACGCTCAAAGGCCCAATCTCGGCTGTCGAGAGGATACAATGATTCTGACATAGAATTTGAACAACCCCGAAGATCTTCGCGAGCGACGCGGGATATCCGCTACAGCCAGGACTTTCCGGATATCGATGACGACTCTTTCTATCGAAATGATGCTGGCCCTCAGGATGCCGCCCCCAGGGTAGTTTCTGTAAGGGAGCTCTTTCGGCCACTATCCCCTGAATCTCCATTCGCGCTGGTGCATATGAAAACATGCTATACCTGCAAAGGCTCGAGCAACCGGGGCCAGATTGTATATTGTCAAGGTTGTAGCTATGCGTACCACAAGCAGTGTATCGGAACTCGAAGCGTCCGAGATCACTTGGCCACCAAGGTTGGGGAAGCAGATTTTGTTCTGCAATGTCGGTTCTGCATCGAACATCAACAAAAAAAGGAGATCACGGCCCCCCAACGGTCAATTTGTCAGAATTGCATGTCTAGCGGTCGGTCCTGCGCTCCATTTTCGAAGAGACAGACGGCACGTCAAGAGGAAAAGCTTCGGGAACAAAATGGGGGCGTTGACCCAAGCACTTCTGTGGGAGAGGACCTTCTGAACAACGCTGAAAATGTGCTTTTCCGATGTTGCAATTGTCATCGGGCCTGGCACCAGGACCATTTGCCCTTGATCGGAAGCGAAAGTCCCTCGCAAGGCCATGCATTCGGAGCGTTTAAGGACTACTCCATTGACTGGCATTGTAATGAGTGCACCTCGGCACAACAAAAGATACACCGACTCGTGGCTTGGCGAACCAAAAGGCCAATCACAGACTCTCCCGCAAATTTCATGCATTTCAGCGATGATGAGAAAGAATACCTTGTCAAGTGGGACACCATGTCGTATTTCCACTGCACTTGGATGCCCGGGGCATGGATTTACGGTGTGGCCGCTGGCACGATGAAAAATTCCTTTGCAAAGCGTGCAACTGAAACTGACTTGTTCAAAACCAGCAAGAGAGAAGCCATTCCGGAGGAGTACTTGATGACTGATATTATCTTCCGAGTGAAGCTGAACTCTACAGCGATTCGAGGCACCTCTAAAGACGATGATAAAGCCAATTTCTCACAAATCGACAAAGTGTTGTTGAAGTTTCAAGGACTTGGCTATGACGATGTAGTGTGGGACACTCCTCCGCCAAAGGATTCAGGGGATATATACACTGCCTTTGAGCTCGCTTATGAAGAGTATCTGGCTGGGAAACACTTTCAACATTGTTCCAACAACAGGCTCAAAGAACGCATCAAAGAATTCAAAAATGAAGAGCTGGAGGAAATCTCAGTTCAGCCGGCTGGATTGAAGAGAGGCAAGCTCATGGGATATCAAATCGAGGGTTTGAATTGGCTCGTTTCAAACTATCACAGCGGGCGAAGTGTCATTTTGGCGGACGAAATGGGACTCGGCAAGACCATTCAAGTCGTCAGTCTTGTAACCTTTCTCGTCCAGGAACGTCCTCAGGTAAGCTTTGTTGGATTCGCTCGAAGACGATGTCCTGCTGGCTGCTAACGATTCACCACAGTGCTGGCCTTTCCTCATTGCTGTACCGAATGCAACGTGTCCCAATTGGCGACGGGAGTTCAGGCAGTGGGCCCCCGATTTACGTGTTGTCACCTACCATGGAGGCAAAGAGTCGCAAGATCTTGCCTACAAGCATGAGCTATTCCCGCATGGGTCTCGCGACATGGCGGCACACGTTGTCATCATGTCGTACGATTCTGCTCAGGACCCCAAAACGAAAGAACTGTTCAGCTCTGTGCGCTGGGCTGGTTTAGTGGTTGACGAAGGCCAGCGGCTGAAAAATGACCGCAATCTGCTGTACCAGGCACTACGTGCCATGAAAATCCCATTCCGACTGTTGCTCACAGGCACACCTTTGCAAAACAACAAGAGAGAGCTTTTCAATCTCATTCAATTTATAGATCAAACAAAAAACGCGGAACAGCTTGACCAGGATTTCGCTATACTAGACAAGGAAACGCTACCAAAACTTCATGAGATGATTCGACCATACTTTTTGAGAAGAACAAAGACTGGCGTGCTGAAGTTTCTCCCTCCCATGGCTCAGATCATTATACCGGTAACCATGACCGTTATTCAAGAGAAGCTTTCTAAAAGCATCATGGCAAAGAACCCCCAGCTCATCAAGGCTATTTTCGCCAACGACAAGGTGAGCAGGAAGGACCGTGGCAGTCTCAACAACATCTTGGTGCAGTTGCGGAAGTGTCTTTGTCACCCCTTCATGTATTCCGAAGCCATCGAAGAGAAACATGACAACCCAGTAACCATCCACCGCAATTTGGTAGAGGCATCTGCAAAACTTTTATTGCTCGAGGTGATGCTTCCAAAGCTGAAAGAGAGAGGGCATCGGGTCCTGATTTTTAGCCAATTCCTTCAGCAGCTCGACATTATGGAAGATTTTCTCAATAACATTGGGTACGACTACAGACGGCTTGATGGCCAGATCTCAAGCCAGGAAAAGCAGCGTCGTATTGATGCATTCAACGCACCGGAATCTCCCATATTCGCCTTCCTACTATCAACCCGTTCAGGTGGCGTTGGGATTAACTTGGCAACGGCGGATACGGTGATCATCATGGACCCCGATTTCAATCCACATCAGGATATCCAGGCGTTATCACGAGCTCATCGTATTGGTCAGAAACGCAAGGTTCTTTGTTTCCAATTGATGACGAAAGATACCGTGGAGGAGAGAATCATGCAAATCGGCAAGAAGAAGATGGCTCTCGATCATGCTCTCATCGAGAGCATGGATGACGATGACCTCGCAGGTGATGACCTAGAATCCATTTTAAAACATGGCGCTCAAGCGCTCTTTAGCGATGATTATCAAAAGGGGGCTATTACTTATGACGGCCCTTCTGTTGACAAGCTGCTAGACCGATCCGACGCTGAACAAACCAACATGGATGAGGAGGGGTCCGCAGAGGCGCAGTTCTCATATGCCAAAGTTTGGGCGAATGGCAAGGCTGCTTTGGAAGATGGACTGCCTGCCGCAGCCGAGAATGAGGCTCCGGAACCTATTTCTTCCAGCGTCTGGGACAAGATTCTTGCCGAGCGAGAGGAAGAGGCTCGCCGCCACACCGAAGCGAAACAAGAGAAACTGGGCAGAGGTGGAAGACGTCGAACGGTGCGTATCACAACAACGACAACTCTGCAGATTGCTGACAGTCTCTTGTCTCAGATAAACAACTACAAAAGCGATGTACTGGCGGACTATCTGCGGGACGCCGAGGCCGCCAATAACTCGGACTCTTCTGACGACTTTTCTGCCGCAGATGCTGCATCCTCATCATCTGACGATGATGTTGGACAAGAAGGTAAAACAAAAAAGATGTCTCCAACAAAAGCGAAGACTGCACAAACTACTCCTAGAAAAGAAGTCAAGACAGCAAAAAACGTTGACAAACGAGCTCAGCAGAAGACTCCCACCAAGGCGACCCATCGAAGCGCACCACCAACGCCGTCTCCATCACAACGGTCAAGAACACCAATGCAGCATCGCATAGCGAAGACGAGCTCCAAGCCAAAACCCAAGGCCTCCACAAAAACGTCGCGCAGTACCAAACAAGACCAAGGTCTGAAGTGCAACCGCCCGCAAAATCCAGCGAAAAAAAATCAGGCCCGCAGCATAGAATCAAAGACAGGTATAGAGACCCAAGATTTCATCCTCTCCGAGCCTCACTTGCCTCGCAGTCCATCGCCCACCCCAGCAAAGAAGCCATCCTCAGCAATGGCCATTGGAACGCCAACACCAGTCGCTTTGGCGTCACCATCGACGACAATAAGCAGCGTGTAAGCGGGACCAGCACAAGCAGTCTCGTTGACATTCCGCTCATGTCTCATGCAAGAGATTCACGAGTGCAACCACAGGCAGAAGTGTCAAGGGCGCAGCAACCGCCTGGCGCAGACTCACTCGCACGTATACCATCCTACCAATTACCCGAACAACTTCCAGAGTCGAAAATACGTCTCACGATGGATATAATTACGCATTCTCAACAATCGAATACGCCCGCAAAGGCCCAGCAATTGGCAATGCTCACACATAGCTTACAACGGGCAAGTCAGCATAGACAGAAGCTGAAGAAGTAGCAGCACGGGAAGGCATATGGCTTTACGTTATGAAAAGATCAGGCGCTCGATTTCACAAAAACAGGCAAGATTTCTCAGTATATAATTAGCATTTCAAGTCAAGGCGTGCTGATGCCAGAAAACGAAACGCGATAGAGACAACAGACAGTTGTCCGATAAATAACAGTATTTCGCAAAACAAGTTCCTTTTATCATGTCGTGTGGCATGAATCATGCTAGCTGCGCCCAAGATTGCGTTCCAACTTGTTCCTGTTGTGCGGAGCATACATGTCACTGTATGTACATAATAACGCTTGCCCAGTGCCCGGGTACAGGCAGGTACACACAAACGAAGCCCCGTGGTTGCCTCTTGCCTTGAAAATGTGGGTCGATGAAAGAGTCCGCGGAAGAGGGGGGAGGAGTGACCTGTGCTTCTCATGTTGCTACCCCTCCATCCTTCCATTTTAATTTCCCTTCCCACCTTGAACTGCCTTCCCGCCACATCCTGTTGAGGCCGCTCGTTCGCGCGCATAGCCCTGCATAGCATAGCGTCTCGTCAGTGTCCCGATTTATAATTCTTCATTCACGTATGCGTATGCGTGTGCATGTGCATGTGCGTGTGTGCGTGTGCGTGTGCGTGTGTGCGTGCAGCAGAGCTAGTTGCTGAGCCATACAGCAGTGGAGATCATCTTCGCATTTCGAAAACGGTGACGCACTACACACGCACACATTACATTGCCGCCAGCAAGAGCACCAGCACCAGCACCAGCACCAGCACCAGCACCAGCATCAGCCTTTCCGAATTCCAGTCCCGTGGACAAAGGGCCATGGAGAAATTACATACTGTCTTGACGGCATTAAATCCCGTCCAGCCATCTACGAAGTCAGAAGCCAAGGCCTATGATGCGTCCATCAGGCAACACATTGCACTGCTGAACAGCAGCACGTCCGAAATCCATCCTCTCGTGTTGGAAAATTCACAAAATATTCTTGAGGTAAGCCAACGAATCTGACAATCCCGGGCATTGGAAGCTACCTTGCCATGCCATACAACTTCTAACGTGTTTCTCAGAATCTGGACCCTTCTGTTCACTCTATCAGCTACCTCTTCGTTCTTCAAATCCTCTCGGAATCCATTAGCAGCGGTCTTGAACTCCCTTCGAAGCTACCAGTTGACAAAATTGTTGAGTTTCTCTACAGTTTCGATCCCATACAGATTCGATATGCCGGTCAATCTTTACTTTCTCTCCTTGAAAAGATTGGAAGTGGCCAGCTCTTTTCGGTGAGTCGACGACGGATACTAAGTAGTGTTTCATGTGGCTAAGTCTCTCACTCTTTTAAGGCCATGGTAGCTGTCGAGCTGCTGTCCGCGGTCGTTCTCCGAATTGACCCTACAGGGTCATTATTCACGTCCACGCATTTCATGTTAGCCCGGCTGGCGTATGATTTCGACTCGGTAGAAGCTGCCTTGCAAGTCATCGATCGAGACATTCTGTTCTACCCCAACTCCACGATTTCAAAAGTGAACGGAATTCTTTGCGATGCAGCGCTGTTGCCGACTTCCTACATCTCACCACAGACCGGCCTCACCGACAAGGTCACCGCGGCGATTGTGTTGGAGTACAACTACCTCCGGGGCCTTATGTACATATCAAGGCGGGATTGGGAAAAAGCGGAAGAAGCCTTCGAGCAAGTCATGTCGCATCCTACAAAAGAAAGGGGAGTCAGCAAGATTATGGTAGACTCGTACAAGAGGTGGGTGCTTGTAGGACTTCTCGGTCAAGGAAAAGCCTCGGCCCCGCCCCCCTACACGTCAGGGACTTCTCAGGGATCTTACAAGGTTATCGCCAAGGCATACGACAACGTGGCAGAAACATTCAACTCGGGAGAAGCTGAAAAGCTCAAGTCGCAAATCGAAGAAAACGCCCCGGTATGGGAAGAAGACGGGACGTCTTCTCTACTACAAGAAATTCTCTCATCATACCAAAAATGGCAAATCATTGGTTTACGACACATCTATGAGCGTGTCGGGATCGCCGAGATTCGACAAACGACTTTGAATGCCGTGACAGGAAAGACTTTGGAAGACGATGATGCCGTTTTGGTCTTGATCCGTCAAATGATTGAAGCCGGTATGCTCACTGGTCAGCTAGAGAAAGACGAGAGTGGTAGCTATCTATCTTTTCGACAAGACGGTGGCGCAGTATCTGAGGAAGAGTTCGCCACTCAGATTGCGCGAAGCTATCGTAACATTGAGTCAATCAGCAAGCAATACAAACAGATGAATGAGCAGCTGAGCAGAAGCAAGGAGTATGTGAAGTTTGTCGTAAGGGAGCAAAAGCGCGGGGAAAAGGATGGTACCGATGCCGGGGTCGTCTTTGATTCTCAGATAGAGGATGAAGACCTGATGGCTGATGTCGTGGCCCATTCGTAGCGATTTGCCTTGCGGTTTAGGATTCTCCAAGGCATAGATGGCATGGCATGTCATGGCATGTGGTTTTTCTTTTCCTTTGCCTGAATAGGAAAAAATGGGCAATTATTGTGACATTCTCTGTGAAGACATCTGTATAGTTGGGGTTATACGTGCAGCAGAGGACTTAATGAACTTGTCTCTTTATTACAGAGAGGTGACGCTCGCCTTCAAGCTGTCTGCTCAATTCTTTTTGCTCTTGTTGAGCGTTGTCATGATGAGTTCCTTCTCCACATGGGACCACATCATCTGATTTTTCGCCATCACAGAGAGTTATTTTTTCCTTCCTTTTTATAAGATCGCATATTTGTAAGCGGTTAATTAAGAGCCCAATACTTGACGTTTTCAAAGTCGACACTACAACCGTCTAATCATGGACTGATGAAAAAGCTGGGCGATTCCCGCTTTCAACTGGGCGAAACTCTCACGCTTTTTATCAAGTTTAGTCGTTACTGTAAGGCTTTGTTTTTTTCCATCTTCTAATCAAGTTATTTTGGCAACCGCGCTAGGAGTCGAACCCGGACGTTTGCCACCTTTAGTACGGAGTAGATTTTGCACGTCTCGAGTCGTCTAGTTCCTCCCACGAGGTCGCTGATAAGGGTGTGATTCACAATGCCGCGCAAACTTACGTGTAGTGACGACAATGCATGGTACGAGTTATATATATGGATTTGTATGGGGCGGCTGCTTGGAATATTATGGCTTATAACTAGGTAGAGTTGGTGTCTGCGTGAACTTTTGTGTGTAGACTACACAGAGCGCTTATTTTATTTTATGCCTAAGAGTAGTAGAGTACAAGGTTCCAAGCTTATTACAGGTATTTGCATACTCATGCATGTATTCGAAAAAAATTACGTATTGTATGGGGGGAAAGTAGCATTTTTGTAATATGGACATAGTTCCATGACTTTCCATTCAACCTAGCTGATAGAAAATAGCTAGCGTCCCTTGAGAATGCATACTTTGCGGTGCGAATTATACACGCGCAAAGTTTGCGCGGCTTCGTGCATACCCCCGAGATGGGTTGGGATCAAGCTTGCCTGGTCCGAGGTCGCCAGTGAAGAATGTATATTACATGTACTCCGTGTACGGAGTATTACGAGCGGGGTGGACTCGGCTCCGCAACAACTTGGTCTGCGTATGTAGAGACAACATGGTGAGAACATGTCTCGAACACGGCAGGGTGGCGCGCGAGATCTCACTGGCGTGTACCGAGGTATTTGTGTGATTGTCAGTGTTCCATTCGGAGAATCAACCCAGTCGACTTGATGCAGCTCGCTGAAAGACATTGAAAAAAAAAAAAAAAAAAAAAGACTCGTGTCGTCTCGCTGTAATGGACTTCTCTTATTCTAAGAAGGGTCTCGGACCCGTGGACGTTGCCAAAATTAAACAAGGGTCGTGATGCGCCCAACATTGATTAGACAATTCGGGCTACCTCGGGAGATGATGGGTTCTACTGTAGATACTCCAATGATTTCACTCTTGGCTTCCACAGCAAAATTTTACTTTCATCGGCCCATCTTGGCAACTCAGTTCACGACTTGCCGCCAACAGCTCGCTGCACTGTGCAGTCAAAGTCGGATAACATGCTGCTATTGCATTTACATTTGTTACAAGGTTTTTCCTTTCTGCATCTTCGGCAAGACCCGTCCAAAACTTGGCCTTCCCAAACTTGACCTCGCATGTCACGTCACAGTGCTGCTTCTAGCTCTATTCTTAATCCTCTTGACAGGCGATTGACCACTTTGGCAACAGTTATGTTTTTTGTGTATAAATAGATCTTGGGTCATCTAGAATTATTACATTTATTAACGCCAACTAGACAATATAAACTACTCTTGTTCTATACCCCGTCAACGCCTAAGCAGAATTATAAATTACAGTTTCCCAAAAAAAGAAAAAGAAAAAAAAGAAAAAAACTCCAGAACAATTAATGTAGACAGCAGAAGAACTCCTGTGATCCCATGATCCATCAATCAAATCGTCTCGTTCAGGCCCTTGACCTTGCCCCCCAAGTCACCGCACCTCCGCGCCGCCAAACACTTATTCATCACCATGGCCAGGGCCTTGTGCGAGTTCCCATGGATATCATCCATCGTCACCATGTTCGGATACGTCTGGTCCGTCAATGCCTGCCAGAACTCGCCGTAGAGGGTGCGCCATGCCGCCCTGCTCAGCTCCATGATTGAATCGAGCGGGAAGGCGACCTGGAGGCCGACCTGGGTCAGCAGCCAGTCCATGTTGTACATTTCGCTGGCTCTGGACCCGCGCGCCTCCCGCAGGCGAGAGAGCTGGTCGTTCACCATTTTCTGCACGTCGTTTGTCTTGGACCAGTGCGACTTGAGCGGGAAATTGAGGCCGGTGACGAAGCCCTTCTTGCTGCCGGGGAAGTGCTTCCGCAGGGCCCAGCTGGAGGGTATGCGGACGAGGACGGCTGATTTCTTGCTTTGCATGAGCTTGGGGGTGATGAAGTGCTTGAGAGGCCGGCGCGTGAGGTCTTTGTCGCCTTCGGAGAAGGAGCCTCGGTGCTTGATGCGCCCGAGTTCAGAGTATAGCTCCTTGAGGTCGTCGTCGTCGAGGGGACGGAAACCCTTGTCGCCGTTGCGGGAGTCTCCCTCGTGGATGTCCCAGATGTAGAGCTCCCCGGGGTATTGGCTTGTGAAGTCGTTGAACATGTCGATCATTTCGCGGAGCGTGGTGCCCGTCATGCCGTTGTAGGTTTGGCCCAGGAAGGAGCCGTGGCTTTCGCGGAACTTGCGGTTACGGAGCAGGGGACGGACGTCGAGGACGCGGACGCCCCCGTTGCCGAGCTGGTTGAAGAGGGAGACGGTGTGTGTCTGGGTATTTCGAGGCTGCGCCAGGCCGATTGCCTCGCCGCACTTCCAGAGCCCGGCGTGGTGGGAGCGAGGAAGGGTGATTTCCCGGAGAGGCAGGTCTTGGATCTCGGGGAGCTGGGCTTGCATCCACTGGATGGGACCGTCGTTGGAGATGAAGTCGCCTTCCTTGCCGGCGAGCACGAAGCCCACCCCGCCGGGGAGACGGCTGAAGCCAAGATTGTGCTCTGTGCCTTGGGCATTGTTGAGTGTCTCGAGTTGCTCCCGGAACTGGATCCAGACGTGGTGAGGCCGTCCTGACCGGTACTGGACTTGGAACGAGGCATCGTGCTGGGTGCCCTCGAGTGCGTACGTCACCTCGCCGGCAGAATCATGACGATTCCTCAGGCCATATCCAAAGTTGTTGGCGCGTACAGTGACGGACTGCCCTGGTGTGATGTACATGGGCCACGTGCTTTCCCAGTCCATGAGCTGATATGAGTTGTTGTATGTCTTGTGCCAGCCGTAAGGCGTGGCGTTGATGAGAGACACGTGTGTGTCATAGTCGTCCTCGGGGCCTTTTTCCTCGCGTGGAATGAGCATGGGGTTTTCGACATGGACAGGATCAACGCGGCTTGCAGGTAGGCCTCTGACCATGGTAGGTAGTACCAGGAGGATAGTCAAGGCCACTGAGCGGTGCGAGGTTCCGAAGAGACGCATCTTGAATCTGACTACTTGAGAGAGTAGTTTTCTGTTGTGGCTTTTGTGTGTGTGTGTGTGTGTTTATGTGTGTGTGTGTGTGAGTGTGTGAGAGAGAAAGAAAGAGAGAGAGAGAGAGAGAAGCGGCTTTTAAGAGAGAAGAGAACTTAAGACGAGAAAGGTTTTGTTTTTATAAGGTACAGATTCTGTTCAGTTGGTTTTTGAATGGGTGCCTGTATCTCGCAGCCATTTAGTTTATTGCTAAACTTTGAGTTCAAACCTTGCAGCCGCCCGGCAACCTTGACGCTTATTTGTACTAGGCTATGCATCGATTAGAATTTGCAATAGTATTAGATTCAATGAAACCAAGTTGACTCGCTTTCTGTTTTCCACGACACCAAACCACGGGATCAAATTTGTGTCGGCATTTCTATTTTGAAAAATTCTCACTGAAATCAGAATTTCTGGACGGCGGATTGCTGCATAAAGAGAAGATGCACAAAATGAAGGCTACATATGTATATCCAGCACAAGACCTTATGCTCCTACGAAGCATTTGCCTTTCGTCGCCTCGCAAAGCTAGGCAGATCCGAAAACCTGTTGGAGCTGCTCGCGGGCGACGGTTTGCCCTCGGTGGGCGTCTTGGCCCGCCGGTTCGGCTTGCAGCAGCACCCCATGGCCGCGTGCAGCAAGAACGCAAGGTCGGTGGTCAGAGCCCCAATCCACATAAAGGCAAACATCTTGACGCCAATGTTGGCCTTGATGTTCAGCTGGTCCTGCGCGGTGAGGGCGACCTTGGCGGCCACGCTGATGATTGTGGCGATGATGGCGGCGACGGTGAGGATCACGCCCGACAGCCCGCCGACAAAGGAGATGAACAGGCTGAACCAGCGGGTGCGCATTACAAGGGGAGTCCCCAGAAGAAGGACGAAGTTGAGAACAGTGCCCGCCATGAAGAAACCATACATGATTTTGGATCCGATCCGCAGGAGGCTCAGAATGGTCTTGACCTGGGAGGGAAGGGCGATTCTGGCACCGGCGAGCAGTTGACTGACGAGGATTTCGACGGGGTTGAACCAGTAGAATGTTTTGGGGGGAGAGCAATGCGTGATACCACTATGTTTTTTTTTTTTTCACGCAAGATTAGCAACAAGCATATTATCATGTATTTTATTTTATTTTCCCTGGGCATGTAGATATATTTTCGGGAGTTGATTCGTTTCTCAGGGGGCAAACATACGTATCAAGGTATCCCTCGCAATAGTTCCACACGCCCACCTGATAAAAGTCATGGAGACCCAGGCTCCGAGCTACCGAGTTGAGGAGTTTGGCATTGGCCACGGCAATGGGGATGATTTGAGAGACATCGAGCTGAAAGAAGTACAGGTCCCTCAGGACAGGGACATCATGGGTGTTGCCGAGGAGGACGAGGATGAGAAAGGGAATGGAAATGAGGTATAGCAGGCCAGCTATAATGGAGGTGTTGCGGCGAGCTTTGGGGCCAGCCATGCTGCGAGACGGAAGCTGTGAGGAGTCGTCGTCGGGTCGGTCGGGTCGGTGGGTTGCGGCTTTGGACTTTCGAAGCCGACTCGAAGGGGGCTGGGTGCCAAGGCAATGGCTGACGAAAGGAGAGTGATGGACGATTATAGTAAAGGAACGTAGATGGGTCGACGGGATGAGGTGGCGATGGTATCTGCCATCTGGTTGCACCTGGTTGCACCTGGTTGTGGTTGCACTGGTTGCAGCAGCCCGAATGAAAAAGTCGGCGTTGACGCGTGCGAGTGACGTCGCTGGCGCAGCTTCAACAACAAAGTCGACGAATTTTGTTCTGATTACTAGCGGAGAATAGCGGCGTATAGCGGCGAATAGCGGAGACTTATTTCCAGTGGCTCATGCATCTCCGCTTCTTACCCCTGGGCCCTACCCCTACACCCCGCAATCCTTACGCCAAGCGAAAGCGAAAGCCTCATCAAGACAATAAAAAGGAGTACAATAGCATCTGCCCCCGCACCAGCAACGCTCGTGCCGGCAATGGCCCTAGGATAGATCATGTGGCCAACAAGCCCGACATCATCTTTGGTCCGCGCCGGTTTAATACCTGGTCACCGGAACTACTGTGCAGTGCAGTACGATATTGTCAACTAATGGCTGTAGAGAAACAATAGAGAAAATGCACATGGACCATCTGTTGGCCCTCCTCCATCACGATAACCTCAACTTTCGGTTCTCCAGGCGAGGTATATAAATGTGCGTGCCATTTCCTTCAAGCAAGTTTGTTCCTCGACCGCATCTACAACCGTCTACAACCGTCTACAACCATCTATGACCATCTATGACCATCTAAAAACATCTACAACCGTCTACAAACACCTATAAACTACATTGGCTCTCCCCTTCACCATGCACTTCAAAATCGTCGCGCTCCTTCTCGCCGCAACGGCCCTCGCCCACAAAAGCACATGTCCCGGGTCCGGCCGCTGCTGCCGATGTCTCACCAACCGCAGGTACAACAATGGCCAGACGCAGTGCGTCTATGACAGGGTTGGCGCCAAGGACTGGGGTGACGACGGACACGGGTTGTACTTTTGCAAGATGACCGCGTCGCAGGACAAGATTGCCGAGTATTGCAGGGGCGAGGCGGGGCACTGCCACCTTGACAGCGCGATTACCTATGGCATGGGGAGCTACGATTGCTGGGATTGCGAAAAAGAGGAAGGGGCTGGCAATGGATGTACGCAGTAGCAGCCTCACATCTTGAGCATCACTTTCCTCGCCATGTCTTCAATCGGAGCTGTACGGAACAGGAACAACCTTTAACGCTGTGACTAGCCGGTTTCGGATAGAAAGGCCCCCGCATAGATAACAAAGTCTGTCATATGTATTATTTTTTTTTACACGAATTAAATCCAATCGATTCAATCGCGGCCGGCTAATTCAATTAGGGCCAGCCAATTCAATCGCGCGCGGCTGCGGCTAATTTGCTTAAAAAAAAAAACGCTTGCGCAGCCTTGCGATAATATTAGGTGATATCTTTTTTTTTGCCATGGCGCCCCATATAAATTTAGTGCAAAGGCGTGGGATGCTGCATTACAATTACATATGGGTACGGATCATTTCGGATTTTCCATACTCCGTACAGCTCCGATTAGCAGAACTCCAAAGTTTGCACTGGCTCGTGCATCACACGCCCATCATTGAAGCCAAGAAGCAGCATCAGCTCTCAATTTATGGATCGGCTTCTCTCATTGCACCTGGAGCCAGATGTCAACCACCAGGGTGGAATTGGAAGCGTAAGGCGATGGAAGAGGATGACGTGTTTGCTCTAGGCTCAGTTTTTGTACTTTATGTATTATTATGGTAGGTAAGGAGGCTGACAAGGATAGTGGGTAAGCAGCTTCTCACGAGGATTGCGGTAACAGTCGGCAGTATCCATTCCACGCAAGAACTTTGGCGATTGGTTACATATGGGTACTTGGGTAAAGGGGCCGAGAATTACCTGATGGGGCAACCGCCAACAAATTGTGGTGGGCTAGGGCTAGGAATAATTTCCGATTGCTGCTGGGTTGCTGCTATTATTCAGGCAGCAGGGGCAGTCCCCCGCTTTTTCTTTTATCTATTTACTCCCCCACCTAGATTTCCACACCCCTCTCAGTACACAGCACACACAAGAAATAGCAGTAGCTGTAAGAAAAAAAAAAAAAGGACGTGGTTATCAGGCAAACGCGTAAGCGTAAATAGCACCCCCTAATGTGGCTAGTGGCTGCTGGTAACCAATACCGGGCTCACAGCAAATTTTACGGTGGACCTAGTCGTTAGACCTAATATTTTCCATAGTAATTCCCTCCCTCCGCACATATCGCTAATAAGCATTATCACAATCATAAGAGAGGACTATAGCGGAGGCAGCGCTGCAGGCAAAAATAATTTAGCTAGGGCAGGGGGTGGTTAGGGAGCGGTTAGACACTTAGTACAGAGTTACTATATAATTCACTATAGGCGGCCAGTATTGGTTGTCGCAGCCACCTTAGCCACATTAGGGGGTGCTATTTACGCTTACGCGTTTGCTTGATAGACGGGCCCAAAAAAAAATACCTCGCTCAATGCTAGAAAGGAAGCTTACACTACATGATTGAAATGTTTTAACAACCCAACCTAGACTGCATGCGAGGCTTGCAAATTCGCTTGCAAATTCGCTTACAAACGCAAAGTATAGTGTTGTCTTTGAATATGTACGCATTGACTAGTCTGACTAGATGTTCTAGAATAGGGCCCTCAATTAGCAGTAAGTAGTGGGTATGAACAGAAAACTAGCCTAGAATGGAACAAGGAAGTAGTGGGCCATCAATCCCCTTGCTGCCCGGACAGCAGCACTCCAATTTCCGGGTTGGCATTTCGGGGGGTGACGGGATTATTCGTTGCTGACGACATCAACTTTGGGTGGCTTTTTCTTCTTCTTTGTGCTTCTTTCTCCGTACTCCTGGTCTTCTTTCACTTGCTGACGGCGTGGACTGCTTTTTCCTTTGCTCATAATTGATCAATTTTTTTTCTTTCTAATTCTGCGATTGCTATCTTTGGCAATCATCATTCGCTTCGTTTCCAACGCTTCGGTGTCCCTCCTTACTTGCCTTTTACCTGGGGTGCTTTCGTGCCTGGCGCGTCACTTGATATCTCCGAGACGCGTCAACGCCAAAGTTCGGTCGTGAACGATCCTCTTGCTTGTACCACAGACAAGCTGTGCATGTGCACTGCACACAGTGCCACATGTCGTCTTCCCTGGCACGAACAGAATGAGGTCATCTACAGTAGCGACAGCCGTCGCTTGGCTGACCCCAGCCGTCCTAGCCCAAACGGTCTCTTATACCGCCACATCCGACCTCGAATTCTACACGGGCACGAGAACAGAGAAGCCCACGCGTCAAACTGGCCCTCCCACGGGACCCTACCAGTCGTATGCTTCAAAAATCACCCTCACCGGCGCAAACAGCTCGACTACGGCGGGGACAATGTTCACGGGGACATTGACCACAGAGGCCAATTTCACCACCACCACTTCGTCAGCCCCCAAAAACACGCAGCCCTGCAACAACCACGTCGAATTCTGCACGAGAAAATACAGCAATATCACAAACGTCGGTTGCCACAATTCACCCTTTGTTCGACCGGGTAACAGCGGTTCCAACCAGGAAGTCGACGTCATTACCCAGCTGAACGATGGCGTTCGATTCCTCCAAGCTCAGATACAGTGGCCTGGAAATGGTACGGGCACCACTCCTCATTTCTGCCACTCCACATGCGATCTGCTGGACGCGGGGCCCATTTACAATTGGTTGGGCCAAGTCAGGGAATGGATTGACCAGCATCCCTTTGATGTTGTGACGATTCTGCTCGGCAACGGCAACTACTCCGACCCCTCGCTCTACGTCCCGTTTATAGAGCGATCCGGCATTACCAAATATGTCTACAACCCGCCGTACCTTCCTATGGCTTTGAAGGACTGGCCCACGCTGGAGGAGATGATTCTCCGGGGCCAACGAGTCGTCATGTTCCTCGACTACCAAGCGAATCAGACAAAGTATCCTTGGCTCATGGACGAGTTCTCCCAGGCTTGGGAGACACCCTTCGACCCCATGGACAGGTCCTTTCCTTGCACGGTCCAGCGCCCGCCTGACTTGCCCAAAGAGGCTGCCAAGGACCGGTTATACATCATGAACCATAACCTCAACGTGGAATTCAACGTGTTTGGCGTATCGCTTCTGGTTCCGGCGGTTTCTCTCCTCAACGAGACCAACGGCGTCAATGGCACCGGCAGTGTCGGGCTGGCAGCCAACAATTGCCGCGCAGACTGGGGCCGCGCTCCAAATGTGCTCAATGTCGACTACTACAACTACGGCTCACCGAAGCCGTGCTCGGTGTTTGCGGCAGCCGCTGCGGTGAACAACATCACGTACGACTGGACAATGCCATGTGGTCAGGGCTCTGCTGTGCCTGTTCTGATGATCAAGAGCCTGTGGGTGTCGTTCGTGGCCGTGATGGTTGCTGGTGTTTGGTTTCATTGACCACGCGCATGTCTACATCATTTACTACATAATGAATATGGGGAATCACATTCCTGCAGCGTATGCAGGAACCAATTGCATTACCATCATGCCACACGGAGTATACCACCACTCTCGAAGTGACTGGCCACAACAGGATGGATAGTTCATCAAAACGCTCTCCGTGATGCCACACTAGTCAAATCATCGAGCAAAATAACCGAATAGACGACCCTTCTTTGAGAGCAAGCTGGGTGCTGAAAAGTGGCTTGATCGGATCCGGAATACGATACCTACCCTGTACTAAATGGCGAGTGTGGCGGACATGTCTGATCCCACAATGCATGTGCGAAATCCCGGTCTGTAGGGGAAGGGAGTTGGTGGTAGTTGAGCAATTGAAACTCGCATTATGCACGGATCGTTTCCCTTCTGAGTTGTTGAGGACGTCGGCACCTTCCTTGTTGTCTTGCCTCTGAAACGGGAGTCATCGCACCTGCCAGATCATCAGGGTGTCATGCTGGCCAGCCTTATTCCCACGCCCCCCCTCCCCTTTTCTCGTACTGCACCCGCGGAACGAAGAGGGAGAGACCCCACCTCCTTCTGGGGAGCTGAAGATGATGCGTTCTGTCCAGCCGTCCGTTAAAAAACATGGCTGTGAATTTCGACTATGCTGCGATTGTATTGGCTGCCGCAGTCGACAGGGTGGTAAATTTAATGCCACACGTTTCTACTTGGGCCGCACCGATCAGTGAAGTCTGCCAGACACGCTCCAATGAGTCCATGAGTCCATACATTCGTTTGCGATTTCTCAGTCGTTGGATTCTCTTTTCTCAATATTCAGGCGTCTCCCCGTCTCCCGAAAGAACTCGCTTGTAACTGAGCGCCAGCCACAAGAACTCACTCCACAGACGAGGCTGCCTCGTTTGCCACCGTCATGTTGCCAGAGCATGGAGTCTTATGATCAAGAGGGCAGAGAGCCCTGGCGCCGAACAGTTTCCTCGGAACGATATGACGACCGGAGAGTGTCGAGCGTCTCTGCCATGAGTGACGGCACCACGTACTACGATGATTCTTCGCACATCAACGACCTGCGGGCGAGAGAGTCGCTTGTTTCATTGCAGTCGATCCAAGAAGGGCCAACGCCTCCCACTACTGATCGCATCGGTCACGTCACGCATTATCCAGGATCCTCGTGGACAGGCTCCTTTGCTTACAGTGGCGCGAGCGGTGGTTATGCGCCCGTATCCAACACGTTCGCCATGTCACCGGCGAGAACTCCGTCCAGGACGTCTCGTAAATCGAGCTACATGTCTACCGCAAGACACGATATCCCAGAGATCATACAGGAAGAAGAGTACGACTTATCTCTTCTCCGGTCAGCCGCGCCGATGGGCGCCACCCCTCGATATGAGTCTATACCAGAAGATGACGAGATGCCCCCACCGCCTACATTCGACATTACATCCGCCATGGGCCCCATGGGCTCCTATGACTCCGAGTTTCTCAGGAATCTACAGCAGCAGGAAGCTCGAGGAATGCTCACAGGCGGACTGGGACAGGGCATTCAGCCGAATTCGACCTTGCGAGACACGGAACTTCTTGCGAGCCCAGTCTCCCTCAGAAGAGGTCTGACTGGGTCATTTACCCGTCGCAAGTCAATAAAGCCTTTTTCTAGAAGAGAGACAATTCAGTACAAGGGCCAAGACGAAGCGAACCGACGAGGAGAAGTTATTGAAGTGATTCTCGAAACGGCGCCAGCGGACCTTAGCAGTTTCGAGGGATCCGGCGTGGTGTGGGATTCGGATAATCGACGAGGAGCGTTTGCAAGTAAAGCTCAAAAGTCTGAGATATTTTACCCTCAACCAAACTGGAAACCGTGGTCTATGAGATGGCCGTATCTTACCATGATGGTTTTCCTGTCGCTTGCATTGGCAGGCATGCAAGAAATCCTCTTCAGAAAGTACAAGGATGTGCCTTTGTTGCAGTTTCAGAAACCCGCCGACGTCAAGGCTGGCCTCTACTTTGCCGTCAAATTTGCGCCCACAATTTCTGCTGTCGTTTACGGTGTTCTATGGCAATTCATCGACTTTGAAGTTCGGCGACTGGAGGCATACTATCAGCTGTCGAAACCCGGAGGAGCGCTGGCCGCGGAGTCGATGAATGTCGATTATGTGACGAGCTTCAACTTCCTTCGACCATTTCGAGCTTTGAAACTTGGGCACTATGCGGTTGCCCTATCGTCGATTGCAACGACCCTTGCCATCTCACTCGTGCCGACATTTGCATCTGCTTCAGTCATCCTTACGCCAAGCCGAGTTGAGCGCATGAACCATCCCAATGGAGACAAACTTCTTCACTTCTCCCCAGTATGGTCACGACTCCTGACATTGACGCTTGCCGTATGTGCCGTGTGTGGCATCGGGTTGCTATTCTTGCTACGAACCCGACGCAGTGGGCTCCTGTCGGACGTGCAGGGTATTGCTGGGCTGGCTTCAATGGCCGTCGTCAGCCACATCTTGATGGATTTCAAGGACATGGACACTGCAAAACCCAAAGATATCCACCAAAGGCTCAAACATAACCGATATATGCTACGAAACTCCTCTCTGGCGCCCGATGACGAGAATCCGGCTACGTCGCAAGAGAGAAGTAAATTCAGAGACGTTTACTTGTCCGAGAACCCGCACCCTCTCATGCTACGGCCGGCCGGCTTTGTACCCTTTGTCATGGCGTTGTTCGGCTTCATGGGGTTTATTCCCGCCTTCCTGTTCGCGCAGGCCGATATCGTCACAGATAAAGCGCCGTGGGCTATCACCGCCGTGGCCGTTTGTTTGAAAATGAGCTGGAACGCATTGGAGACAGCTGTTCGAATGATGGAGCCGTACTATATCCTCTCGAAGCGACATGCCCACCCCTTCATTCTGACATTGGACTACACGGCACTGCCATTTGGCTATCTTCCTGTTCGAGCGCTCTTGAACGGCCACACGGTCATGTTCCTCGTCGGATTCGGCAGCGTGATTGCAGAATTCTTGACCATCCTAGTGGCGGGCTTGGCAACAGTAGACGGGAAAAACTTTTTACTCAACGGAGAGGGCGAAGTCGACGAGGACAAGAGCAAACTCATCAACTCTGGTCAGGAGACGATTCTGTCATTTTACATCTCGTTTGGGATTGCCATTTTCATCCTCTTGTACATGAGCATCGTTTCCACTTTGGTGTTTCTGCGACGACGGCATCCGTTCCTGCCCCGACAGCCCAACACCATCTCGTCTGTGCTTGCCTTTATTCACCAGAGCAAGATGTTGTACGACTTTGTGGGCACGGAGAAGCTGGGCAGTGCTCAGATGGCGCGGAAGCTGCTGGACGGTAAGACGTATGGTCTGGGATGGTTCCAGGGCCGCGATGGGCAGATTCATTGTGGTATAGATGAAGAGGAGTTGACGAGTTTCTACAAGCATGGCGTTGATTACACGCAGCGGAATCAGCCTTGGAATACCCAATGGGACGTATTGTAAAATGTGTGGGATGGATGGGATTATTTTCGGTGTTTCGTCCTTCTTGCGAGGACAAGGCTAGCGTTTGGGTAAGGTATTCGAAGAGGTCAGTTTAGGGACATGAGAAAATATCGTGTCTTGAGGGCTGTACCAGTCAGGATCCGCGAGCCCGATCTGATGAGGTGGAAACCTAGACCAATTAAATCCATGTCATCTTGAGGATGAAGGCCAAGCCACAAGACAGACATATTCTCGTGGTTACATGGCATCAAAGCCGAACGTACCGTCCGGTGAGTGGACTATCTTATCTCACGAGCAGGAAAAGTCGCGTTTTACATGCCGAGTACATGCCTACGTACGCACACCTTCGGTTTATTTCAGACATAAGACATGTTTGGCGTTTTAGACGCGAACTTGCATTCATTGTTCGGGGAATGAATCAAAACAACAAAAGGCGTTGAAGAGCGGCCGCCCTGCTTGAAGAGCAGTGGTTCTTTTTTTTTTTTTTTTTTTTTTTTCTTCCACGGGCCGTGCCTTTACGTTCCGGCAAGCTGGTGTGAGACATGGCGACGTCATTACGTTCCGTTGGCTTTGTTATGGAGGACTGGGGAGGAGGCTTTGAAGCTGGAATTGTAGTAAATGGATCACTCACGTTGGTGTCAGTTTTGAGTTGCAGCTATTATTGTGCGGGTTACAAATGTGCAGGAAATATTGAAATATTCATTCATTCTTTGACTATTCAGCCTGAAGGCGAATGCGAATGGGGAAGGGCGTTTTGTTTTAGGTCGTCGTGTTCATCTCATGTCGGCGTGGGACAGAGTATGGGGGACAGAGCATGGCTGCATGGGACAACAGAGCCCCGGCCAGCTGAGCAGGTCGTTCGTGCCGATATTAATACGGGACTTGGTGGTGGCCCAAAATGTCTCATGGCCGAGTTGTACTTTGGCGCGCTGCATATCTTGTATTGGCGATGAGGTAGCCACACAGCCCCCGGTACCCGGCGCCCCCGGCCGCCCCACCTTGGCATCGCACTGGGCATCACACTGGGCATCACACTGGGCACTGGGGCGCAGTGGGCGGTGCACTAGTCTTTGTTGGTCACTCGCTCTCCGCCACTCGTCGTGGCCTCCCCCGTCTCCTTGCTCGTGCTCGCTCGTGCTCGCTCGTCGACTCCCCTCTCCACATCTCACAGTTCTTGTTGTCCGTTTCGTTTGCCGGGACTGGCCTCGTTTAATACCCGACTTCTACGCGGAAGGCGTTCGTTCCATCTGCTCGCATTCCATTCGCTGCTCTTAACACGAGTCGCCTTCTCGCTGTCAATCCTCTTCCTCTTGATTCCACCTACATCACCAGTACACCACCACCTGCGGTCACAAAAAAAAAAAAAAAACCAGGGTCCTTCGCTTGCGACGAATACATCAATCAACCTTCTGCTTTCTTCCCTCGTCGTTTCTGGACCCGACTTCCCGCGTCCATCGACTGTTTGACCGACCGTTACCGACAGACAGACCGATCAATCAATCTACTCGCATTTGGGCCGACTTGATCATCAATCGCCGTCACGCACCAACTAGTCGTTTCCCAGGTCGATGACGACGCTCACCCAAAGCGGCACACTCTTCTCTCATCTCGCCGCGAGTCATTTCCGTTCTTCTTCGACAACTCAACCTTTTTCGCACGTCAACCTGTCATGATGCGGTCGCTTCTGAAGGCGCCGCTTTTGCTCTTGGCCTCGATGGCCTCGATGCTTTCACCAGTCACAGGCGAGAACATGCTCATGTCCAACTCCCTCAACAACTGTCAGGACGACTCGAGTTTCACGGCCAGTCTGTTCAAAGTCGTATACACGCCAAAGAACAACTCTGCGACCGTTGAAGTTGTCGCCACCTCATCCGTCCAAGGCTATGTCGTCTTCGACTTGGCCATCTCTGCTTATGGATACACCTTCTTGAGAAGGACTGTTGACCCGTGCGAGATGAAACTGGGCGGGTTATGCCCCATGGTTGCGGGAAAGATTCCCTTTGCCTTTAACTTGCCTGTTCCTGCCGACGCGGCCAAGCAGATCCCTGGTATTGCCTACAGCATTCCCGACTTGGATGCTACTGTCCGTGTTCACATCAACATGACCAGGGACGACAATCGTCGCGCTATCGCTTGTGTCGAGGCCAACATCTCCAACGGAAAGACGGTTGACTTGATTGGCGTCAAGTGGGCTACCGCCATCATCGCCGGTTTGGCCTTGATCTCCTCCGCCATCGTCAATGGCCTCGGGCACTCCAACACCGCCGCGCACGTTGCCGCCAACTCCCTGTCCCTCTTTGGCTACTTCCAGGCTCAAGCTATTCTTGGTCTTTCCAGCGTTCGCTTGCCGCCCATTGTTCAGTCTTGGACTCAAGACTTCCAGTGGTCAATGGGCATCATCAAGATCAATTTTATGCAGGACATCCTCACCTGGTACCAGCGAGCCACTGGCGGTACCCCGTCCACAATCTTCGACACCCTCATGACCGTTTCCGTTCAAGTTGAAAAGCGCAGCCTTGGATTAGCTGGACATGGCTTGAATCTCTTTAAACGTGGTGCCGCCATGATGCCCAAGCCTGCCTTCACCGCCGCCACCAATCTTATGAAGCGAGCCAACGTCATGACTTCGTCGGGTGCTTACATTGTGTATGGAATCCAGCGCGTGGCCTTCCGCTCCAAGATTGAGACCACGAACCTGTTTATGACGGGATTGACCTTTTTCTGCATCTTTGTCGTCTTCACCATGTTGGCAGTGGCTGCTTTCAAGGGCATGTGCGAACTTGCCGTTAAGCAGAAGTGGATGGACTGTGATACCTTCCTCGAGTTTCGAAATGGCTGGTTTACCGTGCTCAAGGGCATCCTCTTCCGAGTGGCCCTCATCGGGTTCCCCCAGGTTGCCATTTTGTGCTTGTGGGAGTTCACCCAAGTCGACTCGCCCGCCGAGGTTGTTCTCGCAGTCTTCTTCTTCTTTGGCTTGGCCGCGACTCTAGGATGGGGCGCAACCAAGGTGATCCGCATTGCTCGCCGCTCCGTGACCATGCACCGTAACCCTGCCTACATCTTGTTTTCCGATCCTCAAGCACTTAACAAGTGGGGGTTCCTTTACATTCAGTTCCGTGCTTCAGCTTACTACTTCATCGTTCCTATCTTGGGCTATACGCTGGTCAAGGCCATGTTTGTTGCCCTTGCGCAAAAGGCCAGTGTCGCCCAGTCTATCGGATTCGTTATTATCGAAGCTGGCGCCCTCATTGCCGCCTCGGTTATGCGCCCATGGATGGACAAGAGCACTAACTCGTTTAATATTGCCATCTGCGTCGTCAACTTCCTCAACGCCATCTTCTTGCTTATTTTCTCTAATGTGTTTGGCGCCCCTCAAATCGTTGTTGGTGTTGTTGGTGTTGTTCTCTTCGTCATTAACGCCGCCTTCTCCCTCATTCTGCTCCTCATGGTTATTATTTCCACCACGGTTACCTTCTTTCGCAAGAACCCGGATGCTCGATACCAGTACATGGCCGATGACCGTGCCTCTTTTATGAAGTCCCAGACTCACTTCACAACCACGACCGAACTGGACGCCCTTGCCGCGACTGCCCGAGGCGACAAGGCCGGCTACAAGATGGAAGACGACAATGAGTCACTTTCCTCCGAGGACCTGCGTCGCCGTACCACATCTGGACAGAATATTTCTGCCGCCGCCTCGCAGCATTCATCCCATGCTCAGCACGGGCCGCGATCTCCCGTCAACCCATCTGTACTCTTCTGCGGGCAGTCGATGAATACTTGGTCATGCGCCAGCAGATTAAAATAGAGCTGCAAAACCATGCAGTTTTCAGCCTCTTTTCCTCAGACTGATTAATCTCTTCTGTCCCAGCACTTTAATAAATGAACAATCCCCAGGCTCAAGGAGATGAAAAGGGACGTCGTTGGATAAAATCAAGCTAGACCCCGCTGAAAAGAAAGTCAAGGCTAAGTTCAATGAAAAGAAGAGGGAAAAAAAAAAAAAAAAAAAGGAAAAAAAAAGAATCGGCTCTAGAGAACAAGGCTGAAAGTTGAGGAAAGGTGGTGTCTAAAATTACAGAGGTGAACCGGCAGATTAGATGAGTATTCGGGACCGGCGCCAGGTTGCGTCATGTGCATCTTCTTGATCTTGACATTAGAGGTATGAAGCCGAGTTTGTCGATGGGAGACCAGGAAGGAGGAAAGGGAATATCACAAAGGAAAGAGAGATGTGATGGGAACATGTGCGCTTCTTTCTCTCTTTCTCTCTTTCTCATCGCACGATAAAAACGTGTTTTTGGGTGCTCCCAGCGCCCAATGCTTTGCTTCGTTTTTCTCCTTCTCGATTCGCTCACATGACATGACGTGGCGGCATTGTTGGGGGTCAAAAGGCAAATCCTTGCTCGATTAGCTTGTCGACGTCTCCTCCGGCCGCAGCCACGGCCTTGATGGCGGCTTCGCTGAGACGTCGGCGTCGGTCTTGAGCCTCTTTCTCGCGGCGGGCTTTGGTCTTGGAACTCCCGCTGGGGGCCACGCCCGTCATGAGGACTCCGCCGTCGCTGGGGGTGAAGTTGACGAAGCCGACTCCTGAGTCGCCGCCGAGTGATATGCCCCCCCCGCTTGCGTCGCGCGAGCGGCGCTTGCGCACGCTGCACGGTGTTCCGGGCATGCTGCCGGGTAGTCGGCCTGAGGCGCTTCTCACAGATGATACTGATGCGCCGGAGCTGTGGCGGGATCGCGGACCGCCGGATTGATCGCCTGGGGTTGGTGAAGCGGAGGGGCCGCGCTGTTTTCGGACCGGCGAGCATGACAAGTGTCTTGCTCCGGAGGACTTGGCTTTGGGAGGGCGATGGGAGCGTTCAGAGGCTGGCATCGTCGGACCCCCCGTTTGGGGAACGGGAGGTGGTGGGAGGAAAGTTTGGGCATTAGTCGTCAAGTCGCTCACCACAGTTGATTGTGAGCCCCGGGGTTGAGGCATGTGGATCATGAGTCCGCCGGTTGATGTGTCAGGCACAGAGTCGTACTCATAGGACATCCCTGAGTGCTGGCCGTGACCCATGATGTGAACGCTGGCGCTTCGTTGTTGTTGTTGTTGTTGTTGTTGATGATGATGATGATGGTGGTGGATATATTCATTTGGACCTGGGCCATGATTCATCATGTTCGGAGTCCACCAGCCCGCCTCTTGGCTTGTCACGTACTCGCCCCCTGCACCAGTCCAATGTAGTTGCTGTTGCTGCTGCTGCTGGCCCTGTTGATGGTGGTGCCAGGCTGGTTCGACTTGGAATTGGCCCTGGCCGGGCTCGCTCTTGACACCAGGTGACTCGACAGGCGTGTCGGGGGCAACCTGGTCATATTGTTGCAAGTTGACCCCCTGGGGAGGTAAAAGACCGTTATCTCTGAACGGGTCCTCGTAGTGCCCGTGGACGAACTGAGTATGACATTGGTCTTGTTGTTGCATTGGCGGTGAAACTGGGAGATTTCCCTGCGTGACTGCTCTGACTTTTCCTCGTCCCCTCTGCTTCGGAATTTTCAAGGTCTGAGGCTGCTCTTGTCCAGGCGAGCCCGGTCGTGCCTGTGTCTCAGAAACCACCTTTTTATTCTTGCGCAACTTTGCTGCCTTCTTGATCGTGGAAGAAAGGGCATCGACAAACTTCTTGGGCTTTCGCACGTCGTCGGTAGTAGTGGGAGGCGTTGGTGATGACGGGTCCGACGCCGCAGCTTTGGGCTTTTGTGGTGAATGCAGAGATATGCTTTCAAGTCGATTGAGATCAGCCTCTGACATGGATGCACCGCCGGCATATTCAAATGCGTGCTGAGGCTGCTGCTGCTGTTGCTGCTGCTGTTGTTGGTTGTGGTGGTGACTGTGATGGTTGTGGAGGTGGAGGGTGGTGCCATGTGTAAGCAGGTCGTCTGCACTCAGCGTGAGGTTCTTGGGATCAATCTCATGGCTGGGTCCCGGGGCTGCTGTGTCAATGGGCCAGCTGCTCGACAGAAAATCGAATTCATCGGCAGAGGACACACCGGAGGAGAGGCCGTTGTCAGGCATAGGACCGTGGTCTCCCATCAAAATGAAGGATTCCGCCATGCCAGGCATGGTTGTTGACACGGAGCCGAACTCATCGCCACCGAAAGCGTTTGCATTTCCAGTGGCATCAAAGTCAACAAATTGTCCAAAAAAGTCGTTGCCGGGATCATCGGTACTGGCACTGTTGATATCTTCCCAATACATGCTCGGTTCTCTGTTGTCAACAGCATCCGCCCTTATGGGAACGGTCCAGGAAGTCATCTCCAGGCCAGGCAAGTTTGCGATGAAATTTCTCTTCCTCTAGCGAGAAGGTGTATGTTGGAGCCTATAGGTAGTAAGTAGAAGTAGGCGTTCGTCGACCCTTGATTATGCAAAAAGGCAAGAAAACGATCGAGATATCTTTTCTTGTTTGCTACACTCTTCGAGCCCACATGAGACGAAGTCAATGGTCAGGTTTCTAGGTGTAGAGAAGAAAGAGGGCTTGGGAAGCAGAAGAGAAGAGAATAAACATTGGCCTTTCTACAACTGAGGCGAAAGAGAGTAGATTAAAAAAAGAGAGGGAGAGAGAAGACGAAAGCCATGGGAGCTATGTCCACAGCCCGTTAGCCAGCAACGAAACCTTGTCGGCGAGATAACCTCCGGATAGCAACAATAGGTCCAGGTAATGCCTAGCAACGGGGCAATGATCATCTAGCAACCAATACTAGGCCTAACCATATTGTTTGGGGCTAGGTAACAAGTGGGATGTGCAGGAATGTGTGAACATGGCGCCTTGCATTCCAGTCGCAACAGCATCTTGGGCCGATATACCAGGCCGGTTGAGCAATGACTCCAATGAGCATGTCAGAACTACCGGACCCCACCGTATACCGCACGGGAGCCCATTGCCATTGCCGTACAATACATGTACAGCTCTCTGATGGAGTCAAAAAGTCTAATGCTCCAAAAGATGGCATTTTCTCTGCCTGATTGATTGGCACGAGGGAGAAGGCGTTCCACTGAATCCACTCACTCCCTTATTGGGCCTCCATGGTATCACTGCCCCTCTTCTCTCCCCTCCCCCGCGATGCCGGTGATGGACCGAAGCTGTCATCATGCGGGATCGACATTGGCTGCTATTAGTGGAGGAACGGGACCGCAGAAGCGACTCCAAACTTGTCGACTGAAAAAGATCAGACGTCTGCCTGCATGGGTGATGGTGGCGTGCAAGGGGGACCAAATGGCAGCTCGTGCGTCGCTTGCCCAGGGGTTAGAACACAAATGAAACCGGGGGGCTCTGGCCATCATGAGTTCTCTGCCACGCTCGGGTTCTGCCATGCTCTCTTGTTGGTCCGTATGGTCCTGCTTCTCGCTTATTTCCTAGGAAGTACCTTGTCGCCGACTGAACCTGTGGCTAGTTAGTGGGCGACGGGCAGGCAGGCAACCACGTTTTTCCGCTTCTCTACTTCTAGTTCCGCGCCGTCAAGTCAAGTCAGGCACATTGTGCACACAAAAACAAATGGCCGAGTTGTTGTGGCACCATCACCCATCTGGGTGGGAGTCTGGGACATCCATCGGCTTCATCGATCAGGAACAAATCCTTACCCGACTTACCTCGAGGGGAACAAAGTAAGTCGGCCCCACTATGGAACTCGACGTCGTGCCGTAATACCCCGCGTGTTTCAGTGACGAATGCCCATTGCCAAGTCAACGAGGAAGAGTTGCCGTCTGGCGATGGCAGACACGGACATGGAGACATGGATGAAAAACGACGGAGAAACAATGAACAAGTCGATTTGGAGAAACCGGGAAAAACCGCGCATGGCCGCCGTTGGACAAATCATATCAGGGACTCGGGGCAGGCGGGGCAGGCACGAGAGGGACTCCTGCCGCTGCGTGCTGCTATTAATGACAATACAACTACCAACTCTCGCACCTCGCACCTCGCACCTCGCACCTCGCACCTCGTTTGAATTGTTGGCGCGTGTCGAGGTCGAGTTCCAAAATATCAACAAATCAGAATAAGAACAAAATCCGATTCCACCCCCACTTTCGTCAAGTCGCGTGTGCACGGCTGGCTGACTGACAGGCAGGCAGGTGAAATCGCTCATCAGCATGCAACCAACATGCAACCAACATGCAACCAACATGCAAGTCTCCATACCGGTCAAGAAGAGACATATCGACATCATCAGCAAACCGACCAACATGCATACGACTCCCCTGCTATGATTTCCCCTCGATTTCCCCCCGAACTCCTCACAACTCCTTCATCCAGATCCAGGTCCAGATCCAGATCCAGGTCCAGGTCCAGGTCGTCCCAAATACCCCTCTTCTCACACAGTCGAGACCAGTCGTATGCAAAGATGAGCGTGACACGGCGTGCACGTGAGGTCAAGGCCATGCATGTGGATGACATGATACTTGCCGAATGCGTCTGCTTCTCCTGACAGAATGTGCGTGCGTGCGTGCATGCATACATGTAGAGTTACTGTGTAAAAACAAAATGATTTGCTTCTCAGCTTGGTTAGAGGAGAAAACAGGCAAAACTTATGAGACAATCAATGAACGCTGGTCAGTTAGTCTTGGAGACGTTGGTGTCCAACTGCGTGTTGCCCGCATACGATATTGCATCTAGCTAGACATATGTGTCTGCACATCACTTGTTGGGGCGGGTTTCCATGTTGAGATGTGAAGGGTAGGTGGCAAGTCGCATTTTGGTATTGAAGGGAAGTCGATCTTCGCCTCCCCCCCCATCTGGAGATCAGGGGACCTGTGTCTTCCGTGCCCGCAACTTTTTGACCCTGATGCTTGAACCAACCCAACCATGCACCACAATAAATCTATAAGCAGAACGGGACACTAGTCAACCCATGGGGTTTCCTTTTATTTTTTGGGGGGGGAGGGTCTGCCAAGTTGGTCTGCGCACCCGAATTATCCCGTCAAATCTAACAACGCTCCAAGATCCGGACGAGCAACGATGGCTTGGGGCGGCTCCAAGCGAGTGCCTTTTCATCGGTCCGTGCTTGGTCAGTCGCCAAAGGGACGAATTGGGTGGCATGACGAGCCATGACCACCTTGCGCGCGCATCATGACCAGATGCTGCGATTTGTTCCGAAACTCGTCCGTTGGTCTCACGGCTTGGCCCGTCGGCCCTTTACGCTCCGTCCCTAAACCGCCCTGTCCATCCCAGTTCTCATTTCGTGCATGGTATTAGATGATGGCCCTGCGTTCCCCTTTCCCTGTGTTTTGTCGAATCAGTTCAACATGCCAATGACCGGGCGATTGCGTCGACAAGTTGACTCGTGTGACGCCGCATCCCCATGCTTCCAACGACAAACATGATAGAGTCATGGAGATACTGTGGCATAATGTGGTGCTACATTCTAGCTGTTATACTGAAAGATCAAAAAGTTCTAAACGCCTTGTGTAATGTGTGCAGTCAGAGTTTTGAAACCCCAAAGTCTCCCTGAGTCTCTTTTGACTCCAAACTCCAAGGGTACATCATGCACTGGGATACAAGAAAACAGGCAAGGCACAATTAGTAGTACAGAAACAGGGGGAATCAGTAAAGATCAGAAAAAGACAATCTCCCCCCTCCCCCCCGGAACATGCAGCAACAACGACCAAAGAAACTGAATGAGAACGGAGAAGCGAGCCACAGAGGCCAGAAGGTCGTGCAGACTCTGTCCAGACAAACAGACTGGAGACTAAAAATAAAAATGATACAAGCATATGGAAGCAGAGGAGGCGAAGGACATTTCAGTCACTTGTGACACATGACGTACCCCGAAGACCAGGGTGACGTAGCACGGCGAGATCATGTGAGCTTATACGAGATGGGGAAAGGTTGAGGGGGAAAACTGAGGCCAAGGGCAGAAAAAATATGTCGTTGTACTCATGACTACCGCGTCATGCTGACGTCCAGAGCGGCCTGGCTGTCGAAGCCACAGGTGCTGGCTGTTGAGGACGTCCTTAGTCGGGTTTGTTGTTTTTGTTGCCTCCTTCTGCGCATGCGCGGAGCTCGATGGACTATCCGGGGGCACGAGAGAGCAGCCTCAGCGGATGTTCTATACTTTAATACCCCGCTGCTTCGTGCGTGATTGGCCAAGCTACGAATGAGGCTACGGCCATCACCAGTTTCATCAATTTCGGCAAAGTCGTCCAGGTCGTCGCAATAACCCTCGTCGATCTGCGAATCATCCGTCGTGACATCCTCTACGGCATCGGCGGCGCTCCAGGCTCCACGTCTCAATGCGGTCTGAATCTCTGGCAGAATCGATGGCGAGGTAGACTCGGGTAGTTGGGGTTGCGGTGTTGGTTGTAGATACAAGGTACCAGCCGGGAGCTGGTTTGATTGGTGATGGATATGGGTATGGGGCGTCGACATGCAGGTGGCATCTTCCACCTTGGAGACCCGTTGCGTGGGAAGCGCAGGACCTGCACTTTGGTCACCTAGTTCGACATCGACCTCCATCAAATCATCGCCCTGTCGGCGAAATACTCCGAGTGTGGTCTCCTCTATACTCAATACCGTGGAGTCTTGATCCGGTCCGTTACCGATGATCTCGGGATCGGGTTTCAAAGAGTGTCTTTTTAATCGTTGCACTAAAGATTCAATAGGTCGTTTCCAACTTTCACGGGACGACACGGGTCGTCCTCCCGAGCCTGCTCTTAAGCATGGAGCCATCCATCTTCTGTCGACGCCCGGCGTAGTTGGGGTAGTTGGCGGTGAAGGCGGCTGATGAGGTACATCTGTCGGCGACGGCTGCTCAGTCGACGGAAATTCCAGGTGCTCCGCAGGCCGGCCTGTCCATGACGACGGCCTGGGCGACATATAGGGCAGACTCTGCTGGCGCGTTGTGGAACGTGACACGTTGTTGGGCCGTCGTCGAAGCTGCTTCCGCCGAACAACAGCTCTGCTCGCGCGCGTCAGGGCGAGTTGGGACGGGTGCACACTGCACGGGTGTGCCTGCCCATGAACGGGTGAGACGACCGTCGCCTGGCCTTGTGGAGAGGTTCGATTCGATGGACTCGACTTCGACCCGACTTGCAGATGGAAGACGTTGGTTCGTAGTCAGATGGATTGATCCCCCTGTATTATGAGAAGGAAAAGAATCGACGATGGAGGGAGAAGGGGTGAAGGGTTAACAAGCAGGACGGGGACAGCAGCCGGGGCTGGTCTAATATTATGGGAGAGATGTCGAGACATGGAGTGCAAAGTACCGGCAACATGGACTCAGGGTGCGGTGGGTGGTTGTAACTTGTGGTAGAGGGACCAGAGGGTAGAGAGACTTGCCAATTGGAGCAAATGACGGCCGTCGGGGCTGCACACGATTAGTGCGTTGAGTCGAGTCGAGCCGTGCGTGTCGTGCGTGTCGTGCGTCCAGTCGCACTCGAAGACTACCGGGCGACGCTATGCAGATGGAATGATGGCTAGGAGGTGCGCTAAAAGAAATCGTCGATGGCTTCCACCCGTTTACCTTCTGCAAGGCTAGTTATTAGACGCACCAGCCGGCATGCTAAAAGTGCGTGCGTGCGTGCGTGCAAACGAACGAACGCGAAACTCGTCGTCGTTCCGTTGACCTGATGATGAAGTCCAGTCTGCTGGGGCGTGGCACGATTAGCCCGTGCTAGGCACCCGATAAATGGGCGCTGGCGATTGGCGGTGGAACGAGGTATAGTACGAGGTATAGTACGTATAACATGTACATGTATAGCGCAGGATCGGTCCTGCTTGGAGCCTTTCGTGGAGCCTTTCGTGGAGCCTTTCGTGGAGCCTTTCGTGGAGCCCTTCATGGATGTCTCGCCCCTCTTCCTGGATGGGTTGCAGACGACCGGGGTTGAGTTGATTCTACATAAGATTTAGCCGCCCTGGCTCGAATCGATGCTCTTGTGCAAGGCACTGACTGACTCGTTGTTTAGTGTGGTCAATTTGTCGCAGCCGAGAGTCAGTTATTGGATTAGATGTTGCAGTTGTGACCAGGATCAAGGGACTTGGTCGCCCTTTACGAGAGCCGGGAGACGCGGGCCGGCGTATTTTTTTTGAATTTCTGATTTCTCCAACGGGGGACATCAACGTCTGGCACTTACGGACTACTAGATGACAGCAACCACCCGGGCAACGGCCAGCAGTGAGGACGGACTGGGAGCTGGTCCCAGTGCTATGAAACCCCACGATTTTAGAAATGTCTATGTAAGTCTATGTGTATGCTTAGCTTGAATTGGTACCATGTTGCTGCTCGGACCTTGGGCGCTTCAGATAGTGTCCAGGTCGCGGAGGAGGCAAGATGGCCATGACTGTGCGTTGTTGCACAAATCCGGATCAGTTAGCCATGTTGCGCGTACGTTGTGTGGCCTTTGCAGTTGTTTGACGTTTGACCATGATGATGACTTGTCGGGCAGCGGTGCAGGACGCCTCCACGCCTCCACGCCTCTGCGTCGTGCGATCTGTACAGTACATTGTACATGTTACAAGTAGAGCAGCCAACAAGTTGCCAGATCGGCACACAATGCAGGGTCTTGCCCATGGTCCATGGATCAAGCTAGCGGACGAACATGATGAGCGCCTCTCCATCGCCGTGCAGGGCATGCAGCACCGCTCCCCTCCCAACCGGCGACGACAACTGCATGTGGGCTCTGTGTTGGGGCTCTGCGTTGGGGCTCTGTGTTTCTGTGTTGGGGGCGGCCGAAAATGGGCACCACGGCCGGCGCTGGCGACTTTGCGGTACCGACTGAAGAGTTGCATTGCATGCATTGGCGTTCACGAAGGGTCCCTGTGGTCCCTGTGTAATCCGATGTAGTGATACTGTACGGATTACACTCTCACTGATCATTCATACAGTGGGGTAGCGAAAGTCGAAAGTCTGGATAACCACGAAAATTGACCCCATCGGGCGAATTGACCTTGTAATTTAATTGCCTCGCCGCACACGCAATTTTTCATATTCATGCCTGTGCTCGGCCTCTCAGGCTCCCACTCCACTTTTCCCACACGGCACCCAGCGCAGAGTCCAGACCTGTATACTCGGTATGTAATATTATACAGTGATGTATATGAAGTCCAGGGAGATGCTCGACAGGGCCAGTTTCTTTGTTCGACCAGAGACTACATAATAACAGCACAGAACCGCATCTAATGTCTCGGAGTCGCCATCATCGCGTTCCCTCGTGCGATGAGCAAGTCTACGACATGCTAGCCAATTCGCATTGCCATGGGAAAGGAAGCCGAATGAAGAGCGTTCGAGAACCTGTGCACGCACCTTTGTGTTTATAGCGTCAAGCTGTGGGCCTTGTATTCCTATAATTATAATTGTCCTCGAGATGCCCGATCCATCTACTCTTTTGCCGCGCTCGACATCCACTCATCGAAGGCGCGCGCGTGCAGGCGAACCCTTGTTGCACGCAAGTGAATGGGACTCGGGAACCATCGCGGAGCACGAGCATGTCGTGTGCTCCGTATTATTATGTGCATACGGAGTAGATACATACATGTACAATGTAAGCGCTGAAGCAAAGCCCAATGACATCGAGCGGCAGCGCCTTGTCTCCACCACGGCGCTAGATCGATGCCCGGCAGCCAATTGGTCCCAGGATGGAGAGCTCAGAACCGCTCCGAGCTATCGGGCTGGACTGGAAGCTACCCCAAGTCGCCATGAAGAAAACCCGTGCTCACTCTTGGTTTTTTCTTTCCTGGTACCTCTTTTTCTTCTTCTAGATTCCCCCTCCAAATTCTGACAGGTTCAAGTCAAGCATTGTCATCCACGCTTGGACTTGACGTCGTTGTCAACTTGATCATCACTCGTCAGTGCGGTGCGGGGTACAAAAGCCTCAGCTCAACGGCTGGAGCTTGCGATAGCTACATCAAGCTCGGCATAGCGTTTCGATAATGTCTTCACAACAGCACTTTTATCCTCGTGAGTCGATTGTCTATCCTCGGTGACTTGAGCCATGAAACAAGCGACGACTGTTGAAAGCTGACTGACGCTGTTATGACCTAGCTCCTACCGGCTCAGGCCCACCAGGTGAGCTCGATTTTCCAACTTCGGCACAACCAAAAGAAAATGTCTCTGACCATCAAACAGGATCTCAGCAACCACAGCATTATCCGCCCCCCCCACCGCAACAACAACAGACACAATACGCACCGCCGCCTACCTCGCCGCCAGCGGACCGAAGACAATCCTACGCACCACCACCTCAAGGTTCGCCTGGACAAACTATCAAATACCCCCCTCCCCCCCCTCCTCAGGCCTCCCCAGGACAACATGCGAACTACCCTCCGCCGCCTCAACATACGCCATCTCCTCATTCAAGTCACCATGCCACCATGCAGCAGTGGCAGCAGCAGCAATATGCTCCTCCGCCTCAGCACACGCCATCTCCTCATGCTCATCAACAGAGCACTGCGCAGCAGCAGTATCCCCATCCCCCCCCAGCAGGGCCAGCAGCCTCACTTCCTGCTTCATCCCCCCAGCAGCAGCAGCAGCAGCAGCAGACCATGCTAGCGATGAGACCAGGCTCGACGAGTGCACCAGCCAAAGAACAAGAACAACCACAGTTTGAGCCGCCTCCGCCCTTCGCGAACACGGAGGCTTCTTACCCGCCCGAGAAGGCTGGGCAGCAAGATGAGCAGCTGGACACTAGCGAAGCCGCGAATCTTGTGTCTGGAGCGCCTCCAGCCGGTCACTTTGTTGGCGCGGGGGCCACCGTCGACGACGTGGGCACTTTCAATGGCGGAAGCTACCGCATCAGTCACAGGGATTCCAACACTGTACTGACCGTCCAGCTTGCTATCGGGTGTCCGTTTCAGGCAAAGCCGGGAGTCATGATTGCCATGTCCCCGACCATGCAGCTAAAGGGAGAAGTGAAGTTCAGTGTGAAGAAGATGATCACCGGCGCCGACATGACCACTTCGAGATATGTTGGTCCTGGAGAACTTTTGATTGCGCCGCCCATGCTTGGGGATATCACCAGCATTCGCTTGACTGGTCAAGAAAGCTGGATTGTCGGTCATGATGCTTTCTTGGCTGCTACTCAGGGTGTGATTAAGGATCACAAACGCCAAGGTCTCGGCAAGGCGATTTTCAGTGGCGAAGGGCTCTTTGTGTATAGAATGAGTGGTACAGGTATCATGTGGATCACCAGTTTCGGGGCCATCATTCGGAAGGATGTGAGTTTCGTACCGACACGTCGTCCTGCCATGTGTCTCATGCTAACGAGGTAACAGCTCATGGATGGCGAGAAGTACATTGTGGATAACGGCCACTTGGTTGCTTGGAACACAAAATATGTTCTTGAAAGAGTCGCTTCAGGTGGCATCATCTCAAACATGGCCTCTGCAGAAGGTCTCGTGTGCAAATTTACTGGCCCTGGAACAATTTTCCTCCAGACTCGCAACCCGGTTTGTTGCCCCCTTGTCACTCCCGACGAACGGCCTCACTAACACATGGAATAGAAAGCTTTCGCTGCATACATGGGTGGCCAGGCGATCCAGGGATAGAGAGATGACGGGATAAGAAAGGCGCAAAAGTCGCAAAAGTCGCGTTCGACCCAATACGCAGCTATTTTTTGTTGTGCAACGGTCGAATGAAGTACGGATTTACGCAAAGCGGTGCATGTTCTTCAATCTTACAACATGATAGCAGATACTGGTTTCTGATTTCTAATTTCTGATTTCTTTCTTTAAATTGGAAACAAGCAATCATTGATTTCGTCGCTTTATCCTGTTAGCATATGGCGAATTGCATTTAGCATCAACGCAGCCGCATAGTGTATCGCCGCCGCGACAAGGTTTGTTGCAGTTTCGCAGCATCCTGCAACCTTGAACCTTGATTCTATGATGATGGCGCGTCACGCCGTAAGCCACTGATTTAAACCTTTGTTGGCAAAGTGTCTTCCAAGTGTTATTAGCCCGCATCGTACCATCACTGGGTGTTCGCAGCAGGAGAAACACGAACTCAGTGTATGGGTTTTGATATCATGCTTTTATCGGGCCATTTGGGAGCTGAAACTCTTTGCGAGCAGATAAGCGAAGCTGTCAGAAATCCTTGTCTCTCTCCGTCCATGGATGTCACTAACTCTTTCCAAGCAAAGCGTTCAGTCACGACTCACAATCAACAGCTGGTGTCCACTTGATGGTTCGTTGCTCTTGCCCTGAAAGCGCATTCTCTTCTAGGCTCTTCACCCGAGGGCGGAACTCAGTATTTCTCCTGCAAGGTGAGAAGACCTTTTTGCTAGCCTCTTTTTACTACTGCACGCACGCAAACACACCACACACTCTGACCTGACGCAAAAAGGGTGGCTTGTTTTCCCCTGGTGCTTTTTTTCTTTTTGGATTGTAATACTATTTCTTTCCTCTCTTTCCCTTCTTTGCCCCCACCAGAGAAGAACCCAAGAAAAAAAAAACTGTGAAATTCCTCGCAGTAGCGGATCAAATTCTCACGTCGCGTTGACCCAGCGTTTTTCGGCTCACAAAGCTCTTGCTTCGTGGTCACCTCCAGCTCACTTTCCGGCTGCAGAAAAGAGACACACACTGCTAGATCTGTAGGCTCTGCAGTATTCTTTCACTCTCTCGGTCCGTGACACCCGTGTCTTGATTGTTCTTATCGCTGGGGCGATTTTAGCACAGCTCGACAGCTTACGACGGCCAACTGATAGCAGGTGCTCATACTTCTGCCTCAACCTACGCTGATTCAATCGCTTGAAACCAGTCACTGTAAGTACAAGAGATGGTCTTCTTAGTTCGATGATGAAGGTGACTCACATGGAAAAGATGGTTGGTGGTGTATCCTCCCGCACCGACAAACGGCCAAATTATGGCACACGACATGATCAACCAACATCTCGGGCGCTGAAAGCACCGAAATCAAGCAATCTGAGATGTCCTACCAATCATGGTCCCCCGGCCGTCCGAAGCTCTGATGCCAACACGGGTGCATCACTCAAAATTTCCAACTGGAGGGTGAGGCAGTCAGACGATAGCAGTGGTGGTTCGAGGTCAAGCATGATGATGCCAATGGAAGATGACCCAACCTCATCAACATCCTCGTCAACTCCCAAATTCTCTTCCTTTCGAACATGCTCGACTAGAAGACAGTCCAAGACAGGCAACTCTGTCTCTGCTTCATCACATGGTAGTGAGAAACCGGTTGACGTCGGTCGATATACAAATCCAACCCTCTCGCACCGAAGCTCATCCGCCAGTTCAGGTGGGTTTTCATTTGATGTTGTGCGATATTCACAACTTCTTGAGCGAGACGATGGCCAGATAATCAATCTCTTCGAGATGAGAAGGTCTAGTCAAGATTCGGCCTACTCCTCAGGGGGAGAAGGGAGGTGTACCTTGACGCCAGCATCATCTAATGACTATTCTGCGGATGACGATCTTATGCACATGATTGCACGGAAGCATACTGTGACGCCCGAAGAAAGCCAGCGAGAGCAACTACTTGCTGCTCTATGTGCGGCAGAGGCTACGCCAGGAAGGTCTGCCAGTTCTTCCTTCTCAAGTTATGTCGATGCCTTGCAGAGCTTTTCCATACACTCAGAGTCCACGAGCTCGATTGCGAAGTCGAAGACCATCAGCGATCGATCGACAAAGACGACGTCGACAGACTCGGAGCTGTTTTCACCTTCCAATATATACCATGACCCAGACTCTTATCAGAAGAAAGGATTGACACCTGAGCCAGCCGTGCCCTGTGCTCATTCGTCCGCTGTAGCGAATGACGACCAGGAGAAATTTGAACAGATAATATACAAGCTCAATCTGAAAGGTCGCCACGAGCACAAGTTGGCGGAGGAAGGCGTTGATGGTGGATTCAAAACGGGAACCGTTCCCAAAAAATGTCCGCGGCGACATCAAACTGAATCCGTGTCCATTGTCCAGCATAGGCGGCCCACTCATGGTCCCGGCAGGAGAGTGAACACGGAGTCCGACTTCATGATTGAGTATGCGCCTGCTTCGGGAGGTCGTTCAAGAGCCGAGCGCTCTACAGATTGTGGCAGCACTGTCGACCATGATAAGACCAATTCACTCAACCCTAAAGCTCGGGAGTTTCTGTCGTTCTCAAAAGCAAGCTCGAACGCATCGACGGTGCACCGTCGACCGATGTTGAGTTCGTGCGACTTCTCAGCCAAAGATGACACGTCGGACCTTGCAGAATCTGGCGCGGCGTGTGCGGAAGCAGACCTGCGTGATGGCGCAAGCTACCAAAGCCCCGTTTTGCCCCTTGTTGGGTGCCTTCCTGCGCTGTATCCGAATCATTTTGGGGCTCACACCTTTCTCGGGCGTTGTCCCGCGACGAATCGAGTCCCTCTTGGGTTGGTTCCAATCACTATGGACACTTGCAAGTCGTCGAGCATTCCAACAGCAGGGTGGCCGAGCGCTCCACCACACGAGGGAATATTGCAGGAAGCCAAAGGCGGCCATTTCCAGCCATCAATCCATTTCTACCGCCTATTCCATCCATTCACGGCATACCGTACCTGCCAATGCCACGTGGAACTGGTGGTCTGCCGGACACGGCCATCGGCCCTGTGGCACCCATACCACCGCGGCCGGTTCCGAAACCAAAAAGCCCGAACCCAAAGACGCAGCAAGAATATGAGGCATGGGTGGAGTGGAGGAAATCAAATGAGCCAGGCTACGCCATGGCTTGCAAACTTCGACAACAGCGACGAGCCCAGCGTCGTGGTACACAGCAATCGAAGCCTGAGCTTTGTAAGACGTCTGGGTAATAGCACATCTTTGATGTTGTTCTCACAGATGTCTTTTTATATATTATTACGGTCATTCAAATACCCAGTCAACATTCCTTTTGCGCTCAAGGAATGATGGTACTTCCTTGGACACATGACATATACAAGTAATGGAACGAGCAACATGCCATGGAAATCACGACAGCATCGACAACCCAATCTTCTTTAGCAACAAATGGAATTTATCACGTATCCTCACCATACGGATAACTCTTATTATTGTTCTTTACGCGATTCATATTTTGCTCGGGGACGTGAACAGACATAGTTTGCCGGCCGCGGATGCTGGCCGAGGCGATGCGAATGTCTGGTGATGAAGCAAGAGTCATGTACCAGAAACTTGATGAGAATTGAGCAAACTGTATGTAGGCTTATCTGAGAGTCTGAGAGTACTCGATTGCCTGGCGTTGCTCGGGTGAAGAGGTCTTCGGGCAAGCACGTTCAAGTCGCCGACCAGTTCGTGGGCGTCAGTCGTTGTCATTACACGCCATGAAGTATACGTGGCTGTGGTTTCCTGTTTGTGTGCTATAGGATATGTCTAGCTACTGTACAAGACAAGAATAGAAATGAGCCTTGTCAGCTGCGTGGTAGCACAATTTCGCCATATGCATGATAGCAAAGGGGGTTCGGCGTAGCCAGCTGCGATACAGATTGCATACATGCATGTGTGATTTGATGACTTGTGTGAAACGTGGTAGTCTATTTTTGTCGACTGACTGATGAGTGTTTCTCTTCTTCTTACGCTCCGTCTGGTGTCCTTTTTTTTTTTTTTTTTTTTTTTTTTCCCCACATGCGCGCGCAGGCTTATCGTCACACAGAGCCTCTGAGCGAATGCGCGGCAAGCTAGCTGTACGTCTTGACTGTTCAGCTTCCCAGACCGAGCAGTGTACATGGACCAATGTAGTGTAGTCTGTAGATTTTTCTTTTATTCCCCCGTCCCCCCCCCCCCCCTTTTCCCTTTTTTTCCCTCATTCGACGGCTGCGTAGGGCCCCCAGACTAGGCTGGAAGTTGCCATCCTGGATTCTAGAACAGAACAGCGCCGTTGGCTGTGCGACATTTGGTCCCCTGAATGGTCCCCTGAACGGAAAGGAGGTCGAACTGCTCGTGGGCATGGACAGACGAGACGGACAGCTTGCCTATCTTGGGTGTGCGGTCGGTTCGTACTTGACGCGGTGGACTTGTTTGTCTTTGTACTACCTTTTTGATGGGGAATATATATGTTTAATGAGCGATGAAAGAAATATATTTGTCATCATGTACAAATATGCTGCTGTGCAAGTTTCAAGAATAGCCCATGATGGAGTAGAACAATGCAGATGCAATTCATGAATATGTGAAGGACCCTTCCCCCCCCCACTCCCTTCTTCTTGCATATATTTTGAAATTTTCCTATCAAAGTCATTCGTCTTGATTGCTTGTTTTGAAAAAAATAGCCCCGAGACAAGAACCGGGCTAGTTGCGGTTGTCATTCATGGTTCCCCCCCTTCCCCCCCTTGGACAAACTTGCTCGATTGATGTCGATCGCAGAGTCACGACAACATCTGGTGGCGGCTGGCACTGACCGAGCTTCTTCTTGTTCTGCCGCGTTCGCTCCCCGTTGGACTGGGCGCCCAGGACCCAGCATCCGTGGTCGTCCTTGGCAATGGCGCCCAGGGTCTGGAAATATGCCAGCTGGTCGCGGGTGAAGTCGTAGCCGCGGGCCACCTCCTTGCCTGTGGCCATGGCCACGAGGTGCTTGCTCACGTGGTCCAGACACCTTTCCCATGCCTCGTCGTCGTCGTCGTCGTCGCCGCCGTTCGGGAAGCCGACGCCGCAGCCGTCGAGGAGACACCTTGGGACCTCGGGACGGCATGTTTGTACCGCCGTCTCCCCCCCTCTCTCGGCCTGTGCTTGCTTGGCCCGCAGCATCTCTTCGAGCTCGGGCCATGTTTTACTCTTCGCCCCCCTGGCGGCCCCCGCCCCCCCCTTGTCCTTCTTTGAGATGTGCATGCGGATGTAGTGCTGGGTGAAGAGATCTTTCCTGTTGAACTCCTTTTGGGGGCAGTCGGGGCAGACGTATAGTCTCGAGAGAAGGTGCTTTGTGTTGACGTGGCGTTTCCATTCATTCTTGCCCTTGCATTCGCGGTCACATCCGGCGAATGCAAAGAGGCAGCGTAGCCCCCCCGGGCGCGCTGCATCTTGTGGCTTTCGGGTCGCTTCTTTTGCGGGCGATTTCTGGCAAGGCTTGCGGCTCGAAGCACCAGTATGATGATGCGACGAGACACGGTGCTGGTGGTGACCCCCTGAGTGTTGGTCCCCGGGTTTTGACGGGGACGTCTGCAAAGGGCCGCCTTGGGCATGGTACGAGGGAACGCCGGTCATGAATGGAGGCGGCTGGACGTATTGCAACTGTTGAAAAGGTCCTTGGTTGCTGCAAGAACCGTCGCTGCTCGTACCATGTGCACCAACAATTGAATGAAGCGGGTAAGTCTGGTGGTCAGGATACTGCATTCGACCAAACATGTGGTTGAGATCTGGTTGTTGCATGTTGTGACAGCTTTCTTGGGGTCTTGAATGCGTTTGTAAATGATGTGGTATCCCCCCGGTGTTTGTCATGGAGATGCAAAACTTGACCGTCTGCGTGTCCATGTGAGAAGGATCTTGCGTTGTTGAAGACTGACGGGGCATATTGTCGCCGTGATCCCGTTCTGGAGACATCATCGAACAACGAGGCAGGATAGAGTCGAAGAAGGGAGAAGACATTCCCTCGCTGGCAATAGATGGACTATGCGCACCAGAATAATCGGGTGTCAAGTAGGGCAGATGTGGTGATGCTTGGTTTTTCATCGCGTCCGCCGGGAGCAACTTCGCAGCCGAGTCGCACCCTCCCGCAGCGGCGTTGGAGAGGATAGAAAGTGACTGGTCAAAGGGGGGATTTGTGTAAGACTGATCGGGCTCATTGAGGTATTGGCTACCAAGATGAGACTTGTTGACCATGTCAAGGCTTCGTGGTTGAGAGAGGAGGAGGGCGGAATCTGGGTATTCGTCGCAGGTGAAGAAGGATTTGGATTCCATGGTATTCCTGTATGAAAACCAGTCGTCAAGGTGACTGTGGTCTTCAGCCCCAACGAAGAACGACACGGCAGGGGATTCTGGGGTAGGAGAAACAGTAGTCTGCCCTCCCAGAAGGCAGAATAACCTTTGATTCGTTTCGTTGGTCACAAGGTGAGGCAGACGGGCAGACGGGCGAGCGGGCGGGCAGGCGGACGGACGGTAGATACAGGACAATCAAGGCAAAATAGCATGGGAGATGTTTGTGTAAGAAGGTGCTCGGTGTAGACATTTTGCGAACAGAGGACGGACCATGAGGATATTGATATGAGTTCTGAAGGCCAACAAGGCAAGCAGACCAGTATAAAGAAAGAGTGTGTGTGTGTTTTAGAATCGCGGACAGGGGCGTGCCTCCGGGAAGATAAACGGACCCCACACACCCCATACTAAGTACACCCCCCACCGTCAAGAGGGAGTGCATATGGTTAGGACCATGAATTAGTATCGTTGGACACTTGAGGAATTGTCTCGAGCAGAAGAACCTCAACCACATCCCTGGACTGCGCATGTCGAAGAAGAAACACCTTTCGGTACCACTGCCACTGCCACTGCCCCAAGCGCGGAGAAGAAAAAAAGACGGGGGGGGGGGGGGGACCACCACCTGTTGAGATGCTCAGATCGACCAAACGGGGGCATCACTTGTAACCCGTACGGATTACCAACGCCAAATCTGACAGGTCAGTATTCATCGCAACATACTCCGTGGGGGCATGCGCTGCGAAAGCCGGTCAGTCATCATCGGCGCGCAACGAGCAGTGTGCGGCCACAGCGTCTTGTATCATGGCCATCATGGCCCATCATGGCCCATCATGGCTGGAGAGGGAAAAGAAGAACTTCAGCCTTTAATCAATTCGCCCTGATGAGTTTCTGCTGCGTTGGTTGCCCCGCAGAACCAAAAGCGGGGCAGAGACCCACCCCCAAAACCGGTGTTAACAGCCGAATCCACATCGTCTGTCTTATCCTTCCCTTCCCCAGTCTTTTAAAAGGTAGCATTGAGCCAAGACCCCCAATCTCATTCATCGCAGCCCGCCGTGGGCGAACAGCCCGTGCATTTAGCATTTACCCATGGCAATAAACATGAATTGCCCCTCGGATCCAGCTCCAATCTGGGATGGCGCCTTAAGCAGATGACGGATTACGGATTACGGATTATTACTCCGTGTCGGGTAATTACGCAGTGCGGAGTACTATAATTAGACCAAGATGCCCCTCCCTCTCTCTTGCGCTTCTTCAGACGATTTGCCGGCAAAGCGGGAAAAGAGACAAGAAAGAAAACATGGGCGCCCCTAATAATACGTCCGTACATACATGTATCCGTCTAACCGCACCCTTCCTTATCCAAACAACGGGGGGCTTACAACGATATGCGGGACGGCCCCGCGCCAGCAACCCCGAATCGAGCCTTCCAATATTACTCCGTACGGATTACGGAGTGCAAACTTCTTTGTGTCCCATGCAAGCAAGGCCCAGCCCAGTCAGTGGTCGCCCTGCCGCCTCGAATCTGCAGCAACTTGTGGCGAAACGCGAAACACTTTGGCGGCGTCTAGCGCTGTATTCGCATCCGTTTCATTCGCCGTGGGAAACGTTTGTGCTACCCCAGAATGGTGACCACCCGGGACTCTAGCATGGGGGGTTTTTTTTTTTTTTTTCTCGCCAAGATTAGACTTGCTCAGAAGAACCTTTGTTAATCGGCCGGGGAAGTAAACTCGACGGGCCGGGGGTGCGTGGAATCTCCGTGAATAACACTTGCAGTTCGCCTTGCCAGCAAACATCTGGTCATGCATATCAGCGGCAGTTTAGGAATTCCCAGTCATTTCCCGACAATCTGGTCAACCCGAAACGCGTCAGCCAGTCAATAGAAGAAGAAGAAGAAAAAGAAAAGAGGGGGGAAAAGCAAAGTTCAGCCCCAGGGTTTCTGTCGATCACCATGTGTCTCTCATCCCGTCCCATGTCTCTCCGTAAAGTGGAGTGCTCTTTCAATCCGACCCTACCTGGACGCGTTATTCTCACAAAATGGCAACCCAACACAACAAGACTGAGACTGCATGGCCCCCCTTGTTGCGGGCCGCGCCTTGGCGTGCGTTCTTGCAGTAAACGCCGTTGGGAGGCGCGGAGTAGCTTTCGCTCATCCCAGGGCCCCGTGGTAGACGACAGTACTCCGTATGCGCATGTTCAATGTTCATTCATCCAAACGAGTTGCTCCGTAGGTGTGTGTTGTTGATGTTTTCTGCAGGGCGGCGGAAACCCCGAGAGCGGCCGCTCTGCTGGCATACTTACTTGATGGAGGATAAGATGATCGGCTGGGTTGGAGTGGACTAAAGGGGACGGGACGGGACCAGCCGCAGATTCGCAGTAGACGGGACGGGACGCCACGGGATGGGACGGCAAGAGATGCTATCTGCCGTGTGTTTCAATGTGATTCATCAGATGCTGGCTGGTACCGGCCTGCTGGTTCTCCCCAAGCATGGCCAGGGATAGTCCAAATCGCTGCATCATCTTGGCCCGCCTCTCACCACTACCACGGAGTCCACGGAATAATACTCATCGTCATTTCCCAACTGCATGGCACCAAGGCGCTGGGTGGTGGAGATGCCGCCCGTCCTGCAGGCTGCTGCATGCAGCCATGGGAAAGGGGGGTGCAGGTGCCTAATACTAGCACTGGGTCATCCATCTTACGTACATGCACGATCCAACGAGTCGCTGCCACATTGACGCAAGAAAGTATCTTGGTAGAGCCTGAAAGGTGTCTCGTCTATTCAGAGCTGAGGGGGCCCGGTTTGAGAACCAGATTCTCATTCTCGGCGAACCTCCCTTGTCAGGAACATGGATCCAAGAATAATACGTAGATCCGACTTACCCTATTCGCATCATTCAATCATTATCATCAGTTCAGTCATAGCTCGCACAGATCCATGCCCATTATGCACACGTCGTAAGCCTCATTCTCGTGCATCTGCTCCTAGCCAGCGCACAGGGAGAGGTATTGCGAGTCTTGGCGTTGCTGTTCATCTTGCCCCGTCTCTGGTGCATCTTCATCAGGCAGGAGTTCTTTTGTGATGGGACATTCGTGACATCGATAGCGTCCACAGCTGACACAGGCTGAGGATGTCCTCAAGTTCATGAACATGGCGCATTCGCACTGCAAAGTCTTGTTAGTCAGAGTCGCTTACGGCGCCGACTGAGTGACTTACACATTGCCACATTTCTGCCCATTTGTTTCTTTTCCTCTTTCGACGAGGTACTTCCGAGAACATCGGGTCCGCTGGTCTCTTCTGCGAGGCAGACGCACTGGAGACGGTTTGGCTCATTGTGATACCAGGGTGTGGGCTTCCATAACTGGAATCTGGAGCAGCGACAGGTGTCTGGGTTTCGTGCTTCCATTCTTCGATGCTTTGCTGAGAATAGGCACCTCTGCCGCAAAAGTGGGCGTCAACGTGGTCGAATCTTTTGGTCCACGCATTGCCGTTCCCGTCGTTGAGATCAACGTCGATGCGTTGAACGCAGAATCCACACCAAAAGTATGCATTGCAGTGTTTGCCTTGTCGACATTGGTCAACTCTACTGTCAATATCCTCGGGACAGATGAAGTGGGCGTTTTTAAGATGCATCTTGAACGTTTCACGACGGTTCCACTCCTTTTTGCAATCTTCCACATCGCATACCCACGACTCTATGTTGTAATGTTGTTTGCTTTCGTGCCTTTTCCAGTCGTTCTTACTTCCAAAACTTTTTGAACAATCCCGCCACGTACAGAAATAAGGCTTTGAATGCCTCTTTTTGTGTTTGCTGTGTCTAAGAGGTCAGATGGTGCTCGCACACATATCGGGGCAGAGGGCGATTAATGCCGAGTCACAGTACATACGTCAACTCGCACTGCCTCTTGAAAGACTTCTGGCATGTTGGACAAAGATGTGATCGTTTCAACGCCGTCTCTGTTTCCGTCGCACCTCCCTCTTCGCTGTCAGGTATTCTGTTGTCGAGCGCGGCCTGCAAAGTCTCGCGTGGTATTTGTCTCAGAAGTCTCAAAATGTCTTCAGATGCTGTCAATGGGGAAGAGGACGACTGCAGAATCCCACTTGGAGACAGCGCGGAAACCAGACTGCTGTTTGTATACAGGGGAGGAGTTGTGGGTTCCAGCTGGGGTTGACTCGCCGCCATTGTAGTGTTTCCAGTAGAGCCTGAGACTGGTGGGTTCTCCGAGACGTATTCGTTGGTCTCATCAATGTCGGAGATATGACCGTGGCTTCGACTTTCAACATGGACATGCCCTCCATGAGGTACATCATCGTTGAATCGATGGCCGCCGGTTGCATGTGGCACGCTGCGAGGTGGGTCAGTATGAGGTTGTTGCAAACCATCATCGTTTGCAATATGTAAATTTGCACCCAAGTTGTGCTCATGACTGTTTAGCATGACCGGACTGATGAACTCTTGTTGCGTCGAGGGTGCCAGCACACTCGCATTGGCGAGGACATGAGAGTTGCGGTGTATGAACATTGAGAAACGTTGCTCCTGGAAAACATTGTTCGCTTGATCACCTGGAGCAAGCTCATCTGCGAAGGCAATGCGCGAGTGTGGGCCACTGATGTCTGTGTGGGCTCCCGTCCCGACACCTTGTAAAGCAAGATGTTGAGCTTGGCCAGTGGCACCACTTATGGTGTCCATTAAAACCTTGGGGTTTTGCTGGCCTCTGCTCATGTAATGATCCAAATTATCGGAAGGCCTCAATCGAATGTGATGTACTCGATCGAGGTGTGCGAGGAAGTTATCCTTCCTAGGCCATTCGATTTTCTTCCTTGTATTCGACTTGCCTAACTGATCTTTGCAGTGGATGCATTCATAAAGCACCGTGGTCCCTTTGTCATAAAATTCTTTACGGTGAACGGTTCGTTTATGTCTATCAAGATCATTTTGTGTTGCAAAGCCTTTGGTACAATTACGGATATCACATTTGTGAGGCTTCTTGTGCCGATTTATGTGTTTTCTAAGACAGAGCAGATGTTAGTTCAATCCCACTGCAAGTTTTTGGGCAAATTCAAGATTTCAGACCTCAGCTCTGAGTTATTCTTTGCTTCATAATCGCACTTCATACACTTCAGATTGAGTACATCCTCGGTCTTTCCCGTCCTGACAGATGGGCTAGAAACGCTGTAAGACAAATGGCTGCCTCCATATCCAGAGTCAACGTAGTCGGTGGCCTGCGCGGCTGACTGCTGAATATTGGTCTTGGGATACCCGTCTTGCTGTTGGTTCTGTGGATTCGAGGTGTAGGGAGCTTGTTCATTACCCAAAGAAGTCTGCGTTGGGATGATGCCAGTCGCAACATATGGATCGTCTGGATGATTGGAGAATTTCTGAATCGCATATGGTCGTTGCATGATAGAATTTTCCGTCATTGCGGTGTAACCACTCCCCCAATTGTTTGGATCGAACTGCATTCCTCCATTTCCACCATTGTTGGAGTTCTGGGTGCTGGGCCTCATCCCGAGCAAAGGCCGATAATTCGGAAGCATTTTCCTTCCACAAATATTGCCACAATGTCTTGGCTCACTGTGGATACAATAAATATAGCACAACGACGTCAGGACGGAAAACTCCTACCCGAGACCCGGACTTATCAAAGCAGGGGAGGTTGAATGAACGTGCCCAAGACGTTGGAGAACTTTCCGGCAAAATGAAAAGGCAAGGGAAAGAGCAAAGACGTTAAGTCTTGTCAATGAACAGTTCCTAACAAATCGACAGCTGATTTGCAAGGTCCGAAATGGGCGAAGTTCCCGAGTGCAGCGAGCAATATTGTGACGTTTCGTGCGAGACTATTCTCTGTCGAGTGACGAGATACTGTACATCAAGGCAGGTGTTGGGTGTTGCTACTATTGAGGGGCCAAAAAGGGCTGGAGGGATCAAGGGGACGAGTAATGCTTGTAGTCGTTCAGAGCTTGAAAGATGATGATGCTGTACTCCCTACCGCGTACAATGAATGGCAACCCGCATATGGCGACGGTGGCGTGGCATTCGAAGAGTCAGTGCTTCGAGGAGCACAAGAACACTTTGGATGCAACTGCCAGGGTCCGATGCGCAGCGAGAGGGTTGGCAAGACAATGATAATGGATGGCGTCCTATGGGAATGCAGCTGCAAGAGGGGACCGAGAGGAGATGCCTCGCTGATAGACGGCGAGGGCGACGGCGACGGCCATGAAGAAGGCCGATAGATGAATGTGCCTGACCTTTGCGGACGCCTTTTCTGGGACGTGGACGGGGACGGACGGACTCGCACCTCGCCTCGCTCTTGCCTCTTTATCGCCAAGTCCTAAAGTGGAGGTGGTGCGCCCCGTCGTCCGCCTCACTTGCACTTGTCTTGTTTTCTTCACTCCGTGCTCCGCTCGATATGCCTTTGTCCAAAGATAATGGCTACACCGAGAGCGCCATTTTCTTTTGGGCTTCAAATATTGCGAAAGGAAGAGCCAGTACTGACACAAGTCACTCAGATCCTTGTTTCTGAAAAGGCGACCACAAGGCAACCAACAGGGGTTTTCAGGCGACTGCACTGATTGGCACTTAACGACACACCCTCGATCGAAACCTACCTTGCCGATGATGAAGCTTTTTGCCACTACTTCTCGTCCGTGAAGAAAGACTCTGGTCATCGAGTGAGTCTTGCAGGGATGACATGCACATTTGGTCTCTTCTCACCGCACGACCCGCAGACTCCATGACCATACGAAGATCTCAACACCATACGTTCTTGATCGCACCCTCATTACCTTTTTCATTACATATCAGAAAGAAACCCAAATTCGAGGGTAGGAGCTGATCTACGTGCACAACCACAAGGCCCAAACTTTGCAGTACACAAGTGGCACAGCGCCCATGAGATCAGGCACTACTTCATCAGCTCATCTCGAGGGGACGCGATTTACCCTACTTCAATGTAGCAGGACGCTCTCTGCATATTGTTTTCAAAGGCCATTTCAATGTTGTTTGTGTATGTTTTTCACAATTTACGCCCCTGGAATCGTGTGATCAAACGATAATTTTGCGACGTGACCGTTGTTGCCGACGTGAATCATAAGAAGATATTGACAAGCAAGGCAACTTGTGAATCGAGACTTTATTTTGTTGAGATGAGCTTCAGCCACAAAGAGGAATTATTCCATATTAGTAGCACCGTCAACGACACCAACAATGTTGTAGCGCTTGGAGAAGAAGGTAATCCAGTCGTTCAAAGTCTCTTTCTCCTTGTCCTCCAAGTCGTGCCACTCCGATTTGACATCCTCGGGCTTGGTTGACGTCTTTCCTAATGCTCTTGATGCATCCTTTCCTGCAAAGACTATAACACTAGTTAAATATGGCCAGGACCGAGGACAAAACAATCTGACGTACCATGGTATGAGCCACCTGGCTGGTAGGCCTTGTTCCCAGTCACGTCGTAGACCTTGCCCTATTATATCATTTGGTCAGCCTATGAATACTGGGACCATGGTCTGTCGAGACCAGCCAGAGATGTCAACGTACCTTGATGGCGACATAGCATTTCCCACCATCATTGCCTAGCTTGCTTATATCAGCCTCACTTGTCGGTATTTGTTTTTCTCTCGGCTTGGAGATTTTCTGAGTTGGCGCACACGCAGTCGGCGGTGAACTGGATTGAAGCTTCACATGAAGCTTTTTACAATCGACACGTACCGTCTGCTTTAGCAAGCTCGTCAACAGAAATGGGATCGTCCTTGGGAGGGTTCAACTGAACCGGAGTCTTGGGCTCGAATCTGCCGGCCATTTTGTTTCTCTATCTTGTGTCGGAATTACCGTGATTGTAAGGACTTGTCTGGATCAACAAAGGTTTCCTTCTTCCGCGGTGGTGGGCAGTTCCCCCACCTCGGGATCTTTGGCCCAATCGGGACTAGTGCCTCGTCAAGTCGTCCGCCCGCCTTTCTTCTCTCCTGTGGCCAAAAGTAGCATCATCAAAGCTACCACCACAGTTCCAAGCTCTCAGCCATCGCAGCCCTGTTGCGAAACAATTGCGCCTCAGCCGAAACAATGTCGGTTGCGGCAATTGCTTCGCTCAGGCCTCTCCACGGGAGATGTATACGCCATGCGACACCGGGATTGCTCTCGGTGCGAGTCCAGTTGGCATCGGCGACCTTGACACTACGAGCTGTCGTCTCACTGCCGCAAAGGCAGAGACGATTCCAATCACAATCGAGCACGCCGGGAAACCAAAATCAGCCGCCCAAGCAAGCAAAGCCACCGGCCACGTTTCGCCAGTTCGTGGGACGTGCCTTGGGAGCCAGTCTGAGGAATGTCGCCGTCGCCATCAGTCCTCGCGGCATCCGGTCCGCGTACAAGGATGCGCCTGCGCTGACGAGCATGAACATCATCCTGTAGGCTGTCTTTCTTTCCTTCTTGCCGTCCCGCTCCGGAAACTATAAATATGCACTTTCGCCTTTCATGATGTTTGCTTTGCTAATATGGGCGCCCACTCATAGACTCGCATTGCTCGCCGTCATATCTGCCATAGCCATCCGCTCCTACTTGCTTACATTCTACAATTCCGAATTCAGTCGGTACCCCGAACCCGTCGCCAACACCCTCCGGCGCGCGATATACTACACGAACTATAAGCCGGATCCAGAAATGGCGCTCAAGTATTACAAAATGGCCATGGAGCAGGTTGCTCAAATAGGGCTGGACCCTTTCTCCGACGAAGTTCTCGGCATCCGGATCCAAGTGGCATGTTGGCTGGAGAAGATTAACAGTTACAAAGCATCAATCGATGTGCTCGAATCTGTGCTACAGGACTGCAAGAAGTGGATTTCGGCCATGGAACAGTCTGCTTCCGAGGGCAAAATCACGGCAGCAGCATCCAAGAACGACGGCGCTGCAAGGGCCGCGGATGGGAACAAGGTTGGCAGTGGAACAGAGCCTGACGTCGAGGTCGAAACGCCATGGCGGAAGAGACAGCGACTGCTGGCCAAGGCTGTCGGCACGGCGGTCAAGCTGGGTGAATTGTACGCGGACGAACACGTGCTAGAACCCGAAAAGTCCCACGAGCATCTAGTCTGGGCCGTGGAGACGTCTCTAGAGGAGTTTAGAAGACGAGCAGGCGAGGGGATCAAGCCCGGCGAACAAGCGTGGCTGTCGGCTACGGAGCTGGGCGGCATGATGGAATCCCTGGGCAGGCTCTACGAGCGGCGGTCGCAGTTCCAACTAGCCGTGCCCTTGTTCTTCCAGGCCCTGAAAGTGTGCGAGAGCCCGTGCCATAGAGCCGTCATCATGAACAACCTCGCCGCATGTTTCGCGCAGCACCCCGTCCCTGACACCAACACGGCAGAGGCAGAGGCAGAGCTGTCGGAATCTATACGCTCACTCCCCGGCCAATCGGCGCTCCCCAAGACGAGGACAGAGTGCCTAGAGGCCGGGCTCAACTGGGCTCAAAATGCGCATGCCCACGGCCGGGATGTCAAGGGCGAGGCGAGGACGGCAGAGTGCGACGAAGCGTGTGCTGCCGCTTTGTGCAACTGGGCTGACGTGGCTGCCATGATGGGCAAGACGGAGCTCGCACAGCAGAAGTACAAGCAGTGCATCGATATGAGCGAGAAGTTGGGCTTCCCAGACGGTGTCGAGCAGGCTAGAAGAGGGCTGGCCAGGTTGGCGGCAACGACGCAGTCCAAGAAGTGAATGTGAAACATACTCCGTATGTATAGTACCTTGCAATGAATGACACTGGTACAATGCGGGAGCTGAAGGTCATGTGAAGGCCGGCTATGTTACATGTCCATTATCTCTAAAAAGGCTCATCAACAAAGAGCAAAAACATTTCTTGTACAGAAATCCATATACAACCATCAAAGTTGCTCGCAACCCATTCATTCATTCCGTAAACCCATGAATGTTTTTTTTTTTCCTTTTTTTTCAAACAGAATGCCAATCGCCCTCCCTCTTCATCCCAGCCCGCAACTCCAACGAACATCCTCCCCCTCTTGGACTGCCAAAAACGGCAAGCAAGCTACGCGCTCGTTCGTGGCTCATGACCCGGGAACACTTTTTTTTTTTTTTTTTTCTTTTTTTTTTTTTCTGTCGAAGCGACAAGGGACGTTTTTGTACGGAATTTCGGGAGAATTAGAAAGAAAAAAAAAAGAAGTTGGGGAATAGAAAGGTGTCACGATCACCGTCGGAATGAATGAATGAACAGAGGGCTGACTAGATTCTACTGCGCTATGAGAACGCAACTACCTAGGGGTTAGTTCGTGAAGGTTTTAAACTCTAACCTACCACATAAAAGTGGGCAGTCCTCGCTATATACCCCTCTTTACGTACATATGGCGAGCTTATAGCTAGAGAGCGGCTCTTATCTATTAAGATCATTCGAGAACCCTCTGTGCCTCTCTGCCCTGACTGTCCACAGAACCCTGACATCCATCTATGCTCCTGACAAAAGGACCCGAAAGAAGGGGAAAATAGAAAGTAGCGTGTTAGTGCAGCCGGTTATCTTGCTCGCTTTTTTTTTTTTTTTCTGTTTCTCAAGGCTGACCGAGGGTTAAGGAAATACATTGCAGGGAGGCAGGGAGTTTGGCGGGCGATGAGGAAAAAAAAAAAAAGATACAAGGGGGCCGTTCGTCAACACAGTTCCCTCGTCATCTGCGCGTTCGTCGGAATGGCGTTTATCCCACGAGGGCAGGCCCCCCCCCCCCCTCCCCGTTCAATGAAGGGGTGTAACCCTGCCATTTAAGGAACTTGCCGGGCCGGAAGTTTCTGGGAAGACACGCCGCCGTTTGGGTTGTCGGCTTTCAGAAGAGGGGCGATCCCTGAGGAGGGAGGGCGGCGACGAGATCTTGCTTGCCATAACTGTGAGGGCACTGTGGGTCTTGGTGGAGTAGATTAGTTGTATCGTCTAGTCCGTATGTAAATGGTCTAGAAATCTCCTATGTAATCCTACATATGCAACGAAGCCATCCTATAACAATCCGCTATTAACCTCCTAGTGCCACATACATAATATCAAATTCATGATTGAAATTTTTTTTTTTGGCAAAGAAATTCATGAGCAAACCTAGACGCGCATTACGCATGTAGACCCCGCAGTGCACTGAGGTCAACCTCAGGTTCAGATCGCTCCGAAATTCCTCAGTTGAGATGTACATACGTACATAGTGTACGCTAGATCAAGACAAAGTACCACGCGCCCCTGGCGATAAAATTTCTATAACCGCCGCTTTGATGTACGGATCCGTAACATAAGCCGGGCTCATTGATGCGGCGATTCATGTGAGGACCCGTCGTCATACCGTACATAGGAGAGGAAGAAAAAGAAAAAAAACACCGGCCATCAGGGCAAGACGATCGAGGCTGTGCAGACTGCATCGATAATGCAGCGCAGTTATAGGAATGGATGCCCGTTGCCCAGCTTCATCATGTCTGGTGTCATTGATCAAATCATGAATAAAACATCTCCAAACATTCTCCACCACCAAGGTACCCCCTGGGTATCCCAGCATGCCACGTTATCAACATGGATCAACCGACAAGTCTGCCTGCCTGCCTGAAAATATCCTTACACAATAAAAATGTACATAGAACATTGTATGTGTGTATTTCGTGCGTTATCCAACTACGTTCCATTCCATATCTCTTATTAATCAACGTACTACATGCCCCCCAGTCTACATGGAGGACTCCAACACTCGCACCGGCACCAGCCAAACAATGGCAATGGCAGCCCACACCATTTCCATGACCCAAGACCAAAACCAAGACCTAGACCCAGACCACCAATCCCAGACCTCAGCACCACCGCGACGATCAGAAAGTCGCTACCGAAATGCGCCGCCTGGCGTTTCGTCTGTGCGCACGGTTCCCATCCCCCCTCTGCCCCGAATCGTGACATTGTCAAGAGCTATGATGAAGCCGGTCGAACCAACTTTGGTAAGCTAACATTTCTATGCGTACACAGCGCAGACGAGCACAGAATCGAGCTTCACAGAGGGCCTACCGGGAACGCAAGGAACACCGCATACGGCATCTGGAATCGCTGTTGCAGGAGGCGGCTCTGCGCGAGCAAACCCTTACAAGCGCGTGCCTGGCTCTACAGGCGGACTATGAAAGGCTTCGCGACGGGTACGACGATGCTTCTTCCCATCGTGTTCCTGTTCCGCCCGTGCCAGGAATATCAGACAACACGGCTTTGCTGCCCACCCAGCTCGATCCGGCCTTGATGCAGAACCAGGCTGTTGAGACGGGCGAATTGAACTTGGCGCCCGACTTATATGATCACAATAGTCCCCCTGCTGCTGCTGCGCATAGACTTTCCTGGTGTTCACGCACATGACTGGGTCGAACGTTTTCAAGGCGCGGATATAGAGGCATGGAGCGAGCGAATTGTTGTTATTTCCTTTATTTTTGGACGTGGCGTCCATTCCTTCGGGTCGTACGTAGTCTGCTCATAAAAAAAAAAATTAACGACATGTACTATCCCCCTCGTTGCGAAAGACGCTTGTGAGCAAATTGCAATTAAAGCATGTATCCTTTCATCTGATCGGAACGAATGCGCCAAATCTTGTCGTCAAGACAATTGGAATCCCTTTCGAGTCGTTATGCAGTCTTCTGCCTCTTTGTGTCCAGCCCGTCCCCTACCAAACTCGCGTTACTGCCGCCAGTCACCTGAGCGCTAGCGTTTGCTGGCAGATCAAGCAACGGAGACCTTGCCGAGCCTGTGGTGCTACCGTCTGCTGCCAACGGCCGCTTCATTGTTGGCGGTTTGTAGCTTCCCCTGTTCGCAAGTGGGCTTCCTGGGCCACCTGGTGCACCAATTCTTCGCGTGTGATCCATCGAGGGATTCGCCAGGCTGCCCCTAGTGGCTGGCCCTCCCGGTCGAATGGATGTAAAACCAGCTGCATTCGATGATGGTGCCGGTGAAGACTGGCTGCTTGTTGGGGCAACATGCTGTCCGTTCCTGGCAAGTGGCTTCGATGATGAATGATCTATGCCCGGAGTCTTTCTGATGGATGGGCTCTCAGCCTTTGGGTTGAAGACCTGTGAGTTCACAAGAATTGGTTCCTGTGCTTCAGAGACCCTTGCAACAGACCTCGCTGAGAAGAACGCAACCGGTGTTTCTGCGCCCGCATTTGGGATCGGCGGTGCTGCCATGGTGTTCGTATTGGGCGACTCTCGGTTCATGTTCCCCGATGGCATGTGCCCAGCACTCGGTGTTTGTGGTGGACGTGGACCAGGCCCTCCAGACACAGCTCTCGGCTGCTGCTGACGACGTACAGAATCTGCTTGCGCTTGCGCCGGTCCGTTGGACAACGGCCTCGAGTATTGCGCCTGCACTGGGGCAGGATTGGGGAGCACAATTTCATCGGGGTGGCCTTCTCCTGGTACGCAGAAGTCGGCCTCGTCGAGTTCTACTGATATTCAGCTTCGATGTCTTCGAACCCATCAGAGGAAAGCATACCACCGAGGTAGTCTTCGAAAGACTCCGTAGGCTCCAACTTGAGCGCAGCTGGTGGCCCGTTTGTACTCTTACCAGCTGCCCCAATTGTTGCCGCCCCACCAGTTACAACGATATCTCTTTTGACAAAGTCCGAATGCCTGTGAAGGTTGTCTTGGTCGAATTTCTTGACCGGCTGCGCCTTGACTTTTATGACTTGTTTCACGTAGTCTGTATCATAAATACAGTTACCGAGAATGTTACCGAAGCTTCGTAAGGCACGCTTCATTCCGTCTGTCGTGCCCTCCTTCTTTGCCTTCTCGAATGCCATGGCCTTTCCCTTGGCATTTTCTATTGAGCCGTATCCGATGTCTTCGTGATAGGTCCCGTCTCGAAGTGTGATTCGAACTATGACAGACAATCCTATGCTGACACGCTGAGTTTGTGGGTTTTCATCGGCAAAGTCGACTTGGATATTTTGTATAGATGAAGACCATCCGTTGAATCCAAACACCTCGTTGGCTAAGCCAATCACCTTTTCGGCTGTCAGATAGTGCACTCGCGAACCGCCAGGCCCAGATCGTGAGGAGATGTACTCTGGGCCGAGCTGCTTGTCAAGTTTCGACGCGATCGTGGCAATCTCTTTGGCCGTCCATTCCGACACTCGGGGTTTATTCTCCTCAAACGGATTCGCCCATGCGGTATGTTGATCGCCCGGACTGTGCAAAGTATTAGTGTGCAGGAATCACAAGTGAGAGGCGATGAGATGGACGCACGCAGGCATAGTCACCCAATACGTCCAAGTGCTGGATGTTCATCAATGAGTGAAGCACGAAGATGTAGCCGACGAGGCGAGCCAAAGAAACGTCAAGAAACGGGGTCGCGAAGAGCAAAGCAAGTTGGCGTTTCAATTAGTAGGGCATGATATGGATCAACTTCTTCGTAAAGAATGTCTGAGACGTACCTGCCGTACCTGCCGTACCTGCCGTACAAGTCGCGTTCGACTTGGCTGAGCGGCAGGCGCGTCTTGCGCCTCAAACGGGTGAGCACGTGATACGTTCGTACGGAGTTACTAATACATAAGCTCCCTAATTAGGGGGAGCAAGGACCTGTCGCAGCCAGCCCCACAAAGACTGGGCAAGAGACGTCTTGTGGTTGTCGGCAAAACTCTCTCACTGATGCAAAGTTTACGAGCACCGAACTTACAAACCACAAGAAAGGTGGATTGGCGTTTCTAGACCAACGGGTATCATAAATCATGCTCTGCGTCAAGATGTCTATTATCTTGCGCAGGCATTACTACCTACATGGTGACCAAACTATGGACATTTGAAGCGCCGCCCTGAGTACATGAGATTGACAAAAGAAGAGGTACTAATTGAATAGCACGAATGCAAATGCACATGGAAACAAATCCCATTGTTTTTTCCATCCGAAACGGGTTGTTGTGATACCAGGAAAGCAGTTACAGAAAATGAATTCCATTCCATCCATTTGCGGATGCGGATGAATAATTAAACTCCCGAGTCTACGCCGCCCTTAAGTAATGCAAGAGGTCTCTGTCATCATGTTTCGTAAAATAGTAGTCCGCAATTCTGTTGCCATGGACAAGATGCCCTTTCATCCCAATCCGATGTGTTGAGGGTTTTTTTTTTTTTTTTTTTTTTTTTTCACCAGGGTCCGACACGCACGGGGGCGCTATAAGCACCCGAAATGAGCTGGTTCAGAATGGAGGTCTGCTCCGGCGGATTTCCCGACGCGTTGGGGCCAGAGCCCATCCAGCCAACACTGGTAGCCATGGCCGACATGGCCGAACTGAGACGTCCACCTGATCGCTCGTTATGGCGAGCAAGAGTCTGGTCCCACCCTCCAGAGTGCAAGTTGATGCCACCTCCTCGTTTGCCAGCTTCAGAGATGACCAAGGCCCAGGCTCTGGCAATCTCGTCGTAGGCATTTTCCTTGTGATGGCGATATGCTTGAGGGTCCCAGTTGGGCAAGTCGTGGATAAGGTTCGTGGCACCGTCAAGAAATTGCAGTGATTTGGTAGCTTGCATCTCATTTGGCGGGAGATATTGCGGTGTAAAGTCGGAAAGGGCATCGAGGAGGGCCACGAGGGGCTCTCTAACTCGGTAGTAGGTGTATTCGGCGCTGGATTCGCCATAGGGGGCGGCCTCGTTCAGTTTCCTTTGATAGTCTCGCAAAACATCCAAGACGGATATCACAGATGGCCGAGGCGCTCCAGCCACAACCTCGTGGCCAATATCCGGGTGACGTTCACATATTCGTTCCAGGACGGTCCGTAGTTCGCTTGCGTCGAGAGTCTCCAGAAGCCGAGGCAGAGTCAGTGGTCGGCCCACAACTTCGTTGGATCGGACCTTTTTCGAAGGGCGGGCGAGTGCTCTGGCGGAGACGGCAGGAGAGCTCGCTGGTGACATGGCCTCATCTCCATCCTCATCGGCCTTTCGTTTTCTATTCCCCATGTTGGACAGTGGCGAGACTGTGTGGGCACTGGTTAGCATACGATGTGGGACGCAAAGAAAATGGGGGCTGGCTGATGGCGGTCGCCAAGAAGATAAAAAGTGAAGCATTGCTAGCCATCAAATACCAGAGAACGGTGAAGCGTACCTGAGCGCTGAGGGGAACGGCGGGGGGTTTCGTGGTGATGAGGGAAGACTGGTGGTTGTGGCGACAACAAAACGTTCATTGTGAGGTTGGCCGGTCGGCCGAGTCAGGCACAACGGGTCGAAGGCGCCCGATTGGGACACAGCCAGTCCGCAAAACGCAAACCAAAAGCGAGACAAAGGTTCGATTGGCCACGATGCCAGGTCTTGGACTTGATGGGAGAGGTCCCTAGTTGATAGATGAAGCCGTTGCGGTAGGCGTGAGAGAGGTAGTAAGTTGAAGGTGAGAGGAGGAGAGGGGCGGGAAAGGACAAGAGGATCTCGTAACGTTCCGGGCGCGGCACGGGGCACCTGCACTGCACGGAATCAAATGATGGGCAGAGAGAAGGCGGTCAGAGGCGGGAGTGAAGCAAGGGTGGCCCCTGCGCTGCTGGTACTCAAGGAAGAGAGACGGCGTTTTGGGGAAAAAGAAGACGGTGGGTGGAGAAATTGTGTTGCGTGTTGTTGCGTGTTGTTACGGGTAGATGGTGAAATGGAGAAGAGGCAAGGGGAAAAAAAAGGCCAAGCCAAGCAAGGCAAAGGAAGAAGCGGATGAGATGGGGAGGCCAGTGGAAAAGACATCTGGGGTGCTGGTTGGGCGGCTGGGGGCGGCTGGGGGCAGCTGGGCGGAACAAGACCAGACGCAATTGTACTCGGTACTAGTCCGTGTATGTGCGTAGGGTTACTCCGTGGGAGCAGCCAGGCTGGGGAAGAAGTACACGAGACATTGGCGCTCCGGAAACGAAATATGTACACTTGGATGAAGTCTATACCTCTACTATGACGACAACACATGTTCAAATCGAAAGGAAAATGTACGGTATCTTGTTTACATCCGGCTTTGAATATCATGGTTTTTTTGCCGCATTCAATTTGATAATATGATGGTACATACATACATACATGCGTGTAATTCTTCCCAGCCAGCGTGCTCCAAAACACACAGATGGGCCAGGGAGCTTAACGCCACCGGCTTGCACAACACACCCACGAGGCGAGGTGTGGCGCCGACGCTATGTACGGATTAGACTGGTGTGCAAGTTGGTGGTCGAGGATGGTGAATTGGATGCGCGGATGCCAATTGATGAAGCAGTTGACCCTTGCCGTCTGGGGTTCCGAGTAGCTGACCCCCTTGCAAGCTGGCGGGTCTAATACGTATGTATGTATGTACATACGGACTACAACTTGGCCATGAAGCTCGTGCCACAGTCAGCGTCAACATGGCCCATGGGTCGCCACAGCAGTTCGACCAGTTCGACCCCAACAATATTCAGCTCGCATTGCCCACCCCAGCACGCCTTCACGCCTTCGAGAACAAACAAATGGGTTTCAAACCTGGCCGCCGCATCATCCCATCCGTAATAATAGCCCATCCGTAGCAACGCTGCAACGCAACGTCTACGGATCCGTACATGATACGCATCATGACATGCAAAATCATCTGGATTCGGCAGTTCGGCTCGGCTGGTGATGTGCGGCGTAATGAGACAAGCTAACAAAACCCCACGCACCTGCAATTTGCCGCCTTCTCCATCTTCCAGACTAAAAGCCTTGCCCTTGCTTTTGAGCTGTTGCGATTAAGTTGATCCGTACACGAGCATCTTGAAATATGATAGCCACGAATGATGACCGCTGACCGTGGTTGATTTGATAATTCGTACATATTACATGTACTCCGCATGTACACACGGACTAGATCCTTTTCCCTCCCCCCCAATGCCCATGCCCCCACTTTTACATTTGTCGGATTTCCCCTCCCAGGGATCCACATCCACCATCACAACCGCTTATCGTTATCGGGGTGCATGAGCAAAGAAAAATTTCTGGCCGGCGGTTGTTGCCTTTTTTTTTTTTTTTTTTTTTTTTTTTTTCCTTGCGTTGGCGTCCGGACGCATCCTTTTGCCATGTACCAGGGCTCCCGATACCACAAAAATCTGAAATGGCCACATCGGAAGAGAACCCCGTCCAGACGGATGGCGAAAACGGGGCATCAGTCAAGCGCAAGAAGGCCATGGACGAAATCGCAGTTGATCTCGCGCTGCCCGAACCGCCATCCAAGAGAGCCCGCCGTGCCATGAAAAAGGGCAAGACCCTCCCCTCCCCCAAAACCGACGGCGGCGGCGACGACAAGGACGGCGATGAAGAGGAGGACGGCGACAAGAAGGACAGGAAAGAAAAGGCACGGTCCGAACACGGCATCTGGGTCGGCAACCTGCCCTTCACCGTGACAGCCGCCGAGCTGAAACAGTGGCTGGTCGACAACTCGGGAGGCGTCATCACGGACGAAGCCATGACGAGAATAAAGATGCCGACTCCCCCCAAAGATGCCGGGCGGGAGAGGACCCAAAAGAAGCCAGCAGCCAACAAGGGCTTCGCCTACGTTGACTTCGCCGACATTGGACCCAAGGTTGCGGCCATTGCTCTGTCAGAAACAGAACTCGGTCACCGCAAACTGCTCATCAAGGACTCCAAGTCCTTCCAAGGACGTCCCGCCAAGGAAAAAGAGCCAGAGGCCGTCGAGGCAGGCCCTGACGGGAAACCCCTGCAGTCGAAAGGGGAGACGGATCCCAATGCCAGCAGGAAGATCTTTGTGGGCAACATGAGCTTCCAGACGACCGAGGAAGATGTGCGCAGGAATTTCGAAAAGTGCGGTGAAATAGAATGGGTCAAGGTGGCCACGTTCGAGGATACGGGCAAATGCAAGGGCTACGGGTGGGTCAAGTTCAGAGAGCCCGGGGCGGCGGCGTGGGCGGTCAGGGGTTTCGTCAAGGGCAAGGAGGCGGTTGAGACGGAAGATGACTTCAAAAACAAAGAAGAGGATGATGGGGCCGACGACGAGAAGAAGGACCAGCAGAAGCAGTTCAAGACGAGAAAGTGGTGGGTAAACCGCATGCTGGGCCGGGAACTGAAGTTGGGACTTGCCGAGGACGATCAGGCTCGGTACAAGAAGCGGTTCGGCAAGGATGCTCCCAAGAGACAACAAGGGGACGGCAATGGCGACGGGACCAACAGCAAGGGCGACAAGTTCTCCCGAGGACGGAACCCAAGATCGCGCCATGAAGCCACTGATGACGGCCAGCCCGGCGAGAAGGCCAACGTGCCTGCCGAGACACCGTCTAAGCCTTTGAAGGAGGCTTCTGATATTCAGGTGGCACGGTTGACGGGAGCGGTGGTGAAGCACACGGGTACCAAGGTGACGTTCGATTAGACTGGACAACCCATCCCGATTTGAATACAGCCCATGTACATATCTACGTATACACGAAACACTGAGCAAGAAGAGGCCCCAGCCAAGGGCGTCGCCAACTTCAAAAGGTCTCATGTTCCAAGTAAATGACTCTTGTTGCTACCAGAAAGTTTCTTGTTTTCCCAAAAAGAAAAAAAAAATGATCTGAAATACTGCCCTTCTCAATGATCTAAACGGCGTATGATGCATAGAAGCGGGCTGTTTCGGAAGTACGAACTGGTCGGTCGTCTGGTACGGGACACGGAACGGTGCGCTCAGGGAGTGCAGCAGGCTATGCGGGAAGACGGCAAATGGACGTGGACGCCGTGCGGGTGGTGATAGTGGAAGGGAAGAGTAGGGATATCACGCTGACGGGGGCAAAGGAGGTGAAAGATTACGTGCAAGGCAAGGCCATGGGGACGGTGATCCAAGAGAGTTCGTGGGAGCAACTGGCGAGGCCTGTGAATATAGGTGCCAATTCAGATGAAGAAGGAGAATAAAAAGAGAGTATATAAGAAGTGCCCAGTGAGATACATCAAAGGATCGTGACAAACACATCATCACATGACATTTTTCGTTTTTCTTTTTCATCATCATAAATCGTTTAGAAATCCCGCGCTGCCATAAAGGGAAAAAAAAAAGGGGAGAAGGGAAAAAACTTGCAAGTCGACTCCCACCAGAGCATCAGAAGAAAGAAAAACATTCCAATGGCATGTCGCTCACGAACGACTAAACATCAAGGGCACCAAAACACTCCGACTCTCGCACCTAAACCTGTCTTCCACGACCATGTCCCTCGCGTGCGCGGCACCACCAGTCCACTCGCGGCTCGCCATGAGACGACACGCTGCCACCGCGTCGGTCGCGTGGGTGCGCTTTGCGCAGAATTCCCTGCTGAGCTTGGACAAGACTGCCTCTTTGGCCTTCTGGAGAGCGGTGACGCGAGCGTCTGCGTCTTCGGCAAGTAGGCGGTGGGCCTCTTCCTGCTCGAGATTGCGCTGGACAGAGGTGATTTCGCTATATTGAGAGGGCCGAGAGGGATCGTAGACGGTGGGCTGGAGCAGGACGGGCTGTGGATCGGACGCGAGGATGGGGGCGGTGATGATGACGGGTCCGGGGGATGGAGGTGTGACGGGGCGGGAGGCAGTGTCTGCTTCAAAGGGCGGTTTGGGCTTGCGCCTCGAGGGCTTGCGCTGCTCGCTCTGGAGTTGACGATGGGAAGAGGATGATGACGATGGAGGGCGGGACTCGGAGCCGACATGATCCTCGCCACCACCGGTGCTGCTGCTGCTGCTGCTGCTGCTGCTGCTGCTGTTACCGCTGCTGCTGTTACCACTGCGGTGGTGCTTTCTACGACGACGACGAGTCTTCTTCCTGCGCAGCTTGGTAGTGAAACCCATGGTGTCATCGGCCCTTGCCATAGCCGCCGCCGCCGCTGCCGTGGCTGACGTCTCGTCTGACAAGCTTTCTATAACGCTCCTCTCCTCAGGGCTGAATCCAAAGCCACCGAGATCCAAGCCCAGGAGTTCCCGGCTCACAGCCTCGACAGCAGCACTGGGACTCGGCAACTCCTCTTCGCTCTCGTTTGTGACGAGCGAGCAACTCGACGCAGCCATGACACTGATCCTAGACCAGCACTCATCCTTGTTCACCGGCGCCAGTGCCTCATCCCAATTGCCGTTGTTGGCGAGCACGACGTTCTCAAAGTCAAACTCCTTGACGGTTCGGCTATGGTTCCTAATCAGCTCGCTCAGCTGCGGGGCGTTCATGGCCGCGTTCCGGATCTGCAAGTGTCGCAGCTTGGGGAAATGAATGGGCGACCTGGGTGGGCGAGTGGGCAGCGGAGACATGGGCGACGTGACTTCGTGAAATAGCTTCTTGGACGACCGGGGCGGCGCAAACAGGGCATCAGAGGAGAGAGACACGGCACAAGGACCCTTGTTGCCGACCCAGGAGAAGCTGAATTTCTCGAGCTCGGGCGCGAAGAAGCGCACGTAGTCGTCCATGATCTTGAGGTGGTCTAGCCCCGGGGATGATCCGTAAAAGTCCCATGATTCAACAGAGACGTTGAGCTTCTTGACCTGCTTCCACCGCTTGCCCGCCGAGGGAACGGACCCGAACCCTTGGGTGTGCCGGAGGTAGCTGAACGCGGCGGGATGCATGGACGACAGCGACAATTTGTATAGCTTGTCCAACGGGGCTCTCTCCACGGCAATCCGCAGACTGATGAGCGCATAGTCGACAATGTCCCGCCTGTACCGCTCTCGCGGATCCTGCCCCGGACACCGCACGGTCAAGTGCCGCATGTTGGGGAGCGATTTGAAGGCATTGATGAAGCTGGGCACGTTGGTGGCGGCGTGGAAGAGCGGCGGATACTGCTGGGTCAAGATGTCACCGAGCTCCGTGTTTGCGTACTTGCGGCGAGTGAGCACCGAGCTCATGCTCGTGTGAGGCGTGTAGAGGAAGCAGATCTCCTGGCCGGTGAGGGGATGGACCAGGGGCGGCAGGAAAGTGGCCTCGGAGTGAGGCATGTGGAAGGTGAGGTGTTCGATGTGGTGGCCGACGCGGTTGGGGGCGGACACGCGGCATGGCTTGGTGAAGGTCCTTGATGAGAAGGTCATGTGGATGCGGGTGAAGAGGCGCTTCGTGACGAGGTTGCAGCATGCCGAGGAGAGTTGGCGGATGGAGGCGATGTCCGAGGTGGACAGGTGCGGAAAGAGATGGTCTCTGATGCGTTCGCTCCTTAGGAGGGCGATGAAGAGTTGTTCGGTCGAAGACATGACTTGGGCGAATTGGGTGTGGAAACGTTGTCTTGTAGAGTGTCGTTTCAGAGTATCAGAATAGGAATGCGCGTCGTTGAGAATTAATTGTTGGTCTAGCGCCGGTGAAGTCTGTGAAAGTCCCAGCTGTATTTTCCCACGACGTTATCAGATCCAATTCGATGCGGAAATAACCACACAAACCCAAGGTCAAAAGAAGCCAGGCCAAAAAGGCAGAATATGATGAATGCAGAAGAGTATAACAGCCCGGACAACACCATGCGCAGGACAACGCCCGTATATATCCCGCCAAACAGCGTCTTTGCTGCATGATGACCCCTCACAATCTCACAGTCAGTCTCTTTTCGCCTTCTTTTCGCCTCTTTTCGCCGCCTTCTCCTCCGCCCGAGAACAGAGCCCCTGCTCTTCCTCGGGGCCGATCCAAAACCCCATCGCAAACTGCATCGTCGACCAGCCAGGTCAGAACGACTGGCTCGTGAGTCGCCGGGGCCTCAGGAACCTGCAGGACGCAGGAAACTTGAATAACGGTTGGCTGATTCCGTCCTGCGTCGCGTCCGCGTTGGGAAGCGTGCCGACGGCCCTGGTTGGCCTGGTTGGCCTGCATGTCGCAGCTGTGCACTGCCGTGCAGGAGGAGGAGAAGCGGCATTTCTGTATTTCTGTGAAGCTCGAGATGGACGAGCCAGTGCAGTGGGGTCGAGTTCCCGCGGCGGAGGTTGCGAGATTATGGAGATCCTTGCAGCGACGATCCCTGCTTTTGATGGTGTCGTGTCCACTTGATCCGTTCATGAGACCCTTGCCTTTCTTTGCCTGTCGTCGCCAATCACGTCGTCGGCGCGTCTGGACGCGAGACACGCGCCAACGTCGCCCGCCTCGCGACGTGTTCGAAGCCGAAGCCGCGCCGTCTCGCCCGTTTTGGCCGACTGGGCGCGATTCCCCATCTTCTCGAATTGCGAGGCCTTGAACCAACACTGAATGCCAACCTACTACTAATCTGCTCTTCATGAGCACGACCGCAGCGCACCAGTGCAAATCGCAGGAAATCGTGCAAATCCATCGTGCCCCATCATCATGTCTGGCTGGCGTGGTAGTCGATCAACGGCTTTCCATTGTCCTCAACACAGATTGACGACACGAATTCCAAGCAAGCCCCAACGGTAGCGCGACGTTGGTGCCCACATACGAAGCTGGACGGCTTCCCATCGTGTCTGAATCCGACCATAGCCTGCATAGCCTGTTCCTCATTCGCGTTGAAACGAGACAGTGCGTCATTGCCAATCGTTTGCCTGATCCGCCATCGCAGACCAACGCTCATGCAACTTCCTCGTCAAGTTTTCGCGTGCCCTGGCTCGTGGAAACTGCATGTGCACCTCGCAATAGTCGTGGATGGCAACATCTGATGACCTTTTTAGCAAGGGAACCGTCCAACATGCCTGCTCTCCTCATTGGCCCGAGGGTGAGCACTGCGAGACATATATAGAGATGCGAAGCAAATCAAGAGTGGTAGTGTAACAATCGCATTGTCGAGTCGCCCAGTCGTGGGGCTTGTTAAATTCTTGTCATTGGGTATCTGTATCTATACACATGCACGAGGCATGATCCATCCCCGTGCCTCAAATAGTGCTATATGCTGCTATTGGTGGCTGTTTGACTGGCACCTAACGTGCTCGGCCTCGCCCTCTACCCCCTCTCCCTCCTCTTCCAGCGCCCCGCCCGCGTTGCTCGCGGTGGCTTCCCCTTCCATGTCCATTTGAGCTACCTTGCGAGGGTGGCGGCACGTTGCGGTAGTCTCGCGTCGACGCAGGGGGTTTAGGTGGCAGAGAAGGAGGCGGAGGAGGCGGAGGTTGGCCGGCATGCTCTCGAGAGCCCGGTGGTGGAGGGTAGGCCTTTGATTTTCCGGATGATGGTGGCGGTCCCGGAGGAAGAGGAGGCTGCCCAGCCCGTGGTTGGGAGTTGTTGACTCTGTGACTGCCCATCATCTGCGGTAGTTGGATATTGCTGGATAACCGTATCTGCCCAGAACCCCCCTTTGGTTCCCTTATGGCTCTCCTGCTCAGAAACTCCACATCAGAGTCATCACTCTCGGAGAAGTGGATGATATTCGCAGTTCGAGGTGCATGGCCTCGACTTCTTGTTTCAAAACCGCGTAGAGACCGTTGGTTGGCAATCGGACCCGCAATCTCCTCGATAGATAGTGCCTTACATTTGGGGTCTATGTAGATGTTGCGATTCCGAAGTGACCAAGTTGGGTTGGCAGAAATGCCTCGACGCTCTCTGCAATCCCCCGAGAAATGATCTGTGCCACCGCAGACAGAACAAGAGCAGGGCAGATAGATGACTGAGTGGATGGTGTGCGCGTCGGGTTGAAACGATCGCCACACTTCGGTGCAGTTGCCTTCCAGATGCTCGTTCGAGTTGCAATACGCACATGCCAGACCCTCGTCCTTTGTGAGCGCAAGCTTTTCTGTACAGCTTGCCATTTGGTGACCGAGCTGACGACACTTGTCGCACCGTTCCTGGATGCTAGGACAGCAGAAGTCCCAGTGATCGATGCTTTTGCAGAAACGGCACTTGGATCTTGCACAGTGGATGGCTTTGTGGTCTTCGCCACCGCACAGGAGGCACATGGTGCTCGCGTCTGCGGCAGATGGAAAGTATCTTCTTTGTTGCTGGAGCTCCTCCTCTCCTGTTGGAACGCCCTTCCTCACGATCGAGGTGTCTCCATTTTGATGCGATTCTTGTGCCTTTTCTGGTGCAGAGTCCTTAATGACGCCACTACTGACTTGTCCTTCCTCCATTGACCCTTCGCTTTGGCTCGCCCCTGTACCATTCTGGTTTGCGACGCGACTCTCTGCCGTGGGCTCAGACGCTGACCCAGTGCCATTGGTATTCAACTTGAGAGACTCAATTACATTCTGTATCGTACGGGATGTTTCGACCTTCTTTGCCGCTTGTTTCGCAGCCCTCCTTTTAGCCTGGCGCAGTCCACTGTGTTGATCGAGGTAGAATGCAAAGGCGTCCATAGCCACAGCGGGAGTGACGGCCGAGATACTCTCGAGATTGTGCTGGCAGAGGACTTGGACCCAATCTTTAAATCTTGCAAACCAGGAGCCCTGCTTCTTGGGAGATAGAGCTGGAAGCTTAAACGCCGACGAGCCAGCCGTGTAGGTAGGTGACTCAGATGGCATGGTTGACCCAGCAAAAGGCTCAAGATTGTCGACTTCAGTATTATCAGTCAATAGTTCCGCACTCGACATCTGGCTCGATGTTGGCAGCGAGGACTTTGAAGCAACAGCAGCACCAGCACAAGCAGCAGAGGAAGAAGAAGAAGAAGCAGCAGCAGGATGTCGAAGTGGAGGAGGCTCGTCACTCCTGCTTGGGGCGGAATCTGAGGCCGTTTTGCCAGTTTCAAGAGCAGCACGCGGGTTAGGCTCGTCACCCGACTCGTCAACTTCACCTTCCTCTGAACCCTGGTGGGAATGAGGGTCCACGGGACGAGAGCTCAGTCTGGCCCTCTTGGAACCGCGTGGAGGAGATTCAACGTCAAGGTTAGAAGCTGGCGAATAGCCGTCCGAACCATCTAACTCGTCCTCATCCTCGCGTGGCCGCTTCTGGCCAGGTGTTAACTGTTTCTTGCCGGTCTCTTCCATTTTTGCTTCTTCAAGTGTCAAATGCGCCTTTTCCTCGTCATGATGCAGCTCATTGTCACTCGACGAAATACTAATGACGTCCCCTGGCGCATCGTTGTTCATGAACTTGATGCTCATCTCGAAGGCAGATGGCGGGAGTTCCGGCGCGAGAGCCCAAAAATATGTGATGAGCAGAGATAGCTTGCGGCTGCTGGCTCTTGATAGCGTCGGTTGGTGTATTGAGGCGCCGTCGCTCAAACATGTGAAGAGCTTGCTTGTCTGCGAACTGATAACTGGCGATGATCTCGTAGCATCAAGTGACCCTACATACATGTATGCTCAGCAAATCAGATGCAACCATGTCCACAAACTTTTTCCCGAGGGTTACCCGCATCAGGTGGACCCACATATGTGCATTGCACTCTGTCATTGTGCAATTTCCAAATTCGCAACTTGAATTTTTTTTTTCTATTCCATGGTGATTTGCATGTGACACGACACCTGTTGTGCATTTAACTTAGTAAGTGTCTTTGCGGGAAGTTGACCGCATTCATTCATCCCACACGCACACGCTTCTTGTGCCCGCATATCATCGTGACGATCTGCCGAAGCTGAGTATTGGTGCGATAACGTTGACCTTGAGTCATTTTAATCTCTTGTCCTTCGTAGTCCCCGACCATGCGCCCGACCATGCGCCCCCGACCATGCGGGCAAATAAACTACCGCTGAACGAGGCGATGGTCTAGCCTAGCTTGGAGATGCGCGAATTGACGAATAAATGACTATCAAAGTAACTTCACTTTTGAAAAGAAATTCCCAGACTCGAGAGAGTATTGTATTGAATCGGAATTTTTCGAGCATGTATATATACATATATATATATATATATAGGGTTTATACATACAGTGCGGCTGCCTACTGTTAAAGTCGACCCGTGTATGTAGGGTAGGCTGTGGCGAAAGTGAATGACAGAAGGAGCAAGCTGGAACCAAAGGCCCATTCAGCTTCAGACTCCAGACCCCAGCGTTTCTGCTGTTCCTCCATCACCATTTAAAAGTCACTGGCCTCGTTCCATCACCTTTCGCCGCCTGCATCCCATCTGTGCACGCTGCTGTCGCCTCGTCCAGGCACCCATCGACCTTTCCCTTTATTCCGTACAGAATCACTCTCGGCATCCATACGCTGGGCCGCCGCCCGGGCTGTCGACTCTCTCTCTCCTACCTGCACACACGACCGTTCCCTGATCCAGGGCCACCCCAAAACGTTGTCAACTCTCCGGCTTCGCCGTCTTGTCCGCTGCACATCTCCGGCTTACCACATTCTGCAAGACAGGCGCCGCCGTCGTCTTCTCACGTTCTCAGCCTCGGTTCGATTCGAATCGGCATAGTTCGTCACACCCACCCGCATATTCTCGTACCACCGTCTTGTTTGTGGTCGGTGACTTGGAGAATCCGCGACGCCCTCGTTTTCGCCGCTTCCCGCCACACGTCTAGACTACATTAGTCCTGCTCTCTCCTCCCCGTGTCCGACAATACCGCCAAACTGTCTTCCCCAATTCTCCTTCAGCGTACCGTTTCCTACGACGCGGGCACTAAACCTCCGCGTCGTGGAAACACATACTTAGATATGGCCGACCGCAACAACTCATCTCGTAGGAGGAGATCCAGTAGCATCTTGCAAGTCTACCATGAACCTCCCGAGACTCTTGAGCAGATCAGTGACCAAGCTGCTCTACCGAACTTGAATGCCAATTGGACAAGCGCAAAAGGTACCCTCTTCCTCTCCTGACGATGGCGGGCGCCACCATGCCCCTTTACACACCCAACAAAGTCAATATTGTCCGATGGCAGCCACCTTGCATCTATTCCATGCGAATATCCGAATTTTATGCTTTCCTGCCTCGTCATACGAGTGGGAAAGCCATCAGATGCTGTTGCTGACGTGATATTCTCGCATATAGGAGCCTGGACCATTCACGTGGTTTTGATCGCCGCTCTCAAAATCTTCTACGACATCATTCCCGGCGTATCACAAGAAACATCATGGACGCTAACGAATATGACGTACATGTTTGGCTCGTACATCATGTTTCATTACGTGCGTGGTGTCCCGTTCGAATTTAACAGCGGAGCTTTTGACAATTTGAATATGTGGGAGCAAATCGACAATGGCGCTCAATACACGCCGACCAAGAAGTTTCTTCTTAGCGTTCCCATCGTGCTGTTCCTTCTGAGCACACACTACACTCATTATGATCTGGCTTATTTCATTATTAACTTTCTGGCTGTATTGGCCGTGGTCATCCCCAAGCTGCCGTTTGTACGTTGTCGTCATGTCTTGACCGACTCTCTTTCTTTCTGACAAAGTTGTCCCTGCTAACCAGGCGCAAACAGAGCCACAGAATGCGATTCGGTCTATTCTCAGGCCCCCCCGAGGAGGATTAGAGTTTCGTGTCGGAGATCGCAGGGCGCTCGGTGATGCGTGGTTAACACATGTGAACAGAAGAGTCTCTGGCATGCGGAAGGCGGCTCGACGATCTACAAGAAAACACACAAGAAGAGATGCGCCATGGTATATTCTACGAAGAAGGGGGCACAACAACAATGGCGAGCATATTCTGGTGCGTGGGCTCCCACTACGAGAAACTTCTTGTCGTTTTTGGCCGTGGCTTTCAAAGGCAGAAATTGGATCTGAACAACAGCAGCGTATTCTCTCTTGCTTTTATTTTACATACGCCAATGACTAGTCAAAGCATATCTCGTTCGATGACCTTGCGTGATTTTCCCCATCTTCTTCCGCGAAGTATCGAGGTTTCGTTGAGGTTCCTGACGCTCTGCGCTTAATTTGAATGTTGATTTCTTCTGACCAATGGCTTCAAGGTTTGCTTCAAGTTGACACGCCGGCACATGTCAAAAATGGACACGTGCAAACGTTAGTGGCGTTCTTGACAATTGCACTTTGCCTTATGAAGTTGGCCTTGCATTTTTTGGCTTTTCTTAAGCTGCTCGTCGGTTCACACATGGCACTTCTTAGTGTCTCCTGAAACCTTTTGACACGCAATTAACTTTTCCACTTCTGCAACGATCTTTGGGGGCTTTTTGTTTGTTTTGTTTTTGCTTTTCTCCTCATCAGCCACTGAATGCTACGACCGAGTTTCCTCTGGCCACGCAGAAGCACAGTCATCGCTCAACCAATTTTGGCCTTTTCTCAGAATTATAAAGTCAGGTTATTTTCTCGAAATCAGAATGAATCCAACTTGTTTTCTTTCCTCCCAGGTTCGACACGCAAGTCCCTTCTTCCTAGGTTGCCTCGACCTGTTTTAATTCATTCTGCCCCTTCCCTTCTATCATTCCCTGATCTTTTCTCTTTTCAAATTTCAACTTAGTCAAGATGAAGGCCCAAGCTATCCTTCTTGTCGCTGCCTTTCTCAAAGGCATTCAGGCAGACAAGAATCCGCTTTCAGATGACCGTCCGATCTTTTTGAACCCGGACTTCTCGGTCGAGGAGCTTGAGTACTTGAGCAATCACAAGATCGACAATGATGTTGTGAAAGCTGCTGTTCCCGCTGAGAGGATTGGTCACGGGTTTTATCCTGTCCCCACTCCGGAGGAGTGGATGAAGGCTCTCGAGCTCCTGAGGGAAGCAAACGACAAAGAAAGAGAGAGGCAGAAAAAAAAGTGCAGCGAGTGCTCGGAATGCCCGTGCAAGTGTGATGGCCATTCTACGCATTCTGGTCATCATACTTGGCATTCTACTGGGACGCATACTGGAGAGCCAACTGGACATCCTACCGGTACTGAAACTGATACTAATACTGGCACCCCAACTGCGCATCCTACCGATAGTAACACCGGCAATCCAACTGGCACTCAGACTCCCACTGGCACTCCCACCGACCAGCCAACTGGCACTCCCGACCAGCCAACTGGCACTCCCGACCAGCCAACTGGCACTCCAACCGACCAGCCAACTGGCACTCCCGACCAGCCAACTGGCACTCCAACCGACCAGCCAACTGGCACTCCAACCGACCAGCCAACTAGCACTCCCGACCAGCCAACTGGCACTCCAACCGACCAGCCAACTGGCACTCCAACCGACCAGCCCACGGATACTCAGACAGGCGAGCCAACCGGTACTCAGACAGGCGAGCCAACTGGTACTCAGACAGGCGAGCCAACCGGTACTCAGACAGGCGAGCCAACCGGTATTCAGACAGGAGAGCCAACCGGTACTCAGACAGGCGAGCCAACCGGTACTCAGACAGGAGAGCCAACCGGTACTCAGACAGGAGAGCCAACTGGCACTCAAACCGACCAGCCAACTGATTCCGCAACTATGCAACCAGAGGTCTATACCTGCACTCGAGTCAGGCCCTGTGAAAATGTTTGCACCCACACTCACCACGAGCCTCATCTTCCCATTCCCACTCAAATTCTTACCAAAATCCATTACCTTCCTCATTATCGTCAACCCAAGGTACCTTACGTCCCTGCTGCGGCTAAGCGTTCCCATCCTGCAAACCACAATCTCACTGCTCGTCACGAATGTACCCTCAGCAACCCATGCAACAAGCCCTGCCACCACACGGCATCAGTTCCCCCTCCCTGTGGCATGGAGACCAAGATGAATCCCGATGTTGCTCCCACAGGTGTTGTCCCTGTTCGCGGCAATGACACGTGCGGCGACAACTGCCCTGTCCCCGTGGCCGTCAGTGGTGGTGTTGAGACTGCTGCCGTCTCTGGCGTGGCTCTGCTTGCCGTCGCCGCGGCTGGATTCCTCTTCTTGTAAAGAGGCGCGGAATTTCCAGCCGAGGCATGGGCACTTCATCATCGGTCCTCCTGCTTTCCTGGTTCTCGGAAAGAAACAAGAACGTGGCGATGAAGATGGCCCGGCCGAGTATCTGGGACAGAAACCTGCTTGACGTTGACATCAAGGCTGAGAAACTGTGCTGTGATACCCCCCTTCCCCCGTGGTGCTGGACAGACAAGGAGGTATAGAGGAAAAGGCTGACATGGAGACTGATGCGGGGGTTTGGGTTTTGTGTGTGTGTTTGTGGTTTATCTAAGGGTGGGTGCGTTATTGGACATGCATAATATTTTGGTTTGTCTCTGCTGGATATAAGTGGTACAGTCTGTATCGCAGCCTTGTTGAATAGCACTGAATCATACATACTATTTGTTTTGTACACAGATGAGCCTTCTCCCGCTCACTCGCACAAATTACTCTTGAAGTTTGGACCGCAGATAGACTTGTCCTCGCTCTTTCACCATGTTCTAGAAAGGGGTCTAAAGAGTAGCCAATAAAACAAAGAGCGAGCACGAGGGACATGAAAAGCATGGCTACAAAGTTGAGCGTGGCTTCATCCAATCGACGTCTCGCATCGACTTGGACCCATGGAATTCCATACATGTATTGTGGAGATGGGAATAAAATCCACTGACACCCATCTTGTCCATCCATCCATCTCGTCCGTCCGTCCATCCATCCATCCATCCATCCCCGGACAACCACGCGGCTCTCTCCAACAACCACCCACCCCATCTCGCTCTCACCATGAAAGACGGCTACACTCGTCTGTACGACGACAAATCCACCGGCGACAAAGTCAGCGAGTACGCCGACTCGCACTCGACCCCTCTGCCGCGCCACATCACCGACTACCACGCCCGGGCGGCCGAGAGCCGCTCCGACTCTCACATGCTGAGCTCGAATTTCCAGTCCAAGCTGCATCTCTTCCTTGCGCGGGCCATCAACGCCAAAAGGGGTGAGTTTTTCCTCCCATTCTCTCTCTCCCCCTCCAATGAATTAGACATTTTTTTTTCCTTCTCCCCCTTGTTCCCCATTGTCTCGAATGAGGAGATGAATCCATCCCATCCATTTCATCCCAACCAAGCTAAATCCCCGACCCAAGTCCTCGAAGTAGGCGTCTACGTAGGCTACTCGGCCATGCTCTGGGCGCACGCGACAGGCCCAGACGGCCAAGTCACAGGTCTAGAGAACGACGCCGAACTAGCGGGGATGGCGCGCTCCGCCCTAGCAAAAGAGGGCGTTCACAACGTCGACATCATCGTGGGCGATGCCGCCGAGACGTAGGTCGGCCCCCCATTTTCTTTCCTCCCGAGCCAGCTTTTCATCTTGGGGGGACCTGGACACCAAGTCGAGACACGGACTGACGTGACGAAAATGTCAAAAAAGTCTTCCCGGGTTATGCCCCGATGCGCCCTACGACATCGTTTTTCTCGACGCCGACAAGACGGGCTACTCGAACTACCTGTCCGTTGTGCTGGACCGTTCTCGGCCCGGAGGCGCGCATCGCCTCCTCCGCCCAGGCGGCCTCGTTGTTGCGGACAACGTGCTTCGCAGGGGGCATGTCGCCGACTCGACGAGGACCGACGGCGAGATGGACGACGAGGAGCAGTGGGGCTTGCACGTCGCGGCGGTTCGCAGGTTCAATGACCAGGTCATTGCCGAGAAGAGACTGGAGACGTTCTTGGTGCCCTTGTGGGATGGCCTCAGCTTGATCAGACTGGTTGACTAGAGTGACGTGGCCTTGATATCTTCGGAAGCATGGACTGACTGACACACAATCACTAGCTGTTTTAGTCAACAATTGCGAAAATGCAGTCACCGTTCGTGATTGCCCTCGGCATGGATATTATTGAGATTGAATAGTACACACACGTTGCTATTGTTGGGGGAAAAAAAGATTAAAAAAAGAATAAAAGTCCCTTCTCCCGCCCATCCATTACCACCATTTCCATACACGTCATGACTGAAATAAATTCGTATCCAAAACGTCGTGCTGACATCATCGTCGGATAAGTCGCCGCAAACTTCTTCATCTTGATGCTTGCGTTTGAGGACCAATCCAGGCCTGATTTACCAGAAGCGTCGTCGACGACCAGTGGCAGGAGCCTCGTTCCAGGACTCCTTGTGGCGCGCAGAATCCTCCTTCTTGCGGGCGCAGCAGCAGGTGACAAAGACAACAGAGGCACCAATGAGGGTGAAGATGGCAGCGACGAGAACCAGCCAGATTCCGGAACCCCATTTGGCGCGGCTGACACCGAAATCGTTGACATCCTTCTTGATGATGCCGAAGGCGATGAAGTCGGTGATCATGACCACGAGGGTCACGATAAAGGAGATGAGAGAGACGATGGAGGCCAGGAACGAGCCCACTATGCCGGTGCTGATGCAGAGGAGGAAGGCAATGAAGCACAGGCCAAGAGCGACGGGGTGAAGAATCATGACACGGGTCAGACCCTTGGCCGTGCTGGCCGAGGCACTGCCGAATTTGGTGCCATCGAGGGTGCTCATCAGACCAGCTGGGTCGTAGCCGATCTTGGAGCGGGTGCAGTCGTCCGCATCACCACGGCTTCGCGGGCTGTTAGCAGAGGTCCTTGACTTGTACGCGAATGCACTCACCCGATGCCCCTCACGCAGTACCCAAAGGTACCAAACGTCACCTCCTGCGCCCCTGCAGCATTACTGCCGAGGTCGACATGCATCATGGAGATGCCATTGACCACGGGGGATGTGATGGTCACGACGATGAGGAGGACAAAGGCCACAAACAGGAAGAATGTGCCGATGTGGTGAATAAATTTTCCGAGCCCCATCTTGACTCGATTCGTATATATCTCTTCTGTTGACAGTGCGCGGCGGCGAGCTCTTGAAATGGTCGACGGGGATGGACTTGTTGCGCAAGGCAGGAGGCTGGGCATGTACATATAAATCGTCAATGTCTTGGGGCGCCGAGTCGAGGGCGGGCCACAGGTCACAGGCCACCGGCCACACGCACCGCACTCATGTCGGCGACGTCATTTCGGAATTGATTCAGAACGAGACTGATGGTACTCGCTGGTGAAGAGCTTGCGAAATGAGGTCAGACAAGAACGAGCTCGTGGTGGCTGGTGGCTGGTGGCTGGTGGCTGGTGGCTCGTGGTGGGGCCTCGCCATTTGCCATCTGCCATGATTTGAGCCACGCCAAGACCACGGCCCTACATAAGCGGCCTCGCAACGCAGCCATGTGTAATCCGTATACATGTGTAAATACATGTGAGAAGCCTGAGTTGCTTACACACGTAATCCGTATTCCCTGCGGATCTTCCGTCATGGGCCATCCAGCCACACTATTCACAAGACAAATCATCTTTTAAAGACATGGATGATGAGTTAGCTGCATTCGTGACGCTCGCCCATACCAGCCATTCCTACTTCGAGATGGGGCCGGCATGTGAGTGCCCAACCCAGCCCCAGCCGTGAGTTGAACTACTCTCCATGTAGACTTTTCATTTTACTGGGAAGCCAGCCTTTCAGCCGCAGTCGCTCTGATTTGCTATCGGTTTGGCTGGTGCCGCTACTGCCTGTGTCAAGCAGCCAGTGCGCCAGCCCACTAGAGGCCATAGTCGGAGGAAGCGACTGCTTCAGAGTGGATGCCACATATGATTTGTCTTTGCGATACGATGTAGGCCATGATTGGTGTAGTGGAGATCCGTACATGGCAAACTCGTGTTTGTAGTCTGGCGCTGGAAAGATTTCCAGCTTGAACTGTGTCTGTTTGGACGCGTGTAGAGATTCCTCGCCTGAGGCTGCGTTGTCACCTGCTGTTTCCCCTCCAGAGTTCGTTATGGACGGTCGGTTGCTGTTGGTATTGATGTCGTTGGAACTGTCACCGTCCACCAAGTCGACGACGTGAATATCCGTCTTCATTCGGGGCACGGGCATATGGTACGTGAGAGGACTGCAGGCGACGAGTCTTACTGCCGTGGTTGCCTCTTTGGTGACGGAAACAAAATTTGCGTGATAGCCCTGTCCATCAGCGCCAGATGTTAGAGATGGCTGCGCGCAGCTGTGCGCACGAAGCGTATCAATCCAATGAGGCAATTGGAAAGAGGGAGGGAGGGGGCTCATACTGGTGTCATTTTGAAAACCTCAACAGGCCCATATTGCTCCAAGACTTGCAGCACGGAGCGACGCTCTGCAAATGTGATCGGGGTGGGAGAAACGAGCACGCGAATGGACCTCTCAGCCATGGAACGACGGGCAACAGTTGCAATTGGCGGACGCATTTCGAATGACGCCTTGGGTCAGAAGATGACAAGCAATGAAGCCAATGAAGGACAAGAAGCCAACTCGAAGCTGATGAGAGAAGGAAAGCAGGCAGGCAGAGCATGACAGCCAACCAGGCTGCGAGGAAATGCAGGCAGTGGGGAAGGGCGGAAGGGATCTGCCGGAAGCCACCAGTCAACATCGAGCGCTGAGCAAGGCTGAGTGAAGCTGAGTGAAGCTCACCTACCTACCCTCTCTGATGAATCCATCCATCCCTTCACTCCACAAAGGGTCCAACAAAGGGTCCAACAAACCTCCAATATACGACTTAGAAAATGGCGAGTCCAACGCCGATGAAGCATGCGCCTTCGCAACAAGGTCGCACTCCTTCACAGCTCGCAGTAGCGACGCCTCCAGTGTCCACGCCCTTCTCAAATGCCGCCCAAGCTGCCTTCTCGCCTCGCGGCCCCAGGTCGTCTCCGCAGCAAGTGAAGAAATCGCCAGCGACGTCGAACCTCATGGGTCATTCGGGCATGGGGGCCTTCAACTTTGACAGTCCATCAACCGCCGCTGCCATGGGCGCCTTGGGAATGGGAGCATCCTTCGACATTGGCCTCGACAATGTTGGCGTCACTGGGCTTGATGCTATCGGAGCGGCGCTTGCCAACGAGGACGACAAATTGAAGCGCTTGGATACGATTCTGAAACTCCTCCGTGTTGGTCAAACCTCTTCAGAAGCTATTCCTTGAAGGCATGTGGAGAGATTTTCTAACCCCGGTCTTTCATAGACCAAGAAAGGACTTGTCAGCGAAGCTAGTCTCGAACGCCTGGCACAGCAGATTGGGTTGGAACTGCTGTCAGAGGAGCAAAGAACACCCGGTGGACGTAAGACAAGAACACTGGCTATAGCTGGATCAGCAATTGCGCTCGACATTGTTCTCGACAACAACATCGTGCAAAGCGTTTCTCTAACCTATCACGGCTCTGCTTCATCCGTGTCCAAGCACATGGATGCAGCTGGTCAAATACTGCTACAAGACTTGACTCTTCTTCCGGGCCAGAGCCCGCTGACTAAATCTTTAGAGAACTTTGCTTCCAACTTCGAGCGCCTGGCCGGCCTAGATAAGCTCAGCATTGTGCCAGGGCTCGACTGCCATGAAGCTCTAGCGGGCATCCACGCCAGCCTAAACAGACTGTATGAGTGGGACTTGTCGAAACTACGAGAGGAGGGCACGATGAAGGGAAAGACCGACGAGTATCTATCCAACATCGTCATGTGCTCAAGACACGGCCGACCGGCAATGCATGAAAGGGGCAGAGTTGGACTTGCCCTGCAATACTGGAAGCACCACCGATTCGTCACACCAACCACCGCGGACGATTTGTCCTCATTCAGTGAGAAGAAGGCCAAAGTATGGTCACTTCTCCTTGGGTGCGGTTCCTTGGATGGCATTGGAGTCCCGCCAGTCAGAGTGTCTGAAAACTGGATATCCAAGGACATCACCAAGGAAGACACGACCCTCAACCCTCCCAAGATGATTCTCGATTGGCAAGAGCCCGAAAACATTTCATTGCCGCAGTCAGACGACAACAAAGATGCCGGCATGGACCTATTGCAACCCGATCTCTCAACGAAGAGAGTTCCCAGGGTCATGTTCACCGCCACGTTTGACCCCCCCGTTGTTCTTCCCCAAAACGACTGGGCCCGCCTCTACATGTTCGCCAACGTCAATCCTCCCAACATCCAAAATGAAATGATGCAGCGCGGACACCCCCCCTCACCCCTCACCTTTGACAGCTTACTCTTCCCGTTCCCCTCGGGCGTCAAGGTTGACCATAGTGAGTGTCGAGCCATCTCGCGGCAGCGGAAGCTTCACGTCTTCGACAAGGACACGACCTCACATGTCACACACCACAGCAACACCCTATTCATTTACAAGCCCATCTATTCTCAGACCGTGTCCGAAATGCCCTTCTCCCATCCTCGGCAACTACTAGATATGCTGCCGCTTCTCCGACAATATGCATTCTTGTCAACGCTTCTAGAGAACAGCTTCGGCTCGCAAACATCACCCTTGGAATCCCCTCCAAAACCAACCACCACATCTCCAGAGGAGCCCTTTATCGCAGTTACAAAGACCAAAAAGGAGCAATTGTCAGACTTTATGGACGTCGAGACGCCCGCAGAACACACCATTACACGAGACTCAACCTCGACCTCGACCCATCTCGACGTCATTCTCTGGGTGCATCCTGCGCCCCAAATGCAAGTGGTCTTCCCAATGGCCCAATCCACGGCCAACATCTCGATTAAGATTCTAGAAGGGGGAGCGGTGGAGATTGTGGACGAGAACATTCTTGACTTTGAAGGGGTTGGGGATCCACAATGCATGAGAAAGGACTTTACGCGAGAGAAGATGGCAAGGGTGCTGGAGCACATGGAGGATCTGTGCAAATGGGCGGAGTGGATTCGGTCGCGGCTGTGAATTGGAAGTGTGAGGTGGATGATACCCAGGTACACCGTACACACTCGTGAATACAAGAGAGCATTGATAGATCAGTCTTGGGGGAATCTCGTCGTGATCAAAAGGGGAGGAGAGGAAGGAAAGCAAGCGAGCGAGCCAGAAAGACAAAGACAGAAAATAAGAAAAAGAGGAAGATGAAAAGAATAAAGGAGGAGACGGGGAACAAGCATTTACAACATCAGCATCATCTCCTTGCAACAACGCAGCTGTATAGGTTGAAACTATTGCTCCAACTTGCACATGCGACCATACTTACCATAGAATTTGGGATCCCGTCAACATATTATATAGTGTTATTGGACCTTAACTTGACGATCTCAGGGGCAGCGTACTCCGTCTGCAAAATCGATTCCAGCCCCGAAGATCATGCTCGCGACAGGTCGTCATCATGCCATCCACAACACAGCTACTAGACCACGAACTGGTTACCTTTGAACAAGCAAGATCAAGAAAAGGAACTTGAAGACGTCAAGAAGCGGATCAGCGAAACTATGTACGATGTCGACGGGAAGAATGGAGAGGAAGCAGTTTTGGGCTTATGCTATCCAGGGCGCTTCCAGCCAGAGATAGGTCTTTCTTATGGGTAGAAGTGCCTCTAGCTCGCGAAGAGTAAAGCCTAGTTGTGGTTAAGATTTTGCAGATTTAAAAAGAAAAGAAGGCGGAATTGAAACAAAAACTCGACCAGTAAAGCAAGCTGTGACACAGTCTACCAGCTATGCAGCTTACACCAGATGCTTTGTCTTCGCAAGGTACTCCTGAATTTGGCGCCTCCGTACATCGTCGACGAGCAGTCCTTTGCTTTCTAGATATTGTGTATAGCGTCAATTTGAAGTGCCACCTGCTCCGCAAGACTCCCATCGTCAACTTGGTCGAGAAACTTGCAAAGTTCGTCATCCCGGTTTGCTGTTGGTCCGAAGACCTTGCGGAAAACAGAGGAGTAGTACACGGCCATTAAATCGGAGGGGTGGCGCAGTATCGTGGCAATGACTGCTGGATTTTGAATGAGAGACTCGTCTCGTTCAAGCGCTTCCTGTTGAGATTTCCATTCATGCCAGAGCTTTGCCGAACCACTGGAAGCGTTGCAGCCTTTCCTCAGTACTTCGCGGAACTCGGTAAGGATCGAGCCAGGCAAAGGGCCACGCACAAGTCCACGCATAGCATGCAGTGTACCGGGATCGGTCCCGGTAATCCACGGCGGCGGGGAGAACAGTTGAAGCGGGATGGTGCTAGTAAATTCCCAGTCGATGATGCCGACGATGTTGAAGTCATCGTCTATGAATATGTTGCCAAATCTTAGGTCTGGATGGGCCAGTACAAACGGAAGATCGAGCGGCACCGAGTCCATGTATTTGCGAATTTCCTTGAGTATATTAATGAGCGCGAAAACTTCTAGTTTTGCATCCCTATGGGGTTGCCTCTCGACGGGGAGCTTGTAAGTTTCTGTCAAGATGCCACAGTGGTATTCCACAAACCCTGTCACGGACGATCAAATGTGTCCCGCTGTTTCGTTCAAACTCATTCGCAGTCATTGAAAGAAAGGGGCCTAGTATTGGTTCGCCGTTCGCGCTCGGTACGAGCGAGCCTCCGGTTGGGAACTCAAGCATGCGAAGCTGTGCTAATATATCGATGAGGTCGCTATACAGCCGCTCTCGCTGTGGCTTTGTTGCAAACAGGAACGTTTGCGTATGAAGTTGTTGCCCAGAGACCAGATTCATGATCATAAAAGGTGTTTGAACGCCGTCTACTAACGTGTCGGAAGTGCCATACGCGAGTACGCGAGGAATCGGAATCCTGGTGTTGTCATTGACATACCTATGGAGTATTCTTAGTACCTCTCGTTGAGGGTTTGAGGGCGTTGGGCTCGGAAATTACGTACCGCATTGTCGTAACCTCGCTGAGAAGTTTTTCCCAGGCTTTGTTCACCACCGGTGCGATTGGAATTCTGACGATACATGTCTCATCCTCGGCACTGAAATGTACGAAGAAACAGACGTTGAAGCTACCATTCTCTTTATTGATAATTTTGCAATCCTTTCCGCGGTTGTAACTGGACGCTAAATCACAGACCGCATCGGCACTTATGGAATCAATAAAGTGCCGAATAGCATCTTCGATTTGCTTTTCTGTAGGTGGGAAGTGGTTTGACGGCTCTCGCGCATCATCAGCAACATGGTTGTTACTCTGTGCAAGCGTGGAAGGTACGCTCTCTGATTGATTACGGCCCATGAGTCCACAGCATAGGCGGGGCAAAGAATGAGGTTCGTGACGATAACTGCGCCCGAACGAAGCGAAATGGGGCAAATGGCATGCTTATCTCCTTATGTACATCTCCTTAGAGGTCCTAAGGCTAGTGGAGTCACGTTAACCAGGGTCTGTATGTAACCAATTAGGTAAAAGTAAACCAGAGATACATTACAGACCCTAGTTAACGTGACTCCACTAGCCTTAGGACCTCTAAGGAGATATATATGTATGTAGTCGTGTTGTGGAGTTTACGTCAACCAGGGTCAATATCCGATTAGATAAAAGTAGACTAGAGGTACGGAGTGTCATGTTAATAGCAAATGATAGCTTCTACTTAATATTAATACATGCATGCGCTTATTTATGTAAGCGTGTATCTTATATTTCCAAGCCTGGGGCATGCGCAACACATGACCAAAGGCAGCAGCAGTCGGGCACCACAGCCACTCGGGTTGGTATTGGTCCTACAATCAACATGTTCTCCACCCTGCCAGACACGCTCCAAGATGTGGACGGACGCGTACCATCTCGCTTACACTGACCACTATCCCGTCTTGCGCTTCTCGGACAACGCCCGGCATGTTTTCCAGGGTAAAGGCTAAGATGGGCGATTTCGATTCCGGGGACGATCTGTTCAACGATATAGATACCGACCAGCTACTCTCTATCCATCCGCTTCCACCCGCTACAAAGAGAAAGCGCGAGACCGGGGTCAACAATTACGGCGACAAGCCGAAAAGACAACAAAGACACGGTGACGATACCTTGGCCTTTGATGATGAGGGAAATATCATGACTGACGTCGATGCCCCTCCTGACGATGTCTCTGACGAACTGGACTTTGCGAACATCTCGGCTGGGATGCACTTGGCTCAGAAATTGCTGACCGAGACATTCGGGTACAAAGCGTTTCGTCACGAGCAGGAGGGCGCCATCAGACGAATCCTCGCTGGCAAAAATACACTTACCATTTTCCCCACCGGCGCTGGAAAGTCCCTTTGCTATCAGGTTTGCCGTTGTCGAGGACAACTCCCCCGTTCAAGTGGCCTCCTGACACCTTATAGATACCGGCCATTGCTTTCGAGCAGCTTGACTTGAAGTCTGGCTCAAGAGCAGCCGGCGAGCATGGCCTTAGCATTGTTGTCTCGCCACTCATCGCCTTGATGAAGGACCAGGTGGATGCGCTAAAACGACGACGACTGCCTGCTGAATGCATTGATTCGACAAAGACGTGGGAGCAGCAGAAGCAGATTTACGCGGCTCTGCGGGAAGGCAAAATTCGCCTTCTGTACTGTGCCCCGGAACGGCTGAACAATGAAGGCTTTGTTGCGACGATGCGGCACGTTCGGGGCGGTGTCCGCCTACTAGCTGTTGACGAGGCCCATTGCATCTCCGAATGGGGCCATTCCTTCAGGCCTGAGTATCTCAAGGTTGCCCGCTTTGCTGAAGAGATCAAGGCGGAACGGGTCGTCTGTCTCACGGCAACTGCAACCCAGAAGGTCGCCGAGCATATTTGCAACGCCTTCAGCATCCAACCAGAAGGCGTGTTTCGTACCTCTACCTATCGGTCGAACCTCAACCTCTACGCCCAGGCGGCGAGTACCAAACAAGAAAAGTACCCTCTGATCTTCCAGTTCTTGAAAGACAACCCGGGACCAACTCTAGTCTACGTCACTCTGCAGCAGCAGGCGGTTCAGTTTGCGGCAGACCTGCGAAATCAGGGCTTTGATGCAGAGGCATTCCATGCCGGCCTGCCTGTGGAGACAAAGACAATACTTCAGGACAAGTTTTTGGCCAATGAAGTGTGTATTATCGTGGCCGCTATTGCATTCGGCATGGGCATTGATAAGCCAGACATCCGCAACATCGTCCACTTCGACCTTTCGAGCACGATCGAAGAGTACTGCCAACAGATTGGGCGCGCGGGGCGGGACGGGAAACCAAGCAATTGCATGTTCTATGTCTGTCCAGATGACTGGTATATCCGAGAGAACTTTGCACGGGGCGACCTCCCGTCACATAATTCCCTCAAGGCACTTATGATCGACATCTTCAGTCACGAAAACGCGTTCAAACCCGTGGGTGAGGCTTTCAAGACAAGTCACCACGCCCAGTCCCGCGCTTTCGACATTCGCGCAAGCCCATTGGCCACCATTTACGCGGTGCTTGAGCTACAATTCGGGTTAATCCGCGCAATCACGCCGGAGTACAGCGAGTACAAGTTTGAACCAACAAGGCGTTATTTTGGACTGATGAAAATGGAAAAGTCTCCAGAAGGGAAGGCAATATATGCCAATGCGTCCAAGAGACGCAAATTCCACTATGTCGACGTCAACGACATCATTTCAAGGACAGGCATCCATCGCGTTGACATCGTGCGCAAACTCAACGAGATGCACGACACCGGCCTCATTGAGCTCAAGGCGGGGGGCATCGAGCAGAAATATCGCATACTGCGATCGCTACCCCAGTCGGGCGAGGAAATTGAGGCCCTCGCCGACACACTGCATGCAGCTCTCTCACGGCGCGAGGAAGACGCTTTGCGCCGCACAAAGCAGGTCGAGGATTTTATCACGGGAGACAAGTGTCTCGCCCTAGCGTTGGCGCATCACTTCGGCATGGATCTACCCGATGGGAGGCCTAAATGTGGCCACTGCACACACTGCCTAACCGGAAGGCGGACTGTCATGCCGCCCAGGCAGCCGAGAAAGGTCGACATGGTCGGGATCAAGAGAATACTGGATGTTTGCGACGTGCGTGATGACCCGAGGTTTCTGGCCAGGATTGCCTTTGGCATCAAGAGCCCTCGAGTGACGCAGTTGAAGCTAGACAAGCATGAGGTCTTTATGTCACTAGCTGACCACGATTTTGAGGTGAGTAGTGCCGCTATGTCTCGGGATCGGGGGAATCGCTAATGGTTAGTTACAGTCTCTTCTAAGAGAGTTCACGCATGCTTGCAACACGGCTGCAGCGGAATAGAGGTGGCGAGGTGGCGAGGTGGCGGGGTGGTGAATGTTTGGTCAGACAAATGGCTCGATGTAAACGAGTGCGGGTGTGTTTCTCAGTGACATGATGTTCAGCCTCAGGTGCATTATCAAGCTAGAGGTCTTTATGTCAATCCCCGTAAGCTCTTCAACGAGAAATCTAACATGTTCGCGTTTTCTTTGCAGTGCTCTTTCAGTGTCCTCGAGAAGGATCAGACAGTTTTCTACCACAGACACCGGATCGGCAGCGCGTAGCGAGATGGACAAACCAGCAAACCAGTGCATACGACAGAACCTTGGGTTTGGGCAGCGGCCCTGACTGGACTGAATACACAGGGTCTGCAAGAGCCAGTGCCTGCGTCTGCTTCCCGTCGCCAAGAAGGGCCGAATCTTAGTTCATGCAGCTGCTACAACAATACTCAAAGGGCTTGACAGGTCGAACGGGTTTGTTGAGAGGCATCTCATGCGCATTTAGCGGCCTTCGGCGCATTCTCAGTCGGCGAGTCTGAGCAACGTTTTCTAGCAAATGAGATACCCTCCAACCCGCGAGACGAGGATTTCGAACTTTGGTTGCTGATAAGGATGGCGCCGCACACTTCAGTCCCTCCATGAACGGTATAGATATGACGGATCCAATCGTCTTGGGAAGAGAAAAAAAGCTTCTCTGTCGGATCACACTTGAGGCAGGCTGCCGGTCGCGCGAAAGTCATCTTGACATGTGCTTGCATAAGGTGATTCGCGAATCCCCTCCGATGAAACATTTTCGAACACACAAGGCAGTAATATGCGTCAAGGGCCCGAACAATAGGAGCATCCACTTTCCTATGTATGTAATCCGTAACGGTACATACGCGCTCAACATGAGTGCTCCACGCTTTTGGTCCAGCAGGGATCAATCACATGCTCTCCATTCCCGCAACGTAACTTGTAAGCACTCGGGACAAGGGAACGGCTTCTCAATCAACTCCCTGCGCTTCCTTTCCACATGCATAGTTGATGTCGTAGTCGTGCTAGTTGATCATGTTGGACCTGGATGGGTTGATAGCTTCTTTCGTAAACCTCTGTTGTGACTGTGATGGAATAAAACTACCCAAAGCAGGCGTGAGGCATCCTAATAAGTATGGTAGTCAGCACAGCTTGATCCAATCCACATGTACGGATCCGTGGCCCCGAAAACTATGCAAGTGCCCGCACCGTACTCTGTAGGAGGCCCGACGCGGCAATGATAAAGTAGTGGTTCGTGCACGGGTGCATGAGAGCAAGGCGACGGACCGACAAGGTGAGAAAGTAGGTCGGTCGGTAGTGGCGGATCAAGGACACAAGAGGGGGGGATATGTCCTTTTTTTTTTTTTCTTACGACGATAAAGGCCTCCGTTTGCCATTGCAGCAAAGTGGGAGAAACTCCTACCATCATTCAGTCTTGGCGCACGAGACCGTGTCACCATGAACAAAACACACTACTAATACACTTGATGAAATGACAGGTCCTCGTGAAGAATGAACAAGAATATGTTAAAAGGACTAGATCTAACTAAAAAGGTGCTAGAAAGAACCAGAGAAACATCGGACCTTTTTTTGAGCATATTCGGAGTTCTGACTGGGATCCCCTCCGCTTTTACAGCAGCAGAGCAGCGGCGAGGCCCCCGATGAGCATGGCGAGGCCGACGCCCTGGGTGGAAGCTCCGCTGATACCGGTGGGAGGAGGGCAGTCGGGGCCAGGGCAGATGTTGTCGCCCGTGGGTCTGGGAACGGGCTGTTCATGTTCGGTGTTGACGATCCCATGGGCGCTAGGGCGAGGCTTGACGATGGACGTTGCGTTGGTGGTGCCGTTTTGTCCGCCAAAGGGCAGGACAAGCTTGGGGACGACGATGGTCTGGGTCTCGTGGAAGACGGTGGTCTTCTTGCTTGTCTGGGTCGGGTGGAAGGGAGACTGCGTGGTGAAGCCGCCGCCGGGGCAGTAGGTCGTGGTCATGACCTCGGTGGTGATCTCGCCGACGGGGCAGTCGGTGACGGCGGGCGCGCAGCTTGTGATGGCGTAGGTCTTGGTCACCTTGGTGGTGATGGTGGTCTTGTCGCTGTGGCCAGAGCCGGGAGCCTTGGTGGGCTTTGCGGAAACAGGGCAAACGGTCGTGTACAGGGGAATCGTCAGCGTGGTCATCTTGCCGATGGGGCAGTTGGTGATGGTGGGCTCGCAGCTGGTGATGGTGTGGATGGCGGTCGTGTACACGGTCGAGGTGGTCATCTCGACTGACGAGGTGGTCATGTTGGAGTTGAACCGCCTGCGGGTCGTGGTTGAGCTGATGCCAGGGGCCGAGGCATGCGCGATAACTAAAGCGGCGACGAACTCGGTGGCAGCAGGAGTCTTAGTGGACATGTTCAGCACGGAAGTGGTGTCAGCAGCCTCGTACGTAGTGCTCGACGTTGAAGAAGTGTATGCAGTATTGGAGCTGGTCCCAGTGGCACTGCTGATGGAAGCCTTGATGGTCGAATCGGTGGACGAAGACGGAGTAGTGCTAGTGGCATCAGTCACCACCGCCTTGGTGCTGCTCAAGGTAGACGATGACGAGGTGCCCGAGGTCGCAGGCTCAGTCGAGGTAGTGGAAGTCTTCGTGGAAATGGTCGAGGTGGTCGAAGTAGTGGTAGTCTGGGGAGGGTTCTGGCCGAAGATGCGGATATCCTTGATCTTGAAGTAGACATTGTCAAAGGCAGAAGGGTTGTAGCGGACGTAATCAGCGCAGGTGCTCTTCGTAATAGCTTTGCACTGGTCCCAGGGACCAGGGGAGTCTCCCACGGGGTTTCCACACAAGGCAATGTTGACGATCAATCTCTGGTTCTTGAATATCTTGTCAATGTTGCAGGAAGACGACTTCAGGTGCATGGTGGGAATACCCCAGCTAGAGGTATCAGGGGCGTCGGAGCCAATGTTGCTGGGAGCGGCCCCGTTGCGCCATGAGTAAACCTTGATGAAGTCCTTGGTCCACTCCATGGCATCTAGTTGCACCCAAAAGGTAAGCCTGCTGCTGAAGTACTTGGAAAGGACGGCACAAGGGGGGGTCAGTTGACGACTTACAAACACCACCGTCATGTAATGCGTGAGGACCAGCAAGGTCGTTGCCAACACAGCCTTGGTTCGCCCATTGTCGAGGCACATCTTGAAAGCCGTTGTCACAGTTTTTGGTGTTGACCAAGGCGGACTGACCAGCACCATCCAACGTACATTGTCCAAAAAGCCCCGGGTTGCCCATATGGTAGGCGGGCTTGTTGAAAGAGTCCATGTTCCAGCTCTCGAGCATATCGACTTCACCATCGGTAGGCCAGGCGTCACCGACAGTCCAGCTGGCCAATGTTTTTTTTTTTTCATGTTAGCACACCATTTCCCATGTTTTCTGCAATCAATGCAAGCAAGCCTTCTCCTCCACGAAGTTGTCTCCAGGCCGTCCAGACTTACAAAGCAGGCCAGGCGCCGCACTTGCTCTCGGGCAAATGACTGAATCGGGCCACAATGAGGTTCTTGTCGAAACGAGCATGCGACTCGAGCCTCACACTGCTGCGGCCAGGTGAGTCCTGGCTCAGAATGGACTTGTTGTCGACTCCCAGCTTGACCTCGCCACCAGATACACTGGCAATGCCAAGCTCGACGGCATCAGTCTGGTTTCGATACGTCACGTAGCCTGAGTTCGGGTCGGGAGCCTAAAGTTTACGCTCGAGTTAGTGATCCCGTCATGTTTCAAAATGAAATCCCAACTATGATATACGTCAGGTGATATCAGGATACGCAAAGTTAGGGGGGGGCAGGTCGGTGAAAGAGCGCCGAAAAGGAGTCGCCATACCGTGTTGAAGACAAACTTGTCAAAGAAATTGCTCGAATCGTACTTGTCCTCGAGATACCACTGTTTAGCAGCGGCGTTTCCAGCAAGAGCGAGCGCAGCAGTGCCCAAGGAAATCATTGAGGGTGCCATTATGTGTGTATACGGAATGAACGAGTACGGATACGATAAGCGAATGTGTTTATGGATATTGGTAACGAGAGACTACGACGGTTCGATACGTTCAGAGGACGAGCAGGATGCTCCTGAATGTCCAAGTAAGACGTCGAAGATGTCTTCACTACAGGACAAACGACCGTGATACAGGAAGGCCAAGGTCGGAAGAGATGATTCTTCATCAACAGCCGGTGGGGCTGGCGGGCTGCTTTTGAACCATCTTCATAGGGAGATCTGGACGAAGCCCGTAATGCCAACAACAAGCATGACCAAGGAAACCTCCACCATGCATCCTTGAGGATACCCAACAAACTGCATGGTGGTAATATCACTGGTATGGGTCACAAGCCACTCCTTTTATGCGAGTGCTTCTCCATAAATTGTTCAACAACGGCCGCAACGGGACTTTGTTTGCATGAATTGTCTACATTAGATGGTAGTGCCAGCACCAGTCCAGAACGGTGACTTACGTATAACAGGTTCCGTACGAGGTGACTTTATTCCGACCAAAAGACGCCTCCACGAAACAGGAGTGGCATGTTTGGCGGTCCTCTGCCCCCAACGTCATGACTGAGTATGGGCACACACTATCATATCCCGTCTGCTGTTGTCTGTGAGCCCGTCCAGGCCCAGCTAGCATGGTTGGAGAGACGGCGCGGTCGAATAAGACTTCTTTCGGTCTACTGTAATGCCGAATGAGGGCTGGCTGGTTGGGCGACACTAATGCAGGAACCTGCTGTTTGTTGGTCGGAAACATTCGGTGAAAACTTAAAAAAGCCTCGATGAGGCCAGAGGAGGTTTCCTACGGAGACGAAAATACATTGTAAAAAGCGAAAAACACTAATACTACCGTACTAGGTTAGCCTGTCACCCCTGTGCCTGTGCGGAGCCTTGTCAGGCAGCCCCCGCCTCTGATTGGTAGTTGTGCCTGCCTGCCCCTTGGACCCTGATAACTTGCATGCACGCTTTTTTTTTTTTTTTTTTTTTTTTTTTTCTCTCCCTGACTTCCGTCGTGGTGCCTGACTCTTGTGAATGCTTCTTTTCTCCGCTCACTATAGAGAAAAAGGAAAAGCGTTTTGCTTTGGCTGGCCGTGAGTCCACCCCAAGCTTCTTTGCAAATTCCACCCAGCATGACGGTTGCAAACCAGCACTGCCCGCAAGTAATTCATGCATGCAGGGTTTTTCTTCGCGGACGGACACAACTGCCACTACATACATACATACATAAATCTCGATTCTAGTATGTGAGCATGACGCATGACCGTGGTCGCTCAGATTTTTCTCTTCCTAGAACACAACGGGATGGTGGCCCAGCCCCGTGCTGGGCTGCATCGCGCAGACCTAATAATTCATTAGAAAATTCAGCAAGAGTGATCCGTAGGTACCTGAGCTAGTTAAAATATACGCATTATAGCACCAAGACTCATGAAGACAAGGGCATCATCGGCGATGTTGTGACGATGGCCCTGCTCGGCGACTTCTCCTTTCGGCCTCGCCATCCTCGTGGCGCGGCAGGGCAAGATTGGGTGGAAGTATCGACCGCATTGTTGCGAGCGCGGCCATGTGCTGCGGACACAGGTTTTCACCGTTTTTGAATTTTGCTAAATTTTTTTCTTCTTCTTTGAATCAGAGCCACTTCACTTCCGCCGTATGAGGCTCTTCAGCCCCATTGCAGCCATCTGTTGGGGCTTTCCATCCACTTTGACCTTGGTGACCCGAATCCACGTCCTCCCACAAACGTGAATCAAACAAGAGCCATCGTCATCAGTAATCACCCGTCGCTCATGGCGGACTGGTTCCCGCCTGCGTTGGTCGCTCGCTTCGTACTCACACACTAATGTAGCCTCTTCACATCGCTCTGGCACCGCTTCATCCATCACAGGCTCAGCATCTAGCAGAATCACCCTCTTCTGTACCCCTTTCTCATTGACCGCATTTGTCCACACGGATCCCAACACACGAATGCGTCTTGCAAATTGCTCCGCCGTCCATTCTGGCTCTATCCGCCCATCGGCCTTGGTAATCTTCGGAGCATGCTGGAGCTTCCTTCCCTCGAGGTGAGCAGCCTTCCAGCCCACGTCTCTATGAGGCGGCACGTGAAGGCCGTCTCGTAGTCCCTGGACGAGCATGGCCGCACCCTTGGTAGCCGCATCATGCATTATGCCTTGGAAAGAAGCGTCGGCGGGGATTGGCATTCCCGGTGAAGGCGTTTGTGCGAGGATAGTTCCATGGTCAAAGGCTTCATCATCCAGTGTTTGAAGGGAGATGCCCATATGGGTGTCTCCTCGGAGGAGAGCGTGGTGAATGGGGGCAGGGCCACGGAGGCTACCACGTAGCGTTAGCACGAACGGCCCCCCATGATTGGAATTCAACTGCGATGCCCAATAATAATGAAGGAAAAGATACGCACTCGGGTAATAGGGACGGATGGACATTAAGACCCCCGTACTTGGCGGAAGATAGAATCCTTCTGGGCACGAAGAGGCCGAAGGAAACGACGACGACCAGGTTTGTACCATGGGGGAGCTGTTGACAAGCCGTCAGTGAGGTAGGTGTATAAACGGGGGCAAGTCTTTTTTTTTTCTTCTTCTTTTCTTTCCAGAGAAGCAGGGAGAAATAGAACAAGGAGAGAAAAATGATCAAAGATAAAAAAACACGCAGACACAATAGTATAGTAGAGGACGAAAACTCACGTCCCACATCCTAAACGTCTCCCGCTGACGAATCCGCAACCCCAACTCCTCCGCCAACGTCTTGCACGGCACTGTCCAAGTCAACTTCCCATCCACCAGCTTTTGCCCCCAAACCCACCACCGACCGACCGAAAACGCCGCGCAGGCAACACGGAGGCCCTCACGACTCACCTTGGCTCACCATCTTCAGCCCCCTCCCGGTCTTCCTCGCCGGCAAAACCATCACGTCCAACGCCTCGACGAGTCCCCTGTCCCGCACATGCTCGCGATGCAGCGCCCGCAACGACGCGCAGCCGAACTCGTCTGAGCCACAGAACAGGATCCGAAGGGGGTCCGACCCCCTCGAGAGGGAGCTCGTGTGGCGCGGCGTGCCGACGAGACGCCGTGTTCTCGCGAAGGGGCTTGTGAGGCGGAACATGATGTGGTCAAGTCATTGTGTTTTTTTTTTTTGCGCAGAGGTGATGTGATGGGTATGGGTATGTATGGGCATGCACTTGGTGGTGTGACTCGGCGCGGTGAAAGTTCCGAACGCGATTGGGGAAAAGCACGGATATGTGCATATGTGAAAGAGGAAGCAAAGCAAGCTGCGATGTGACGACTTTACGAAAAAAAAAGGGGGGGGGGCGGGGGCAGGAGGTGTTGGTTATTCATTTGTGAATTCGCGAGGGATTGAAACTCTTGCAGTCATTCATTCTGTTTGCTTGGATTTGAGCAATTGTGGTCGTCACATCAACTCTGCTGTTACCGTGAGCCCGTACATAAAAATGCCGTGGAACATATGAACATCATACTGTCCCTACTACCAACGAACGTCTTCTGAATTACCATGAGTCAAAATTGTACTCCTTTGCTTTCCAGTGTGAGGGGGGTCAATTTACCAAAGCGAATCCCCCGTACTCCAAAACTTCCTGCGACGCCAATTTCACGATCCAACCAACATCCCACCCCCCCAACTTCATACAACAACAACAACAACAACAACAACAACCAGTGACCACCATCACGACGACACCACACTCCAATTGCAAACCACCGTCCACGACTCCCCCATCAGGTCCACCTCCCAAACCGGCTCCTCCAGCACAACCACACTCCCCACCCGCACATCAGCCCTCCTCTCCAACCCCGTCAGCCTGCCCTCCCCCGCGAGAAGATACCCCTTCCCCCGGGCCCGGGGTCCCTCCTGCTCCCTCCCCCTAGCAAGATACATGCGCGAGCCAGGCCGCACCTGCTCCACCGTCATCCTCGCCGCCGCATCTCTCGGCTCGCCATCCCACCCCCTCACCTCGGACAGCCACGACTGTAGCTGCGCCGCCCGCCCCCCAGCAAGGTACTTCTGTCCTCGGCGCCGAGGAGAGAAGGCAACGGGGAGGATATCATCCCCCGCCATCATCGAGTCATCCACCTCCACCTCGGGGAGTTTGAACCGCGGCGCAGGTCTGAACACGGGCTGCTGCTGAGCCGACCTGGTTTTCGAATCAGCCGTAGTCGTCTCTTCCTCGTTTCCTTCCGCCGTGCATATGCATGTGCAGGTGCGCGTTGGCGTATTAGTCCTCCCTTCACCTTCTTCACCTTCTCCATCTTCCACTGGTGATCCCGCCGAGCTTGCAACAGGGGAAATGGACAGCAGCACCCTCTGCCGCTTTGCTTTCCTCCCTACCGGAGACGACCGGGTTGCTGCTGCTGCGATGCCGTGACCAGGATGAATCTCATCGCGCGCGTACCCTTCGTCCTCCTCCTGCCAAGTATCCGTGTGCTGAGATGCGCTCATGATAGAATCAGAATCAGAATCAGAATCAGAATCAGAATCAATGTCCAGATCCAGCACGTGCCGTCGTCTCGCCCTGCTCGTTTCACCACCACCATGGCCCTCCTCGTCCGCGGCGGCCGGGCATGATTCTTCCCTGTCCTCATCGACATCGACGTCCTCTATGCTCTGTGCCCTCCTCTGCGTGGGTCGCGGCACGGAAGACGAGCCGAATCGGGGCGTGGACTGGAACTGTGATGTCTGGGGTAGTGGCGTTTGCGAGGCAGGCGGTCGTTTGGGCAGCAGGAAGCGCCGCGGGGTGGGTGTCTGGGGAGAAGCGTAATAAGCTTTTGGTAATCGAACATTGGCATGATGGAATTGGCGGGCGGATGTGGGAAGAGGAAGAAAACAAATGCATAAACTGTTCAGAACTCACCTTGGGCGGAGGGCTCATGCTCCTGCCATTGCCAATGCGCAAGCAAGGCCGGACACTTTTTGCATGAATTATGCGAGTTTGATGGTGTGTGGTGGCCCTGGTGGGGTGAAGTAGTGAAGGAGGAGCTGGCATGAGTGATGAGCCTATGTACAGTGGTGTACACGCAACCGTGGTCCGTGGATGGTGGCGCTGCACAGATGCTCGCTCTGCATCTCTCACATAGTATGAATATGACTGTGAGCTGGGCCATTTTGCCTCGTTATTATGCACGCTATGCAAACTGCATCACGTTTCCGATGTTACTGTCATTCAACCTATGGCTCCAAGCCACTGAACGGGTCTCTCTATACACTAAGTACTATTTACATGGGAGTTCCAAAAAACAAAACAAAAAGTTGCGAGCCAGTCCCTGCCGGGTCGTAGCAACAAGATTACTTCTGCTGGTGTCAGGAGCATCGCTTTGGATGTTGATCATGAAGCGCGCGGCGTAGCGCTACAGCAAGATGATAGTAATAGAGCAGATTTAAAGAAAAAAAAAGGAATGACAACTCAAGTGGTAAAAAAAAAAAAACGCCGGATTTGTGCAAATCATCGTCATATAACACAAACTCTCTCCCTATGCAACAGCCACCTGCTAGGATGTCAAGATAGTCAAGTCGCAGCACATTACTTCATTTGGCACAGGTCAGAACCAGGGACAGCCTTAGCCTCTCTTCAACGATGGTTTTCGGACGGAAGAAGAGGAAACAAAACTCCTTGGCGGGCTGAAACAAGGGCATGCCAAGTCAGATGCGTGTGCTGTAAGTCGATGGGGTCAAAAATTAAGAGACCGGGTATTCCAGGTGCCACAATTAGCTGCTTTGAAGAACTTTATGAGCGGTCGGATGCGTGACGGGTATAAGAAAAAGCGCCGAGGAAATGTCAAGCAAACGCAGAGGTCGGGGTGATGGCAGCCTGCAATGTAAGACACAAAATGGCTCACAGAGTGCCCATGGTTGGTCAAGCTTTGACTGGCATGACTAGAATGTCTTAGCCTACAAGAAGATCAAATCCAGACTTGTAGTCGGGGTTCGTTGGATTTGTGTTTTTGATGGGGTGAAGCATGACCGATGGTAGGCAGGGACGCCCGTGTTCCGCTTCCCATTCATATCCTCCGATTCCCGTGTCCACCCAACCCATCCAGTTATTGTACAGTCGGTTGGGAGGTTCGGCGCGGTAATACCAGGTGGTGCCTTGAAAACGTCGTTCTCTGCCCCAGCCCATGGGTGATCCACGGCCACCTGATTCTCCGTTGGGTCCGGGGTTGAACCAATTGTTGAGGAAGCCGCCCTTCCAGTCACGGTCCATGAATACGGGATGAGGAGCGTAAACGGCCTTGAGACCGTGGAGCAGTGCAACAGTTTGTGCTGTCATCTCGGAGGCAACATGGTTCCCTCGCATGTTCTCGACATGCATGATATCGAGCAGGCGTTTCGAAATGCGAGACTGCGTGACGATGGTGGTACGTCGAGGCAAATCGGCTGACGCGTGGGTCTCATCGTTATAACCCCACACATGCGATGAGATGATCCATTGACTACCAACGGGATCGAACATGGGATTGACAGTGATGAAGTCGGCCTCCTCTCCAACGCCCCAATCATAGTTATCCTCTTGGTACGGGACGGGGGGCTTCGGGCCGACCGGTTTGACGAATGGAAGTTCCGGCGCTCCCCAGATAGTGTCATTGCCGTGCTGCTTGGCAACACTTTGGCGGAACATTGTGTCGTAGTCGCCGTGATGTTCGGGAATGTAGAAGCGCTCATTTCTCTCCCAGAGATACTTGCGTGGCTGCTTTTTCGCAAAGGAAGAGAGGCCTTCGAGTAGATCATAGTGATGACCGGTGTATCGGAAGTCCATCTCCCAGTTCCAGAAATGGTCGAATTGTGGGTGGTCTTGGCTGAACTTCTGGACTGACAGCCACTGGGCGCTGTGAACAGCTCTCGCGAACTCGTCCGTCATGGCAGGGTAAAGATCCCAAACCTGCTGGTCATTCCACAGCACCGTGATATCGTGGAACTCGGCAGGCACGTTTTCTTTCAGGACAGATTGGTATAATTCCTCGTCATCGAAAATGGGAAGACTTTGATTCTTGGACTGAACCAAGAGAAATACCTCGTATTGACCACCAGTCTTGAGACTGAGTTCGCTTACGAGAGCTCGGATCACCTGTCGGTCATTGTCGCTGTACTTCATGCCCGTGTAGGAGCGGAGTAGGAGGGCTGTCCGAGACTCTTTGGTCACTTCGGCTTGCTTCATGTTGCTGGGACGTCCTTTAATTTTTGGGGCCTCGGCTTTTGTTTCCGACAGTTGAGCTCCGTCACGCTTAGCCTTTTGTTCCGAGGGCGGTCCCGCCGGCTGCCGAGTTTCGGGGTAGTTGTTAAGGAAGGGGTTGTTCTTCTCGACTGCCATGTTAAAGCGAGCAGCATTCTGCTTGACACAGTGTTGCTGCAATTCGCCCCAGTTGACGTTATCCCAGTTCAAAGTCTCGTAAGATCCTCCGACTTTCTTCTTCATTTCCCAAAGTCCATACTGCCCAAGACGTGTGTCGCGTTCCCAGCACAGATTTGGGTCGATTCCGAACAAATCATACGATCCAAACTTGGGCTGTGGCCATCTTGCAGGACGACCTCGGAATACGAGCAAATCTTCGACAATCGCACCAGCTGGCCCCTTGCAAGGCACGTATGGAGCATGGCCAGCCTTCTTCCATTGATCGCTGTTGTACTCCGGGTATGGATCGAATCGTACTGGTTGCTCGTCGGTCAAATCGGATTTAACAGACGGATCTTGGTGGAGCATCTTCTTCTGTTGCTCAGTGCGGTTGTCCTTCATAACCAACTGCCTCAGTGTGTTGCCATAGACTAAGTCTGAGTTTGCGAGCCTGATGCGCATTCAATTAGTATATTTTTCTCGAAACAATTCTCATTTCAGAAGAAGAGGACTAAGATGGGGTGATTGAACACCTGATTCTTAAACCCCATGTTTCTGGATTTTACGTACTTGGCCGTAGTTTTGTAAGCATAACGCCACATTTTTCGTAGATCCTTTTCATGTTGTAGTCTCGCAACATCAGGAGGTTCTCTGGGAGTGCCATCCGTTTCGTGTCCCGGGAGAACATCATCATTGGTTTCTGGGTCATCCGGGTCACTCCAGTTGGACAAATCCTCAATGTCAATTTCCCAACCGGCACGAGTGCCAGTTGGTTCATCGTGATGGTGGCCAGGATCGGAGTTGAGTATCGCTTCCTCAGACTTGTCACTCGCAAGTGGTTTTTCGTTTTGCTTGCCAGCAGTGCCCGTAAAAGCTGAACCTTGGTTGGCCAAATCGCCATTTTTGTATGGGACAATGTGCAATCTTGACGGAGGCCCACTGAGGACCAAAAAATAAGTCGTCATCAGAGCGAGAGCGATGATGAAAAGTGACCTCGGCCTTGGCCGAGAAAAAAGCGTCCGTCTTCCCTGCGGGCGAAGCATCTTGCCCATTGCCTTGGGTTGCAGATTGCGAACTGGGGTTTTGATTTTTCAAGAGAAACAGCCGGGTGGAGGGCTGCGGATGTGCAACCGCAGAGAGCAATCCGGTTGTCGAAAATTTGACCCAGGGTTCAGCAGCGCATTCGATTTTTGAAGGGCAGATGACGGGTCAGCTGGCGGTGTCAGTATGGTTCTCGTGTCTGCACAAATGTGTCGTTCGTAAAAGAAAGGGAAGAAAATCCGTGGGCACGAAAGCGGTCCAGTTGATTAGGGAAGGGACCAGACAGCCTGCTAGTCGTGATCCCAAGAAGATGGTGGTCGTAGTGGCAAGCTGATTTCGAGTCCCGCAAAAGCAGGTATTCGGATGACAACAGTGCTGGGAAGCAAAGCGGCTTCGGTCCCGATAGTAAGCTGTCGTGAGGATGGCGTCCCAAAATTTCGGATCCAACTCGCCGTATGCGCTCGAAGCCCGCGAGGTTTGGGCTATCGCAGCAATACAAGAAGCAGAAGGGGACGACAGAAGAGGCTCGAAAAGAATGGAATACGCCAAAGGCGAGAAAGTCACGTAACGTTGTCGTGACGGAAAGCAGAGAACTACAAAAGTTCGAGTTATGCGACCAGGTCGGAAGGGAGGAACGCACGGATGGGTGGGTGGGTGGTTACGTATACACCGTGCTCCATAAATCATCCGCACCCTGTGCTATCTGCATTCATGTATCCAGGGACCGGCCCTCCCTCCCGCTTGGCATCTGGCTACGTAAAACTCTGGTGCATGGTGGCTTTTCGTTTCGTTGCTCGTTTGGCCAGCTCGTCTGGCTTTTTGATCCGATGGTACACCACTGTAGGTGGGCCAATCCATCAACCACTACGGACCGTACCAGTCTGAGTGAGACCTTCCAACTGTAGAGATACAAACCGAGGGATGTACGATGGATTGGGTAGGCAGTACAGTGTGAAGAAGCACGCCTTGTTTGATTTGGGAAACAACGGCCGACACACGATTGAGATTGGCAATCACTGGAACCCCTGGCAAGCGCCGCAAGTGGGCGACACCACCCCTCACCGCCAAATCAGAACGAAGGCCGGGAGAAAAAAAAAAAGCCAAGTCTGGCGCAATACTCCGTACTCCGAAGCCAGACTCCAAAATAGCCGGCTTCGTGAATGTGGCCTCATACATGTATCTACTGAAACTGGGAGAGACTAGTCGCGCTACATGCCTTGTGTCACGACTAGCTGTTCCTTGCATACCTAGTGCTCCGTAGTAGGGAGACTAGTAACATAGGGAGAGTTTTCCTGAGTATGGAGGAGGAGCTTGTTGAAATCTGCGCACGGCTCCAATGAGCTTGGCATCTCCCTTATGCATTCTCCCATTCTCACTATCAAACCAACGTTGAGGTTCTGGCCAAGTTGAATTCATACTATTGAGTTAGCGCCAATTTCAACACGGTGTCTGGCCCCGGCGCGGGATAGTAACAGTATTAACAAGTCCTCGGCCCACGCAGCACTGATGATTTCAATCTACATACGCACAGAGGCCCCCATTTTTTGCCACCACACTTATGTAATCTTGTGTCACTCCCCGCCCTCTTGCCCGTGCAGATAGTGGGCCCTTCTGCTTCTGGGCCTTGACTTGATGACGCACCTTTGCATTGCACCTGAGTGACCTGACCCAGGGATACCCACGGGGAGATGAGACCCACGGTCGCATTTCCCTTGTGTTGTTGATATGAATTGCCTGTAGTACATAATTCTAAAATGCTCCGTTCCTTCGCCGTCATCACTCAGCTCGTTCCTGCAGCGTAGCTTGCAGACATGTGGCATTGGCGATGCCGATCCGCCCACACAGACCATGGAATTAGTCGGCTCTGACGTGTTCATGTCCCCACACCCCCCCACCTTGGTGAACCAACTGCCTGCCGACCGGCGACGGAGAACAGCATGCGGCAGGCAGGTCGCTCAGGTTGCTCAACCCGTCAGATGAAATTCCGACACCAACGCCCACTGCGCTTTTGTGGAACATGGATGAAACGAAGGTCGAGGTGTTACAACCGACCGGGGAGATCACATGTTTCATCACTGTACAGACTATGGACAAACGCGACATCTTCCCGAAGGAAAAGAAGAAGTCAGGAAGAAGAATAATGAGGATTGAAATCTATACATTATCAATTGATATGATTACAGGACGAGCTTGTTCAAAGTGCTTCGCCTGCAGGATATTATTTTCTTTCCTACTCGACTAAATTAAGGGTTCTTGGTATCATTAATGCCTGATTCGGAAAAAGCAAACCTGATCCAAATGAGCCCAGAATGACTTCTCAACTGATTCAACATCCCGAAATGTGAGCTCCCGTTTTCCCAAGTGCTCCCAGAATTCCAAACAATGCTGCAAGCATCGCACGTGTCCTGTGCACATGCGCCGTGCTGCCGTGAAGGGGTATATAAAATGCAATTATTCCAAACAACCCAGAACAGAAAAACCAAGCCATTAGGTCAATAGATATTAAGCCAAAAACATCAAGTGAACTGCCTTCATCTTAGAAGGATATCACACCTTCTTTTCCAGTCCGCCAATAGCAAGAGAATTGTAGGTGGTAATCGTTATTATGTTAATGTTCAGTAGTAAGTGCGCGGGTGCTAGATCTCAGCCGCGCAAATGTCGTCTTTGTATCAACATCCTATTGTTGTTCACGCGTTTAATCTTCCCAATCGGGTCATTCGTTTGTTCATTCGAAGTCGCTGCTCTGGCCCAGCGGCTAGACGTCCGCCCTTTGGAACACCATTTGGTGGTGGCGGGTGAGGCCGTCCACTCCGACCAGAATGAGGACTAGGTCGGGTTGGGAGACCATTGGGTATGCGAGCACCAACTGCGGCGCGAGGTGGTCCAGGCTGATGAGTTTCTTGCTCTGCATATGACTGGGCCTGGACCCTTCTCCATGCATCCCGCTCACAGTATGCGTAGCCTCCAACTTCGAAATACCCATCAGCCAAGGATAGTCCACAATCCAAACAGCGGAAGCAGCTGACGTGGTACTTGACCTTGGCCTCGTCTTCCGCGAACCGGCCCTCAATACCCCTCCCACAGCTTCCGCAAAGACTACCGTTAAGTTTGTGGTAGTGTTGTTCACAATACGGCTTATCGCCGAGCACGTAGAATACAGATGACGAGAATGGCTCAGAACAAGTTGTACACACAAAGCAAGCCTTGTGATATTTGCCAGTCAGTCTCCCGTCCGCGGAGGTTATGCTCTTGCCGGTGATCGCGACGCCACAAGCTTTGCAATCACCCCGAGACGGTAATGGAAGATGACCACGCGAGCCCTGGCGTTCCCAGGTGTCTTGCCGCCTCGGGGAGGGCAAGTTCCTGTATGCAGTCGACGGGTCGTACCTGTGGTCTCCAGACACATGGCTGCCGTCCTGCGGCGGCGAAGAACTGTATCCTCCTCGACCATGAGGAGCACGCTGGCTGTCAATGGACGGTCGGCCGAAACGGGTGTCTTTGGGAGAGACGCCATATGGTGACTCAATCATCGGAGAGACAAATCGATGAGAACTTGCTGCTGCTGCATCTATGCGCAAGTCGCTCGGCCTCGTTCTTCCGCTGGTTGACTTTGTGTCTTCCATTGTCTGATAGAGATCGCTTCGATGAGTCTGTGATCTTGTGGGGCTTGTTTGAGCCGTCTCATGGCTACCTATGCTGAAATTAGAGGAACCGGATGATGCGGAGCTTGTTGAAGAGTGGTAAGGGTTTCCAACTCCGAATTCCACCGCCAAATTGACTGATCCTCCAGTGTTTCTGTGCTTGTTTTTGGGCAATAAGCTAGTTCGGGGAGGTGGTTTTCGTGAGGTGTCGGGCCCCATTGACCTCTTTCGCTCATTTCCAAACCCACTTGTAATGTGTGAGCGATCCGGTCGAGACCCAGCGGCTGAAGTGGTTCGGTGTGTTTGCGAGGATTCTGTACTCGAGAACGGCTTTGGGTATGTTTCGGAGCGATTGAGACTTGCTTGAGAGCTCGGGTTGATGCTATTAGGTGCTCCAAAGCCCTCATAGCCATCTTTCTTTGGCCTCCGGGGTGGGATTGGCTCACTGGATGGCGGTGTCCAGCGATCAAGTGACTCTTTGCGCTGTGGGTATGCGTTCCTCGCTGTGGATGGCCGTCGAGCAGAATCAAACGGACCTGGTGAAGTGCTGTTTGTTCTCTCCATAATATTTTCTTCTCCCGCGTGCTGGTTCTTGGGTATGTCGCGCGTTGTGTCATCGAACCCGCCATAACCCCCTGGCGATTTTGGCAGAACTGCAGATTTTGGCGCCTCCCAAATATTTTCCGAGCCGTTTCTGGACCTGTATCTATCTTCCGTGTCTCTAAAGCTCCTTTCCCTTTCCCTTTCTGAATACCCCGGAGACGCATGTGGCGATTGGCTCGGCTGACTGACGGGGGTCATTTGGCCTCTGTGCATATAGGAAGTCCCTGCTGGTTGATTAGATTGTTCTGAGATCTCCCATATAGCCAGTCATGTAAGGATAGTTTACCTGCTGCACCTGTGTCTATGAGTGGTGGTGTTCGACTGTATTTAGAATATGGTGGTTTACTAAACTGGCTCTCAAAGGCTTCACCTGCCTCAGGCGGCGGTGATACTATGCAACATTGTACGTCAGCTGACAATAATGCAACATCCGTTTGGGGCCTGAAAACGTACGCTCTGCGGATGAGCCACTGCAAAGGTGATCTCCCATCATGGATATTTCTACCTGGTTGCCACATATTGAGCATTTGATCGTCGGCAAAAACGTCGACTCTCGTGGCAGCTCCATGGTGGCTGAAGGGTTGTGCGAGCACAAGACACGGTTGTCGACCCAAATTGATATCTCTGATAAGCAAATGCCAGAAGTTTCATCCGTGAAGAAAAAGAAAGGCACAGTTTTGTGGTTTGTAGAAGGGACAAAAGGCCACGCGATCTTTGAGCCACCAGTTTGTTTGATGTGTAAAGTGGTTCACAAGACGTGGGGGCCTCGGATTTTGTCGTCTCTCCAGAACTAGGGCAAACACGGTGAAGTCGTTTCAAAGCTGGGTTCGCGCGTGATTCCAAGGCTCTGTCGCATAATTTGTATTGAGTGAATCGAGGTCGACCAGGCTGTAGCAAGAGATCAAAGTGGAAACAACGGGGCTGATGCTGCTATTGCAACAGAAAAGGTGGAGGCTTTACCGCGACCGTTTCAACATTCGCCCGTCTACTTACAGCACGAGTCGACGCACTAGTCACCTTGACGGCAATAAACGACGACGACTGTGCTGGTTCGGTTGCAAGATTGCTACTGTTCAAATCGAGTCTGTCCCAAAAAAAGATTGCAACAAAAAATGCCAATGAAGCCAGCTTTGGGGGGGCCAAGATAAGAAACAGAGTCGAAAGTGAGGAAGATGCTGGACTGCCGCAGTAGGAAGGAAGGTGACGGCCATGTGTTCTCGTCTCGCCTACTCAAGAGTCAAGTGCACGCACATAGGTGTACATAGGTGTACATAGGTGTACATGGGTGTACATAGAGGGTTGCCGGGGGGGCGGGCGTGCGTGTTGTAGTGCCGGTTCCTGCCAGTCTTCTTCCAGCAGGTGCGTCGCGGTGGGTGGGTCCTCGAGTCGTCGCCCTTGATGTTGAGCCCTTGCCCTTCTTTCTTGAACAAGTGCACTGATATTACTGATATTACTACCGTTCCGGTGGTGATGCAAGAGCGGTGGGCGAAACCGTAAACAGAAGCGGCTCTTCTGGGGTCGAGGAAATTGGCTTTGGGCGTGCTCAACCCGCGGATGCGGACATGTTTCTTCAAATAAAGTAAAGCCGCTTATTACGCTCGATGGACGACGAGCAGAGGTGACCGCATGAGGAGGCCCCATCGCCCAGGGCCATTTATCTGGTTGCTATGCCATAAAAGCTCTATTGCCTTTGAGAATTCTTGCAAGTTGCCGTCACTGCTCCTCGCCTGGGAAACCAAACTAGGGAGACGATATCTGGAACCATTACAGAATATTTCGAGGGCGAGCAGGCGCGCAGCCAAGGAGCAGTGGGCTGCAACAGTTGGCCAATTCGAAGTGCTCTGGCTGCTTCGGCGCCGTCATCAGTTGCCAATGCTTCCTTCAACGATGACCAGGCCAGGGGTGATCGGACCACTCAAGACCACTCTAACCCTTCAGTATGCTCCCTCGAGGCGTAGTCAACGACCCAAAAGGGGCACATAATTCCCGGCTATTGGCCAGCGAATTGTTTTTTTTTTTAAGTTTCTTATTTGCTTTTGGTCAAGTCCTCCCTCCCCCCTTGCCCTCCGTTCACACATTTTTGGCAAGTTGGCAACAAGCTAATACAGCGAAGAACGAAACCCACCTCTGGTTACTCCGTACTTGCGGCCTTTGATCCTTATTGCAGTATGTATTCCTCAGAGTCTTGTTGCGCTTGCCCGGGCCTGGCGATATTGGGCCTGGGGGCCATGTACTCTGGCGTGGCAGTCATTCAGCTCCCCGCCTGTGCTGTCAATATTGGGACTGATGTCGCAGGATCACCCACAGTAGTTCATGTCAGAGCTAGTCACACAGAAATCGCACGCTTGGACTGCAAGACAATGCCACGCCTTGAATAGTCAAGCGATAGCCCTCGTCCCTGGAATGACGATAAGCGAAAGTTCAATAAACTTAAAAAACTACCCCACGCTGATATAGCCAGCAATAGAAAGAAAAGTGCTCCTTTTTTGATTCTTCCAATGCTGCCATTGTCGATTGCTCGTGTAGCACTTCCAGAAGCGTGCTGAATCGGAAGCAGTGCTGGAATTCTGAGCATTTGATTGGTATTTTCCTTCGAATATTACTTCTCCGAAATGGCACGTGTTGGTAGCAATCTCATGGCTTGATGACGTGTTCAATGATCTCGCCTCGTTTTCCAAAGAATGTGACAAGCAATTTGGTCTTCCTGCGATTTCTCACTCTATACTGATCTGCATTGGAATATCCAGATAGACCGTGACCCAAGTGGTGACCACCGTTAGTCCACTCTATACGATTCCTTGTTTCCTTGCCACGACGAACCGCCAAGCCTTGTGCATATTTCGAGACTCATGCACGAATTAGGCGGGCCTACAAACTAGACCATGTCAGTTCCCCATCATGCCCATATCCGAGAATGACAATGCTACATACTCGAGCCAGTCGAGCCAGAATGGCCTGTGTCCGAGGCCCCTGACCCAAAGAAAGGAAGTGGCTGGGTGATCGTCATGTGGTGCAAACGACGTCGTATCTGTGGCTGGATCGCAATTCTACCTGCTGTGCCGCAGAAAGGCCGGGCGCACGATTTGGCTGTGAGGCACGTCGTGGCGGGTTAAATCGAAAATGGACAACAAAAAGATCGACAATTGAGCAGAGTGAGAAAAATGAGAGTTGCTCGCTTTGCTGATTGTGCCTGCAATGTGACCACGCCACCCATTTTCAATTTTTTTCATTTCGGGCTATCGCGAGGAAGATCAGGTGCTTGCTCCATCCGACTTTGCCCTGTCCGTGAAGCATCAATTCTTCGGTGGGAAAGCTGTCTTAAACATTCCCCGTTAAACATTCCCCGGCAACCCGGTCACCCTAGGAACCACGACTAGCCTGCGGACTTTGCCATGGTTGTTTCGGGGTTTGTTGACGTTTTCACCGTCGTAACCGCGAAACCCTTCGACAACTACTGATCAGTCCTGTTAGGCGGGAGATTCAGCGGTTCGGGAACATCAGCTTCAAACTTTCTTTTCATGGGCTTGGTCTGTTCAGAGTTCATCTATTCGTAGCAGTAGACCCTACCCACTGCGCCAGATCAAGCCCAAATTACTCGAAATGAAGGTCCAGAATAACGCTAGTGCAAGCGCTTAATGATTTGATGTCACATGTAACAAACAGCATTGTGTGGTTGATCTCGTTCATTCAGAATGCCAATGCATGTCTGCGTATTACACCGACTGTATAGTGTACGTGGACAGCCGGGCGCATGTCGCGTTTTTTGAATGCGCATATCGCGTTAGTCCTAATCCGGAAGGACGGTCCCCACACCTAATTTTTAGTGTGGCTTATGTCTGTTAATTTTTACTATTAACTAAGATGCTTATTATGTGCGATATTTAAAGGTATTAATATCGTTGCGTTATGTTGCGTTATGTTGCGTTACGTTACGTTACGAGGGCCTTGTGATAATAAAAAGAAAGGAATTATAAGCGTTATAATAAGCATTACATGTTATAGTAAGCTACCGTAAGCTGCCATAAGCTACCTGCATTTACCACTAAGAAGAGCTTGTATATTTAGTAGGCAATTAGGTAAAAAGGTACTTCTTCCGCTTTAGGATAAACGCGATATGCGCATTCAAAAAACGCAATATGCGCGTTTAGTGACCCGCCAGTTAATCTGCATGTCCTACTACTTCTAGCCCGACAAGACATCCTCCCAACAAGATTGATGAGAGGCTTGAAGTAAAGGAGAAAGGAGAGGACGACTTTCTATGGAGGATGAGTTCCCCCTCGTCCATCACTTCTCAATAACCGGGATTGCGCGTCTCGGTGGCCGAAATGTACATCGCCCTGTGCCGATTTACCGTTCTTGTGAAGGCTTTTATTTATGAGACATGTGGTAAAGTGCGGTCTGAGGGCATGCGGCTATCCAGCATTGGCCCAAATGGCCGCTTAACACGTGAAGCCTATTACCAAACAGAAGTGCTGCCATCGAAATCGAACCCACAACGAGACTTGTTGATCTCAGTTGGGCAGGACTTGACCCTCGCACAAGATCTCTTACCCCACCAAGTTGCCGTAGCGTATTGTTCAAGATGTGGCGAAGGTGCCACTTTCACCGCTTTCACCCGATATTGACATCATGTTGGAAACTTCCGTGTATGATAGCGCTTTCGTGGTTCTGACAAGACGACGGGACGGAGTCTGGTAGCTGCGAGCGATGCCCCTGGCATTGTTGAGTGCCAGCTCGGCTATGACTGATTGTGTGCCTGTTTCTCGCCACATCCGAGCTCACAACAATAAAGGCGCACCATATGCAAATTTTCTGGTTCCGCTTTCGAGGGTCTGGTTCGTAATGCACGAGAGCTCCGCTTTTTTGCAGCTGTGAACGACGACACGGCGAATGGACAGCTGGCACCCCACCAGAAGCCCCTCACCGCCCTCCTACATACATACAATATCGCTCGTGACAGCCGCGGGGCTCCACGACACCAGCCCACATTCGTCTGGTGTACATTAATGTCAGGTCCACCACCGCCCGGCCACCTCTCCCGTTTCCTTCCCGACCTAACATCGCACAATCTGTGATCCGAATATTTCCTCTGCCTCAAAGGCTCGTCGCTGTTTGTCCCAATTACCTGGCCACACACAGTCCCTCAATTTTTTCCCAGATTTATCACTCCAAAAAAAAAAAAAAGAGAACAGATCGAGGCATTGAACCTCGGTCACACAGTCGTCAAGACGTTTTCCAACCTCCTCAACTCGTAAGTCAGGTTTTAAGCTGGCCATAGCGTGGCAGGCCTTCTTTTTTATTCAATCATGAGTGTTTGCTGACGTGATGAACAGGATTCACCATCCGTTCGCAGGAGCCCGTTGCTCAGCCGATTCTGGAGGGGCATCGGACTCAGTCGAGACCCAGTAAAGGCAGAAACTAGATAGTCGAACAATTCATCTTACGAAATCTGTCTACAAAACATACACTTTCGCGTCAATTCAACTTGTCACAATGGCTCCTCACGCGCAAGTTACCTCGGGCTCCACGAACGGGGCGGTTCACGCCAACGGCACCGCCGCTGCTTCCCCCAACACTTTTATTGTCAACTCCCCCAACGTCAGCTACACGGACACTGAGATCAAATCAAAGTACACCTATCGTACGACCAGCGTCGAGACTGACAGCAACGGCAACCTTGTTGCTACCCCCAAGGAGACTCAGTATGACTTCAAAGTCGACCGCAAGGTTCCCAAGGTCGGCATGATGTTGGTCGGCTGGGGCGGCAACAACGGCACCACTGTTACTGCCGGTATTATTGCCAACCGTCGCAACCTCGTCTGGGAGACTAAGGAGGGTCCTCGCGAGGCCAACTACTATGGATCCGTTGTCATGGCCTCTACTATGAAGCTGGGAACTGAGGCCAAGACCAACAAGGATATCAGTATCCCCTTCCACAATGTCCTCCCTATGGTTCACCCCAATGACCTTTTCATTGGCGGCTGGGACATCAGCAAGATGAATCTGGCTCAGGCCATGGACCGCGCCCAGGTCCTGGAGCCTACCTTGAAGGGCCTTGTTAAGAAGGAAATGACTGAACTCGTCCCCCTTCCCTCCATCTATTACCCCGACTTCATTGCAGCCAATCAAGAAGACCGTGCCGACAACGTCATTGAGGGTACCAAGGCCTGCAATGCTCATGTTGAGAAGCTCCGTCAGGACATCCGCGACTTCAAGACCAAGAACAACCTGGACAAAGTCATTGTCATGTGGACTGCCAACACTGAGCGTTACGCCGACGTCTTCCCTGGCGTCAACGACACCGCTGACAACCTGCTCAAGTCCATCGAGCAGGGTCATGAGGAAGTCTCCCCCTCGACTGTATTCGCGGTCGCCTGTATCCTGGAGAACACTCCGTTCATCAATGGTTCTCCCCAAAATACTTTTGTTCCCGGTGCGATCCAGCTTGCTGAGAAGCACAATGCTTTCATTGGTGGCGATGACTTCAAATCTGGCCAGACCAAGATGAAGTCTGCTCTTGTTGACTTCATGATCAGTGCTGGTATCAAGTTGACCTCTATTGCCAGCTACAACCACCTAGGTAACAATGATGGAAAGAACCTGAGCTCCCAGAAGCAGTTCCGTTCCAAGGAGATCTCCAAGTCCAACGTCGTTGATGACATGGTTGAGGCCAACTCAGTTCTGTACAAGAAGGGCGAACATCCTGATCACTGCGTTGTCATCAAGTACATGCCCGCTGTCGCCGATAATAAGCGGGCTCTCGACGAGTACTACGCCGAGATTTTCCTTGGAGGTCACCAGACCATTTCGTAAGTCACGGCTTCTCAGATGACACTGCTGTATTTTTCTTCTTCTAACTTGTTTATAGGCTGTTCAACATTTGCGAAGATTCGCTTCTTGCATCCCCTCTCATCATTGATCTCGTCGTGCTCGCCGAAATGATGTCTCGCATTCAATGGAAGAACTCTGGTTCCGAAGGGGGTTACAAGAACTTCCACTGTGTTCTCAGCGTGCTCAGCTACATGCTGAAAGCTCCTCTGACACCTCCCGGTACCCCGGTTGTCAATGCGCTTGCCAAGCAGCGTGCTGCTCTGACCAACATCTTTCGCGCTTGCGTTGGCCTCGAGCCCGAGTCTGACATGACTCTTGAGCACAAGCTCTTCTAGGATCATCTTTGGGGCGGGAATGAGCAATTGGAAAAAAGTTGAAAAGCACAAGAAAAAGAGAAACCCGAGTTATGTAGGACAAAAATAGCAAGAGACGTAGGTACCTGCACGGAGGTAACCTCTCAATAACAAATGTGTCTCTTCAAGAAATTTATGTGCCTAATTGTGACGTACGTTGGTCTGAACAGGATGAACACTTTGTGCAGTGACTGGTAGACGAGTGATGAAAGAAATTAGCTCGTTTGGTAGTTTTCTAAACTTATAATGGCCATATGACGATGCCCCCAGAAAGCATTCGCACAGAGTTGATAACCGTCTTTTGCAACAATGAAATACATAGGTGGTAATTCGTGATAGAAGGTAATACGTGGGGCCATTTTAAAAAAACGCGGGAAGGCCCGCGACGTCGCGACACCCAAAACCGCGTCGCGCGTTCTGAGTTCCCCACCACCCACTTAAACACGAACGGCCATCCTCCAGCTATTTCTATCTACACTTACTACTACATAGATCAAACAGCAGACCGTGTCAACTCAAGTCGCATTTTATAGATTCCTTTTCTTACCATCTATTCCCTCCTCTACAGAATCGATGATCTAAGCGATATTTGTCCACTCTTATTGAATCAGCAGACCAAGGCAGCGATTTGCTACGCAATGGCCTCTTCACGAGCTGCTTCAGTCGCTTCGCGTGGCGACTCACCTGAGCCCTTGACACCGCGTTCGAAGATCAAGGCTCTGCTGGCGACCGTGGAAAGCAGTGACGAAGAAGGAGGGACACGAATTCAATCAAACCGACCAGTCTTTCTCACGGGGATCGGTAAACAGAGAACCCGACAGAGCAGTCCGAGATTTGCACAAGACGATGATTCGGACGATTCAGATGTTATTACTCGACCACGAGGCAAGCTCGCGTCGCGGATGCAGGCCACTGAGCAGACGACAAAAGGAATCAGGAGCCTGGAGCCGGCGGCAGCGAACGCGAGAGAACGCGTCAGAATGATGTTGGAACGCGATGAGGCGAAGAAGAACGATGAGCAGGCCTCAAATGGTGATGACGAAGACGAAGACGAAGATCTCTCCATAGCCCCAAGACGTACGAAGCGAATTCCTGCCGTTGACCAGCAGTCAGATGCCGCAGAAGAACCATCTCGACCAACAAGCCCTGGACTATTTGTGTCTTCGCCCATGCGCCCCTCGCCCACTAAGAGCATTTCTGAGAGAGAGGACTCCGACAATGACCTCCCGGCACTCGATTCGAATCGCTTCAAAGTACTTGTCGAACAGAAAAGACAAGAACGCCTGGCACGAGAAGCTGCCGAAGAAACTCGCAAAGCTGAACGACGGGTTCAACAGGAAAAGCTTGCTTCTGAAATGGAGCAGTTGGCTTCCGATGATGACGATGGTGGCATTACAGATGACGAAGGAGGAAGACTACTGACTCAAGAAGCTCGCCCTACCCGGAAGGCGAGCAGAAAGGCAATCGAGGAGATGAACAGGGAAACGCAACGTATGGCCAGAAACATGCAGCTTGCGCACGAGGCAAAGACGAAGAAGAAGATATCCAAATCGAGTCTGTTTGAACGGTTCAACTATAAGCCAGCCGGTTACGTAGAGCCTGAACGTCAGATGAACAGCTCTAGCCGACCTACGACGCCACATTCCGATGTCGAGATGAACGATGCCGACACGCCTGCAAGCTCTCCTCCTGCGGCCAAGAACAACCAAACTGTTGCTACAGACAGTACTATCCCGGCAGCACAGACTACGGAAAATGTACAAGACCTCACGGCGCAGATGTCAGAAGTCACCAAGCCTACCAGTCTCACAATGACGAAGGGTGAATCTGGCAAACAACAAGATGCAAGTCCAGACCAAAAGCGGACGCAAAAGCGGATAGTGAGAGTCCGACTCCCTGCTCTACCGGTCAATACGGCCGCGTTAGACTCGGATGACGACCTACAAATCACTACGACGACCAAGGATAAGCTCGATATACTTTTTGATAACATCCCATCCAACAGGACCAGTGAATTGCATTCAATTCATGTCTTGCGAGCTCTAGCGCAGGTGCGGTCTCCTGGGAAGCAAAGCAGACGAAAGGCCGATCAGTCCAAAATGACGCCTGCAGAGTTGCAAGCCTACCTGCATCTGAAAGCACGGCAACAAGCTAAAATGGAGCGTGAACGCCGCTTGGAGGTTTTGAGGGGTCAAGGCATCGTGGTCCAGACTGCTGAAGAACGGGAGAAACAGGAACAAGAGGTGGAAGATCTAGTGGCCAAGGCTAGACAGGAAGCGCAAAAAATTATGGAGGAGGAGCGGGACGAAGCTAAGAGACTGAGGAAGACAACTGGCGAGGTCGATCCTCTTGCCTGGGATGACAGTGAAGACGAGGAATATCGGAATTCGGCCGACGAGGCCGCAGCCGAGCTGGAAGTTTCGGGCTCTGAAGACGAGGAGGTCGAGGATGCAGAAGACGAGCAAAATGAGAATGAGTCCGGCAATCCCTTGCTTGATGACGAAGCGGACTTTGTCGACCCCGAGCTTGAGCAAACTGAAGCTCAAGAGAAGGACGAAGATGATGATGATGAAGTGGACGTCCAACCAGTTCTGCGACAACGCAGAGCCCGGAACACTACCACGGTGCTGCTGTCCGACGATGAAGGCGGCGTTGAAGCGACACCCAAACCGATCAGGATGGCCACCCAGATGACCCCTGCAGGTGCGAGCAAGGTGTCTCCTGGCGCGCCTAACTCGGTCTTGCGATCTGCCAAGAAGACATTTATTCCTGGATTACCTGTCCAAGGCCCTGCTGGTCTGGGCCTCACCCAGATATTCGCTGGTACCATGGACAGCCAGACGAGCGACTGCCCTGGGAATGGACCGACGCAGTCGATGATGCCCGATTTTGAACATTTCCCAGACTCGAACTTCTCAGCTACTGCGGATGAGCCAATGGAAGAAATGATTTTCGATTCCCAACGAGAAGAAGACTTCACGGAAACCCAGGGAGTGCAGCTCAATCTGTCGCAGTCTCAAATGCACGGCCTCGGTACCTTGATTAGTCACGGAATGCAGACACAAATGTCCGAGGGGATGGAACTTTCTCAGGACATTGGCCTGCAACAATACACTCCTCTTCGCGAAAGATTTTTCGAGCCCCCTTGCTCAACAGTAGAGACAACGATAGTAGAAAAACAAGATGGCGAGCACGATACCGCGCCACAAGACTCGCCGCTTGTCCGCAAAGGCCGCCTTCGAAGGAGAATGGACATGTCCATCGCCGAGACTGCCATTCCCGAAGCAAGCGAGGAGAACGTACCCAGCACACAAGAAGATGCTTTCGGAGCGCCAAAAGAGGCGACAAAGGAAGTATCAAAGAAGAAGGTCCATCCCGCTGAAGACTTCAACCGGAAGAAGAGCAAAGCCAAAGAGATGGTTGAGGAACAGGCCGAGGAGTCTGAGGACGAGTACGCCGGTCTTGGTGGCGTGGATGGCGAGGATAGCGACAATGAGTCGAACGGCTCTGTGGAGGAGATGATTGACGACACAGCTGGGAATGACAGCGACGAGCGCAAGCTCGCGGCGTTTTATGCGTAAGTTTGCACCACACATGCTCTTCCAAACTCTCCACTCTGCCATCTCACGAGACACGACGCTAACCAAGAAATAAAATTCTTGCAGGGACCGGGAACGAGCACAGGATGAGCAGCAAGTAGAGAAGTTGTTCAAGGACATCACCAAAGGCATGTTGCGGCGTAAACGCGGTGCCGACTTTGACTTGTCCGACTCGGACTCGGACGGCGAGGCGCGCAAACGTATGAAGAGGCGGCAATTTGCCAAGATGCAAAAGGCACTGTTTGCCGATGAGCGAGTCAAGAAAATTGCCGAAAATCCCGGCAACCAAGCGTTCCTCCGGACCATCGAAGACCACGGCAGCGATGACGAGATGGACTTCCTGGACAGGCCGGAGGACTCGCCGTCACAAGCACACGCCGAGACGCAGTCGCAGGACCACGGCGAAAACCAGCAACTCCCAAGCACCACCATCCCCGACAGCCAGCCACACTCGACGAAACCACTAGACGTGGCGGCGTCAGAGAACCGCCCGCCCGCGCACTTGCGGAGAACCAACAAGGGCAAGAAACCGTCCAACATAGGACAGGTCCGGGAAACGCTCTCCAACCTCCTCGACGAGCCACAGGCCTCCGTGGTGCCCGCCACGGAAGACGGCTCCGACAGCGAAGCAGACGAAGAAGGAGAAGGCCTTGATCAATCCTCTTCCTCATCCCGAAGCAACAAGGAGAACCAGGCTCCTCACTTGCCCACGTCCACAGCCGCAACCACGACAATCATCAACCGCTTGGGTTTGAAGCGCAGCTCCTCCTCCATCTCATCCACCCGCATGGCATTTTCAACCGCCTCGGCCTCCACCTCGGCCTCCTTCAAAGTCCCCGCGCTGTTGCGCCGCGCCACGGCAAATTCCACAGTCAGCACCAGTTCCTCGAGCGCAGTCAGCACAGCAGGGGGGTTCGGCGAAGAAGCAAAGATCAAAAAGGGCGCGGGGAAGAAGAGCGGGATCAATGGCTTTGCGAGGGAGAATGAGTCTCGTGTTTTGATGAAGGAGAGCGAGCGGAGGAGGCAGGAGAGGAAGGTGAGGGGGGCGGAGAAGAGGATTGGCATGGTGGGTGGGTTGTTGGGTCGAGGAGCCTTTGAGTGAATGTGCATTTCGGGACATGTATCCGGGTTTCAGCGATTTTAAGTCCTCGGCGTTGGCGAGTGATGCCAATGGGATGGCGCAAGGGATCCATGAGCTGGGTCGACGGACGAGTCGACGGGTAGGGCGGCTTTGCAATAAATGTACCATGTGCAATGGAAGTCATTCTCGAATCAGATCGAGTGGTGACGCCGCCCCGTCAAAATCGAGAATTCAAGGGACACGTCGATGGGAATTATCACTTAGTCATGACGAAAAATCACCCGTCCACAAGTCGATAACATTTGTGATGACAGCCACTCTGCTATTTGGGTATCCGTAAGTCTAACGTAATCAGCCTCTTGAAGTGATTCAAGACGATGGCCTTGACTGGTCTAAAAAGAATTTGACGAGAAATCCGTCACGCCTCGCCACGCCATGCCATGCCATGCAAAGCTTCGCTTTCCAAATGCATCTTGAAGCGTTTTCATGAAACGCTACTATAAGTGAGAAATGCCCCAGGTGTAATGTTAAGCTCATGGTTGGTGTCCTTTTCCCCATTGGAATGATAGGGAAAAAAAAAAAAAAAGAAACCGCCGGCGCCCAACCAATCCTGCTCTTCGCGAGCCAATATTATTGAACGAGAAAAGAAGCCCCTATCATGGTTGGAGGATATAGCAACAGGAATGATAATTAAAGAAAAAGAGGGAGAGAAGAGAAGAATGGATGCGGAAATGAGACGTCATGCCTCCTTTTGCGCCATGACAACGACATAGTCAACCAGGAGCTTTGGCTCAGACCTCTTGGCGGCCATTCTCACGCGGGCATTCAGCATCTCAACCTCGGCCTCGGGCCACCCGAGGACATCTCGTAGCAAGACGGCCGTCATGGCCTCGACGCCCTCGACGAAGTTGATGGCCATCATGGCGCCGACCTCCCTGTGGCGCTGGTCCTTGGGCCAGCCCCCGACGGGAACCTTGTGAGCAACCTGCTTGATGGTCGTGAAGCCCGTCTCGGCCGCCCACCGCTTCAGATGGGGCGTGGGGTCGAGCACCCTGCCCGTCTTGGAGCAGGCCTCCCTCATGGCCACGGTGAGCTGCAGGAAGGGATGCGCGGGGTGGTGCGTGGCCAGAGGTGCCGCCGCCGCCGCGTCGTCGGCCGAGGGGAAGAAGCAGGTGGACAGTTCCTGGAATTCCACCCAGCCGCCCGGTTTCAGGGCGTTGTGGATCTGCCGCATCAGTCGGGGCCAGTTCTTGATCGAGGCGGCCATGTACCGGCAGTGGATGTAGTCGTACTGCTCCGACTGGACCCAGTCGAGCTCTATGTCGTCGACGAGGAACTTGACGTTGTTGGGAACCCAGGATGGCTGTATGGGGCTTAGGTCGTTGCCCGTGATGCTCGCGCCCGGGAAGGCGTCCCCCATGGAGATGGACCATAGACCGGTGCCGGTGCCGATGTCGAGGATTTTCAGGTTCTTGGCATCGATGGGCGCCAGGAAGAGTCGGTCGTCGAGGAGGCGAGTCACTGCATGATGCAGCATGTCCAGACGGTCCTGCTCGCGCTCGTCGTTGGGGAAGCAGTACGAGCCGGATTGGTAGGCGTGATAACGGCGGTTGTGCTTCCATTCGTATCGCGTGATGGAGCTGTATATGGACGTGCTGGCGTTGGAGGCGTCTTCTCCGTAGGTAGAGTCGTTGTCCATTTGGAATTATGACTTGGGAGACTGCCTCTTCTGAGTCTTCTCTGAGAAGTGCTTGGACCGTTGCGGCCAGGGCGGGGAGCCTGACGAACCCCGACCCGTGGCGCGAAGAAGTTGGTGGTTTTTTTTTTTTTTTTTTTTTTTTCTTGGTGGGTTGTTGGAGTTGAGTGCTTCCCTTTCTGTGTTACATAAAGTAGGAAGTACTATGTCGATTTTTTGATGCCACGAGGTAAGTCTTGTGTGTCGTCGATGACTGCAGCCAAGCACAAAGGTTCACGTAGTATCGAGATGGGATGGCGGCGACTCGCGGATGTCATGAAGGGCAAGGGCCCAAAATGGCAGGTGAGCAGGTGAGGGAAGGGAAGGCCGAGTTGTGTGCAAGTTTGGCATACGACACGTGGTGGGAAGCAATGAATGCGACAACGAGAACAAACAAAGGCACATCCGAGACGAAACGGCCTACGGGACAAAACGGTCCTAGACGTTTTGTCCTAGATCATCGATGGAGTCGGCCGAGTTTCTGGAAACCGAAAAGGTGCACACGGAGCCCAATCAATGTATTCACAACCCAACGTGGACTGACTGACTACATGGACTCTGCTCTGTTTTGACCCGATTCCAAGTGCCGACCGAACACTAACATCGATGGGGTATATGTATGGCCGGCCCTGCGCCGTTGCCGGGATGTCAACCAGGGAATGTACGTCCGTAGAGAAGCTAAAATTAAGAATGAGTCGTATTACGTACGGGACATGCACCAAGCTCAGAGGCAGGACGAGTCTGTGCTTGTCATGTGTGTACGCGCATATGTATGCGTGCCGGTGTGTACAATAGGGCGACGTGGTTGTGGAGGTTGTGGAGTCGGGCGAAACTGACTTGTTATGTATGTACTGTGTGTACTGTATGTACTGTTGAAGAGTTGAAGATAGACGCTGGGGCGTTGGGCGCGTGCGCGCGCGTCTGTGCACAATGACATGACGTGATGTTATCAGAACAATCCTGATCTGGCTTCAACGGCTGGCCAGCCTGGCCCCTGCCACCCCGTCCAGCTGCCCGCCAGCTGCCCGCCCACGCCCGCCCACGCCCGCCCACCTTCAACCCACCTTCACCTTTTGTCCACGCTGGCCCTAATTTTGATAATGCACTCACTCTGATCGCCTTGATAATAATACGTCCGCATGCACACACTGCCATGGACTTCACCGCATCGACAAGAAGCAAACAAGCCAGGGGTGGGACTGGTTCTTCGGAGATGCCAGCCGGGCAAATCACGTCCCCTCCTAATAACTGGCACATGGCACATGCACGGATAGCATGAGCATGAGCATGGCATTGGCCTGCTACTCCGTATGTACACACACCAACACCCACCCTTACTTAATATTACCTCACCTCAGCATGCTCAGGTGACACTCCCCGGCTCCCACGGCCCCCTCCGTCCGAGCAGAAACACGGGAAGGAGGAGAGAGGGGTCCGAAAGCCCAACGTGGAGATGACGATCTAGCTTGGCTGTTGTTGCTGGTTTCCCTACATACTATCGACAGGCCCTATGTACTATCAACAGGATGATTCAGTTTACATGTACATGTAGGAGCAGATCTTACCCGACCATCCTCCTCCAAGGTCGCAGGCATCAGACATTGACACGAAAAAAAAAAAAATACATGCCCAAAACCAAGAGGGAAAAAAATCCTCGTCCTGGCCCATCATTGATACCGCAGCGTCCCATCTATCTTCTCGACGTTCAACGGATGAACGACGAACACTCGGCACCTCCCACTCCCCGGGGGGACTTGGAGATTTGTTCCACAAACTTTACTGGGGCCCACCAAGTATTAAGTGATGTGATGATATTCTTAGAAACATGAGCTAGGTGTGTGGAAATGGAAATGCTGCCCTTTTTTTTCGGACCACCGCTTGCATCTTTCAATTAAAGACAGTCAGTCCAGGTTGTTGGGGGGGGGCTGACGGTGCGGGTGGGTGCTAGGAAGAATGCGTTGGGCTTTTTGTCTGCTGATTATCATAACAGTGATAAATGCACAACATTGCACCAACATGACCTTCTCGGGCCTATCCTATCTACGGAGTAATAGTCATAAAAAGGACACGTTCACCCGCCGAACCGTTCGTCATACACTCCAACAACCAATCAACCAACACTATTGACAGTGGCCCCAAAAGGACAACATACACAATCCACGAGAAACGAGAAACGAGTAAAAAAAAAAGCGACGTCGTATTAATCCGTACTGTGGGAAAGCAAGACCCAACAAACAGGTGGAAATGCCCATTGCGGAAAATGCGGCGAACTGGGTCACGGTCACATTCAGCTCAACAAGCCCTCTCGGCAAGGGCTTATGTATGGCGGCCACGCCTACCCCGATGGCTCGAAAGTGCTGCGCTGCCATGGACGGCATTGGCATGCAATTGCTTCCAAAAAAGAACCAGACATATTCACGCTGGTGGACTCGAAAATCGATCAGCAGCTCGCATCGCAAGCACGTCCTCCGAATGTTGTGCTACGTGAGGAAAAAAGGGGGGGTGAGATTGAGGACAAGGGAACGAAGGATTCTAGAAGCGGACCGGGGGGTACGTACATACGAACTGGCATGTTGGTTGTGCCCTGTTTGATGAACGGAATTTGGCTATTCGCTCACGAAGAAGCTTGTTTTGTGAAAAGGGTCCAACTACCCGGCCCCGCGCGCGGAATGCCCTCAACTATTAACCGTTCCAGCTTCCACCCATGGAGCATATGTAATATGTACGTACGTACGTAACCCGTACGGTACATGCAATACATACTTTCCACGGAACCCCTTCCCCCCCGCCTGTCGAACGAATTTCGCGCCCACCTGCACTACGGAATACTGTGAACCCCGAGGTCCCAATCTTGGGCTGCATCGGCGATCAACGGGCCGTTGAACGCGGTCGGGGCCGCCGGCCATCCCGAGGGTACGTACGTACGTACCAACTGTGTTGGCAACGAATAATAGGTGAGAACACAAATACGATTATCGAGAAACTTGAGCAAGACAAAGTTGGAAATCAGCAATTATCCCGACAACGTCAATGTCAATCATGAAAAGAGCCAGCCATGGTTTCCTGAATGAAACGGCGCCCCGGACAGGTAAAGCGTCGGAATTCTGCCCGGGCTGATTATTATCGAACAGTGAGGGGTCGGGGGGGGGGGGGTGTCCTGAGTCCTGAGTCCTGGGTCCTACGTCCTGATGAGCCCGTTGATGTGATGATCCGACGAACCTTTTGAGTCTCGACACCAGAATGAGCGCCTCGCAATACTTTGCATATCTGCGCTCTATTGGATGGTAGCTCAAGAGTGTGCTCGCTTATCTAACTACTCGTTCTTGAGCATTTCCCCGCCTCAATATGATAAAAGGGAAGCTGGCTGTGCATCTTCTCCGTCTCTGACGATCGGAGGTGGGTTGCATTTTTGGTGGCACAAAGACCAGACAGCGTCATGATGCACGATCCAGACTTGTTCACGGCTCATTACAAGCCCATTGGGAATCCTTAAAGCTACAAACTATACAACACCGCCGCCGTACATGACGCCGTTTTAGCATATCTGCACGATAGTCCTAATATATCAACCTCAACCTCTCCCGCTCGAGTGCAGCTAACCATTTGATGTCCCCCCCCCAAAAAAAACGGGTTTATTTTTCCAAGTCGAACCTTGGTACTGCAAAGGGCAGGCGAAAAAGGAAAGAACAGGAGATGTCGCTGACTTTGGTGCCGCAAAGGCCCCAGGAGATTGAGGGACAAACGAGGGAAATAAAAAGTATCGCTGGCTGGGTTTGCTCAGTTGCTGATTGTTCGCTCGACGCATTGCAAAAACTAGAATCCGTTAGCATACGGTCCTGTGTGAGCGCAGTGTAGTGCTGCGCGAATGGGCATTACCTTTTCAGAAACAACCCCTTGGTTGCCTAGATATCGCGACATGTTCTTGACTAGCTCGACTTGCTCCTCCGGACTCAAGCTCGTGATGGCCGTCTCGAGAATGGATCCCATGGTGACTTTGTGGAGAGAGATGAAGGTGTGGTAGTACATGTAGGCAAAGAAGCCCATGATGAACTGGCAGTCCATGCGATCCGTCATGCCGCCGTGTCCGGGGATGGAGTCGCCAAAGTCCTTGATCTTGAAGCTGCGCTTGAGACCAGACGCGAAGAATCCACCAAAGGGTGCGATCAAGGACGCGAACGAAGCGAGAACGAAAGCATGGAGCTGGATCGGTGCAAAAGTGAAGGAAAGATTGGCGAGTTTGGGCGGAAGAAAAAAGAATTCGGGCATCTGGTAAGTACGAGAGATGAAAACGGGATTTGGATCGCATTCAAGGCCGGTGAAGAAGGTGGCGCCGAGATCCTGCATGTACATGTTAGAATGTGTCTCATTAGCAGCGGAGGGGTGGGTTTGTATACGGCACTCACATTGACAGGACAGATGAAGTACTTTGACCGGATCATCAGGTTCACGAGAACCATACCAAAAAGAACGGTAGTAATCCAGGCGCCGACAAAGCCTTCCACGGTTTTCTTCGGTGATAGTTTGATGAGCTGCGTGCGACCAAAGGCAATACCGCAAATGTAGGCGAAGATGTCGTTGGTGATGACGAGCGCAGCGGGCAGGAAGAACCAGATCATGCCTTCAAAGACGTTATTCATGACAAAGTGTGCCTGAACGACGATAAGATAGAGGGCCATGTGCGTCCACGCAAAGTTTGTGAACTGGAACTTGTAGTGTCCGGCCTGAAGCGATGCGACGAAGAAGACAAACCCTGCATAGCGTGACAAGGTTAGTTTCTCACATGTAGGCGAGAGATATATGGGGGAAAAAAAAACAAAGGCTGTGTGCTCTACTCACCGAAAACATAGAGAATGAAGCTAATGAAGCGATGGTGGGTGGCAAGAGGTAACAGCACCTTGTCAACAAGAACAATGTGCTTGAAGTAGTAGATGACACTCTCGCCGTACAGAAAGTACATGGTTGTAGCTAGCCAGTACCAGTTGAGGCTCTTGGTGGACCGAAGGGAGCGAGCGCGGCTGGGAACATTGGCAATGGCAATGACTTCTTTGAAGGAAATGATTTGAATCGCCGTGACAATAATGATGATGTAGATGTGGCCCATGAATAAGGCAGAAAAGAAGGCGGCCAGCATGCAAAGGGTCCAGAATGTTCGGGTGATGAAGTTGGCCTTTTTCTTTTGATATTCCTCCTCAGCCGTCGGGGGTTTCTGCTAACCAGTAGCATGTCAGTTTGTATTCTTATTTATATAACACACTGCATTGCTGCTTCCGTGAAATGCGCCCCTTCGGCAGAACCAGAAGGGGGGGGGGGGCATACCTCTTCCACTGGCGCCAGCTGACTTTGAGCTCTGGCTCGGAGACTTGTAGGAGAAGCGCCTCCGTCCTCGGAGGCATCGCTGAAGCTCGATCGACGGCCTTCAGATCCGCTGACTTGGCCGTTGCTGTGGGGGAACCTAACTCCTCGCTTTGATCTGCCCATGGTTGAGGTTGGTTGTAGACAAATGGGAGAGGTTTAGTATCAATTTTCCGTTCTTCAAAGCTGCTCACTCTAGGAAAAAAAGGGCAGCGCAACGGTCGCGGCTTGCTCGGGACAGTTGCCAGGCGTCAGGAGCTGCCAAGGCAGAGAAATGCTGTGCGCCGATTCAGGTGGGCGACGAGATTCTCCAACTCTGGAAGAGGGCGGTTCAGTTGGACAGTGCACGATGTCAAAGATAGACGCTATCGACGCGCCGTCCAGCGAAGACAGTTGAAGGTGGGCCACTGTAGCGGCGAGATTCTGTGTCGGCGAGATTCGGTGTCGGCGAGCTCGAGGATATGGCGGTTGAAGGTCATGAGGATGAGGAAATTGGTTCGGGTTGGGATTGAGGATTGATGACGAGCTGGGCCGGGCTCGAGCTGGCTTTGGATTGATTGGCTTGTCCGCGCCTGGCTCCACGGGAAGGGGAGAATGGGGTGGGGGGGCACGGGGGACTCCAGCGCTCGATGCACAAATTACAATTATTACAGTGGTTGTGATATTGTACATAATGGCTCCATGTGTCAGGCACCCCTCGTGGTGCATCGGGCACCCCAACTTGTGGCTGGGACGCCAACTCCTCCATTATCAGGACTTGTATGTAAATTCAGTGTAGTGTAAGATAGGCTTAGGGCTCGCATCCTATAATCGTGTTTTTTTCGTAATCTCTACCGCAGAACGCACCGCATAATAAAGCTATTACAAAGCTATCACTAAATCTATTAACAAAGCTATTATTACTACCTAGTTATTACCATAAGTGCCTAAAATAAACTCCCTATACTTAAAGACCTTTACTAGTCTTAATAATATTAGGGCTACTATTAATTTAACCTATTATAACCTAGGCTTTGCTATTATAATCTATAAGAGCAAACCTAACGCAAAGTATCCTATAAGAATCATCCTATAATACTATAAGGGTTATAGATATATGCCATAGTATAATCCTAAGGCTCACAGTACTTAAGCCTAAATAATAACAAGCTTGTAAATAATAGAGTGCCTATTTAGGCTTATAATCAGAGTATTGCACTACAATTGATTTGTAATGTATTTTTTATTTAACAAATAATATATATCTAATCTTAGAAAATATATAGAGATATAAAACTTCTTTTTTTAGATAGATAACTAAAAAACTACAATGTAGTTATATATAAAAGTGGGTCTAAAAGTGGACCCCTTGCCTATAAATTAGAAAAACTACATTTTACTATATTTTAGCACTAAGAATACACTACAAATGTAGTTTTTCTAATTTACAGGCAAGGGGTCCACTTTTAGATCCACTTTTATATATAGTATTTTTCTTAGGATTTATCTCTATAGGATTACGTAATTTATAGGATAATCTATTTAATTATAAGCTAGCTATAAAAATAAATGTAAAAACTACAAAACACACTACACTAACTACAAACAATACTCTGCTTATAATAGCTATAGAGCTTAGTGTTTATTGCCTTATTTAAACTAAGACCTCTAACTATAATTATAAGCTTAATCTATTATTACTCTTATAAATCCAGTAGTCTAAAGTTTAGAAGGTAAAAGGGAAGATAATCTCCCTTTATAATAGCAGTATCCTACCTCTTTAAATACTTAAGCACCTTTATTATAATAACGCTAATAGCATTAAGGGCGTTACGCGATTTAATATCTATAACTGCATTTGCTAGCATTATTAATGCAAACTTAATGGCTATATAGAGGTTAAATAGCTCTATAATTAGCTTTAAGATAATCCCTCCTATTATCATAAAGATTCCTAAAGCCCTAATAGTTAGATTATAAGGCTTTTTATTACTTTAATCTTAGGGCTTAAACTTTTAGAATTATATCTAGATGTTTATCTCTATAATAATATATATAAAATAAATTGCTTTAATATGCTACTCTTTAATGCTTATAGGGTTACTACTTATAAGAAAACCTTTTAATTTACCTCTTGCTTTATAAGCAAAGAGACTAAAGAGGACTTCTTATAGGTTATTAATACTATTAGCAAGCTTTGCGTGGCGTAAGGCATTACAAAGCCCTAAGTTATTATTATAGATTACAATCTTAGATTACTACAAGCTATTAAAGGGTACTAAGGCTTTATAAACATCCCACACATTCTTTACTAGTGGCATGTTAATATAAATATACTCTTAAAGTGTAAGCAGTACTTTCTAAAGGCAATATTTAATTACATAATAAGAAAAACAAAGCGCGCGCTAGCCTTTATAACCTTCCTTAATGCGTGGAATAAGCTTATATAATCTAAGATAAAATTAGCATTTAAACAATAGCTTTAGCGTTTTAAAGAGCCTAGGCGCTTCCTAGAGCAGGCGGTTAATTATATATTAAATACCTAGATTATACTATAGAAAGGAAAGCTTATACACTGCTTTATTAATAAAGTTAGGCATTTTAGCTATCTTATAACATCTATTGTGAAGTCTATAAATATAGCTATTAAGCGGTTCCTTTAGGGTAATATAGGTAACTTAGCCTTTGTTTTTTAATATCTAAATAGCTTCTAGATATATTAAGCAGCGGAAATTCAGAGTTATAAGCTTTAGAGATATAATAAGATATTAAATTACACCTATAAACTAGTTTATTAACTAATTCACAATTAGGTCTTATATATTATACTACAGCTTATAATTAAAGAAGACATAGCCCTTAAAACCCTTAAAGGAGACTATAGTAAGGCACTAAAGACCCTATGCCTACCCTATTATTACATTATAGCCCTTAGAGTCCTCTACTAGCATTAAATTTAGCAGCGAATTCGTAATAATTATTATGGACTAGCCCCTAGGCTACTGCGATAGGGCGTTAATATAGTATTAAGAGACTTAAGGAGAAAGGAGAAAGGGTAAGAGGCTATCCCTAGTGATGCCCCTTATACCCCCTTAGCTACTTATATAAGCCTCCTTTCCTTACCCTAACTACTTTTACTACTTCTCTCTCTAGTTACTATATAGATAATGCTTAGGCAAAGCCTAAGCCCTTATATATACCTTTACTTAGGCATGTCTAATAAGTCCCCTTTTTGTGATAGTCCTATAAATTATCCTATAGGTAATTAATCCTATTCCTTGCTTATTATTATTAGGTGCGTAATGCATTTGCCTTACTAGCTATTACGTAGTAATAGTAACTGCCTTACTTTTATGCCTTAGTTTTGCAGTGTGTGTAACGCGTTTACCTTACTAACCTATTATTTATTATAGTCTCTAGCCCTACCCTTACTAGTTTATTAATTACCTAATATAGGTTTAAAACCACATATAAATATCTTACTTAGTTTCTTTTTATATCTTACCTTCCCTTATATAACACTATCCCTTTACTATTATGATTTTATTATACCTTTCTCTTTATCCTATTAAAACCTCCTTCTTAAATAATTATTCTCCTATTAGAATATACCTTATAATCTATCTAACCCTCCTTTACCCTTAGCTAGTCTTACTATACCTTTAGCTTATTTTATTAGTAAGTTTCTTATAGAGGGTAACTTAAATAATAATTAATATGCTACTCCTTAATTAGTCTAGTGCCCTTATAGGCTATATATAAAACAGGCCCTTACTACTAGCATTCTAGAATGTTATCCCCCTAAATCTAGAGAATTATACCCTTTATATTAGAAGTAATACCTTTCCTATGTGTAATATACTAGGCTTTTATTTACTAACCCTTATCTCTATTATACACTAAAGGATATTAAGGTAAAGATTACTATAGGTATATATATTATTAAACCTAGAGTCCCTAAAACTTTAGGTATAAAAAAGAAAATACCTATACTATCCTAAAGGTTTTACTACTTTATTAGTTAGTAAAACTCCTTCTTTACCTAAGCTTAGTTTAATCTAGCTCCTATATAGTTAGCCCTTAGGGCATCCCTTACTACTAATACTACTATAATAAATATAACTAGTCTTAAAGTTACCCCTTTTATTAGCACTAGCCCTTTAGCTAGCTATAGTATAGCTTATTTTATATAGTAAGCTATAAGTGTTTTATTCTAATAAAACTAGTAAGTTATTAGTAAACTAACTATAATATGTAAAGAGATATATAAGTAGTCTTTTACGCTTCTCTAAGCTTTAATGCTTTATTACTAGGATAAAATCTAGCAATATATTTAAATTACTAGGTTAAGTAATAAATCTCCTTCTTATTACCACTAGTAACTATTACGCCTCCCTTCTATAATAGGTTTAACTTATAATTATATTCCTAGAGCCTTAGGAGCTAGCTATCCCTTAGCTAGAAATAATACTCCTCCCTCCCTTAGTTATCCTTCTCTTACTTACTACTTACTTACTAGGTTTTCTATTATACCCCCTCTTATATATACTCCCTATACTAACCCTATTTACACTATCTAAGTCCTAGGTTATGCCTAAGGTAAATAAGGTAAATAACTTATTATACTATAACTATTACCTAGTAATAATAATACTATAGTTATAGTAGCTATAGCATAACTCTAGATAAAGGTAGCGCGCCCCTAACTATCCTCTTCTAGTAATTTAGGTAATAACTTAATAGATAATTATCCTTATTAAGTAGTAGTAATAAAACATAGTAATTTAGCGCCTTAGGTGCTTATTAGAGTCTTTATAGGTATATAAGTCTTTTAAAATTAATTTAGTTTATTATTATATTATATATCTCCCTATTTTACCTTAAACTTATTAAGGGCCTATATTTATACTATATTCTCTAATAGTTCCTATATAAGCTATATATAACTTACTTACTTAATAAGTATATTATATCTTTTGCCCTAGCCTAGGGTATTCTAAGCCACTAGGATTTGCTTAACTTAGTATTTCTTAATAAGTTTATTATTACTTTTTATAAGGACTTATTCTAGTCTTAGATAGGAGTCCTAGAGCTTCTAACTAAGGAGAGAGTTCTTTATAGTGTATTTAATAAGGTTTATATAAAATACTAGGTAAATACCTCTTAGGATATTAAGCTACACTATAAGTAGTATTAGGACTTCTATAACTATATACTTTACTACTACCTAATTAAGTTTCTATAAAAGGTAGTTAGTTTTAATGTTTTTAAGTAAAAGCTATACCTTATCTCTAACCTAAAACCGTTTTACTAGCTAATATAAAGTAAATATAGTGTCTTACTACCTTTATTATATATAGGCTATTATAGCTTATACTAGATAAGCACTCTCCTAGAGGTGCTTAAGAAACTACATTACTTACTCCTTTAGTGTTATTATAGAAGCAAACATATCTAGCAGTGCCTAGACTAGCTCTAGGTTATAGCTATATAGTAGCTTATTTAAGCTAACTCCTATTATAGAAAATAGCCTATTATTAATTATAAGCTAGTAAGTAGCTAGATATTCTAGCTAGTTAAACTATAAGAAGAAGACTATAACACATAGTATTACTTACACCTCTTAGTTTACTTACTCTATACTACTATTAGTCTATAGGTAGTATAATATAGAAAGTAACTAATTAATCCTAACTAGAAAGCATAATATTATCTAAAACTTTCCTAACTAATCTAATCTATAATCTATAATAATTAATTAAGGAAACCCCTTAAACTACTACTAAACTATTTTAAACCTCTTTATATATTCCTTAGCTCCTATAGAAGTTATAGCCTTAAGCTAAATAAATTTAAAGAGTTAATCTATAATAACTATTAGGTATTATAGCTTTTCTAGGGATAGTGCTAGTAAGTTTATTATAAAGTTAATAGAGATTTATAACTAGAACTAGTTAGGGATAGGTAAAGGCTTTAGTAAGCCCTAGCGCTATTAATAGCTCTTATAACTACTATAGTAGTAATAGTTATAAATAAACCTAGTAATATCTTATAATATCCTATCCTAGTAAAACTACTATTATAAGATTTAGAATATAGTGTTATAGCCTAGGTGCCTTACTACTAGCAAATTATAGCATTATTATATTAGGGTTATTATAAGAGGCTCCTACACTAGGACCTAGGTATAGCCCTTAAACTAGAGCGCCCTATAAGTGCTTATAGAATAATCTACCACTTACTCTCTTATAAGTGCCTTAATAGGAAACCTTTAGGCCCCTTCCTAGATAGCCTTTAATTAAATACTATATATAGGGTCTAAGATAATAGCCTAGTCCTATAAGGTCTAAAGGTATTTAGTAATAAAGAGAACCTTACTAGCTAGTAGTAGTATTATACTACTATTATCCCACTATCTATCTAGTGTTAGTAAAAGCTATGTAATAGTAATAGGTTATAGGATATATCCTATCCTAGAGGTTACCCTTTCCTAGTCTTATTCCCTTTAAGAAAGAGCATTAGGCTACTATACTTATATACTAGGTTTATACTAGAGGTGGAAATTAAATAGCGTAAGTGTATTTACCTATTAAGCTTACTACTCTAATATTAGCTAGGGAGTTATAAAGTACTCTAGGTTCTTATAGTCTATATAGATTATAAATAGACTAGAAACGCCCTATAGCTTAGCTAACTATACCTTAAGGCATAAGATAATAGCTAATAATTCCTTATTATAAATTATATAGTTTTTTTATAAGGTTATAAGGCTAGTAAAGTAGTAGGTAACTAGGTATATAATACTATCCTAGCCTTACTAGGAAAGGTATTCTCTAATAGCTATTCCTAAATAATTAGCTTCCATTACTATAGGGAGATCTAGGTCCTATTATGCTAGTACTAGGTATATAATAAAGGTGTCTTTTAGCCTATTAAAGGCATTATTCTCTTTAGGTCCCTATTAAAAAGGGACATTTCTCTTAGTTAATTATATTAGCGGTGCTACTAGTTCTAAAAAGTTACTAATAAAGTCACGGTAAAAGTTAGCAAACCCTAGGAAGCTACAGACCCCCTAAAGTTTTATTAGGGCTACTTACTCCCTAATAGCCATAACCTTTGCTAGGTCTAGATAGATAGAATAACTTACTATAATAATGTATCCTAGGTATTAAACCTCCTTTACTATAAACATAGACTTATTAAGGTCTAAGTATAAACCTACATCCCTTAGGTAGCCTAATATTAACTAGACTTTAGCTATATAGTCTTTCCTTAATCCCCCTAAGTAAACTAAGATATTATCTAAGTACGCTATAATAAAGTCCCCTAACACATCCCCTAAGGACTTATTAATATAATATTAGAATGTCACTAGTACGCTAGCTAGGCTAAAGGGGCAAACTAGCCACTTAAATAGCCTAAACCTAGTTTAGAATGCTATTAAGTGCTCCTAGCCCTTAGTAATTTATAGCTTATAAAACGCTATATAAATATTTACCTTTATAAACTAGTATACCTAAGATAAGGAATAGAGTGTTTCCTTAATTAATAGGAGAGAATAGTAATCCTATGCTATTATCTTATTAAGAGCGTAGTAGTCTATGTAAAAACGCTAACCCCTATTAGCCTTTTTAATAAGGAGGACTAGAGCTATAGCTAATAATAAGCTAGCATAAATCTAACCCTTATCTATTAAGTCTGTAATCTAGTGCCTAACCTCTAGAAGCTAGTTCCTTAGTATATTATATAGTAGTCCCTAAGGGAGCGTTAGTTTAGACCTATCCTAATTCTTATATAAGCGTATATAGTAATTAAGGGACCCCTAATAAGGAGGTAAGCTATTAGCTCTAGCCTTATTAAAAAGGTCCGCGAAGTTAGCTAACTCCTTAGGTAATGTTAATGTGTCTAGGCTATTAGGTTTTATCTTAGGCACTATAATTTATAGTACTATTATTATCTCCCTAAGGCTTATAGTAATAAATATTATAAAAGTGTCCTTCCTCTAGTGTGCCTAGCGCGTTTCTATAGTATATAAGGACCTAATAATCCCCTATACTAGAGTCTTTACCTTATGTGTAAAGGCTTTAAAGATATATAAGCCCTTTACTACTCTAATAACTAATTACTATTTTGCTATGTAAATAACTATATTATAATATTCTAGCTATAGCATCCTAAGTATAATGTCTTGTATAAGGCCTAGGATAATATATAAATACACTAATAACTCCTAGCTATTAATGTCTATTCTAGTGCATACTATATAGGTAATTAAGGAGGTGTTCTCTTATACTCTCTTTCCCCTCCTTTCTATTTTTACTATAGTTTAGACATGCCTTCTCTTTAGTAACTATATAAGCTTTAGGCTAAACTATTTTACTACTAACTTACTTATAGTACTATAATAATTATAACTATAATTAATCTAGATATTAATATAATAATATATATTAAAGAGTATAGGAATTAAGAATAGTGGTTAGTCTATATATTATACTATATCTTACTCTAACTCTATATAGCTTAAATAGTTATCCTATATTATAGTATATGGTTAGCCTCCTTACCCTTATATAAGACTTTACTTAGGGGCTACTTATTTTCTATAGGGGAAATATTTACCTCCTTATTTATACTTTCCTTATTTGCTTTATATAAGTTAATACTAACCTATAGGGGATAGGGCAGGAGGAAGGTACACTCCTAAATATAGTGGTCCTTAGATTTACATTATAGGTAGTATCTCTCCTAATAGTATTTAGCTAACTTTACTTCTAATACCTATTTAGCCTATTATATGTCTATAGCTAGCTTTAGACCTTTCTCCTTCTTAACTAGCTTATTTTATTTTCCTAATTAAGTCCCTATTACATATACCCTAGTTATTAGTATATTACCCTTATAATTAGTCTAAGGTGTAAGTTTAGCTAGCTATAGTTTATATTAGGACTAGTACTTATCCTCTATAGTAAGGGCCTTAATATTAACTATAATCTTATAATACTATATAATAGCTATATACTATACACTCTAGCTAATACCCTAGCCTATACTAATTTCTCTTAAATACTTATTAAGCGCTTATTAAAGTTTTACTAGCTTTATATTATCCCCCTAATAATCCTCTCTTACTAATAAGAGCTTCTTTATAAAGCAAATAAAGAATATAGAAAATAGCTCCCTTAGGCCTTATTCTATTTAGTTAAGTTCTATAAGGGCTATCTCCTACCTATATAAATTAAAGAATATAGACCTAAGGTATTCTAGGAATTTAGCTAGGTTAAAATTATAAATACTACCTTATTTAAAGAAAGTAACTACCTAGGACTAGACTTTAGAGAATAGGTTTTAGTAAATAAATATTTACCTATTTTTATTAGTTCTAATAAAGTCCTTATTTACCTATAGCTTATATTCTATTAGGAACTTCTATATAGTAAATAAGGCCTTATTACTATTATATAGGTTATCTATAGGGATAGGTTTTTATTTTACCCTAGGTATAATTAAGACTAGGTTAAAGATAGGAGGTAAAGTAAGGTTTATTATTAGGGTATTAGGCTAGGCTATAATAGGTAGTTAGGTTAAGGGTCCTATAGTGCTTATAGTTACTTATTATTAGAGGTGTGTAAGTTTTACTATTTACTTATTAAGTATAAGTTAAAGTGTCTTAAATTAGGCTTATTAAGCTACTAGTAGTGCTATAGCATTAGATAAGGGAGTTATTATCCCCTAGCTAGGTTAGTCTTATAGTTAGAGTGTGTTTACTATATCTATTAATATATCTATTAGTGTTTCTATTATATCTTTTAGTAGTTATTAAAAAGAACTAAAGGAAGTCTCTTAATTATTATAGACTAGCCCCTAGGCTACTATAATAGGGCGTTAATATAGTATTAAGAGACTTAAGGAGAAAGAAAAAAGGGTAAGAGGCTATCCCTAGTAGTGCCCCTTATACCCCCTTAGCTACTTATGTAAGCCTCCTTTCCTTACCTTAACTACTTTTACCACTCCCCTCTCTAGCTACTATACGGACAATGCTTAGGCAAAGCCTAAGCCCTTACAATAATTAGCTAATTAAAGTAAAAGAGATTAATCTGCATTAGTAATAATATTATAAGCAGCCCTTAGAGGATAACTAAGCTCCTCTTAGAACCTTTAAGCCTCTTATTATTAGGGGAAAAGAGCGGCTAAAGGGGGCTCTTAGGGTAAAAAAGAGTACTAATGTTTTATAGCATGCTTGCTAGGATCCTTTATTATTTAAACGCGCTTAGGTAGCTAAGGAAGCTAAAGCTTATTAGGATTATAAGAAGGCTAATATGTCTATTACACTACCTTTAATAGCGCTAGCCGCGATTAATTTAACTTAAATAACTATAATTACTATAGGGCTCTAGAGGCTTAAATCTAGTAATCCTTATAAGCTAGGAATAGTATAGCCTTAAGTATATTTAAGAGCTCTAGATATAATTAAAGATATAGTAAAGAATATTATAAACCTAGAAGAGAATATTATAATTATAGCGGTTATAATAATTATAACATTAGCATTATTATCTTATTAGATTAATAAGGATACCTCTTAATTTAAATAGGATATTCCTATAGACTTTAAAGGAGATATTAATGCTTAGATTTAGGGATAGATTAATAAAGAAAAGGCATTCTTAGAGGCATTGTAAGAGGTTACGTTATAAATAGCTTTAGTTATAGATAGCTTTAATCAATCTAGTTGTTATAATGAGAATACGTGGCGTGCGTCATAAAAGTGGGGATAAAAGTGGGGCTATACTGGACAATGACTACGTAGTTTGTATGAGAATTGCTATGTGCGGCCGGTAACGGCTGTCCTTAGCCACCGCCGCCGGGCCCTAGCCACAGCTAGGGTGCCCGATGCACCACGAGGGGTGCCTGACACATGGAGCCTACATAATACAGGGGTTTCGGGTTTCACTTTCGGCCGTCCCCAGCCACGAACCCCAAAGCTGCCAGGGTGGTAAGCCACATCCAACGAAACGTGACCACGCGACGAATTGGCCATTTCCAGCTCTGCATGATGGTCTTGCTGCGACGAGATAGATGGCTGCCATTTTCTAACTCTGCGTGCGCAGTCTGCCCGAGGCCATGACGCCATTGCACCGGCCCATGCCCATTCACAATGGATGTCGACGAATTCTCAGATGACGGCTTTGATGATTTGCCCGACAATGCCTTCCAGGAACTCGAGCGAAATGCTATCCAGCTCACACAGGCTCAGGTCAAGCGGCCGCCCGCCCGAGATGCCGCACCACAACGACTCTCCAACCACGGCTCCAACCACGGCTCCAACCACGGCTCCAACCACGTCTGGGGGGACGAGGACGACGACCTGGATACCACTGAAGTGACGAATGATGCTGGCGCCCCCGTCGGCAGACCCGTCATTGACAATACGTTGCGGCAACAGCCACCACCCCAGCAACGGCGTGAGACCGACATGACCACCTCGCAAGTCCCTCGTCGACCGATTCCTCCGTTGCCCAATCCACGATGGAACCCTGCCATCGACAATCCCAAGACAGCCGCCGCCGGAGTAGGTCTTCACTCGCGAGTGCCGAGTGGAGGACCTCCTGGTGCCTCGTTATCCGCCTCTCAGAGGTTTCAACCTCCTCCCGCACGTGCTAGCCAATTCGCTCGCCCGTCGTTTCCAGCAGACCGATATCATACTTCTCAGGCCTCCCAGGCTGGTGCCGCAGGAGACGTTCTGTCTGCTCTCCAGCACAGAGTGCGAGTCCTCGAATCCGAGCTTCATTCTGCTCGCGGCGAGGCTTCCATCATTCGCGCCAAATCCGCCAAAGCACAACAGGATTATGATGGGCAGATTGCACGCTTGAAGAAGCTCAACGCGGAGCAGTTGGATAAACAGACAAGGATGGTTGAAGCTGCCGTGGCCGCCGAGAAGAGCGCTAATACCGAGCTTCAATTCCTACAGCAAGACATTCGAGAAGTCCATGGAAGGGTGCGAAGGAAAGACACGAGTGGTGGCGCTGTCACCACCCCCAAGAAAGGAGTCAAGTCGTGGGGATTGGCCGATGGTTTCGACGAGATGGATATCGCCCTTAGTCCAAGCAAAGGTCAGGGTCGAGGAAAATCCTCTGGCTCGATTGCAGCCAATGTCGGAGAGCGAACACCTAGCAAAGGAAAGAGAAAACGTCCGATAGTCGACAGTCCGATAGCGGCACTCGAAACATCAACCGACGATGTAATCATGAGCGATGGTAGTCAAGGTGAACTGCCGGTCACATCCTTTCAAGTGCAGGCGCCAGCCCCGGCCGCTCCATTCGAGGTAAGTCTTCTCGTAGTGTGTGTGGTCTGGTCACTCGTTCATCACCTCTTTGTGCTGACCCCTGCCTATATCACTATAGTTTCTGCAGCTTGTCCTGGATCATGGGACATTTCATCAGCAACCACCTACTTTTGACACATTGTCTCGTCTCGCGTTCCCGTCTGAACCCGATCGAACGTTTTCGTCCATGATTTTCGAGAAGCTGCCACTTATGGGAAATCCGCATCGCCCAATGCAACTGCTTGTGGATTTTGCTGAACTCATCGTTTCTTTGTGGACACGATGTGTATATGAACAGTTTTGGGAACCCATCAAATACCTTGTTGCGCTCATCTCCTTCACTTTCGACCTGCACACAACGTCAGTGGCATCTCTGATTGTGCCCAACTTTGTTCCGATTGCATCAGCAACTCTTTCCACCGTGGTTGAGGCCCGACAACCCCCCGACGGCAACCTCTCCGGCGGCAGCGCAGAGCATGGGCATCTCGAAGGACATGTAGACACGGCCCATTTGCTGAGCCTGATGTATGTGTCGGCAGTCTCGTGTTCGATGGCGCTCACTGAAACCGAGAATGGCTTCGAGTACACGTCCGTTGGGTTTTGGAGACTCGTGTCACTGCAAATGGTGCTTCTCCTTCTGAAGCCCAAGCAGAAGCCGAGCGACGTGACAGGCATGCTGGAACTTCTGACCACGTCTGTCCTGCCTACGTCGATTGGTCCCGTCTGTGCAGATACCGGAGCTGCTGATATTGCCAAGGCCACCATCGAGAGGGTCTCGGCCAAACTGACGGAGCAAACGCGACTCCCCAAGACCACCGATCAGAGGCGGTCTATTCGGCTTGCCGCCCTCCGAACGCTCATTGCTTTCTCGACCTCCCCATTTGGAGCTCTCCAACTAGCGTCACATGAGAACGCGATACCCCGACTTGTGGCCTGCTTGAGCGCGGCGATTGACGAGCTGTACGACCAGCCGATTCCACCCAGCGTACTGCCGCCGCTCTCCGAGTCTCTCGCCTCGGTGCTCCAAGTGCCCGAATCCACAGCGTCAGCCGATCTGTATCTCACCATCTCGCAGAGTGTTCTGCTCGTGCACAAGCTTGTGACGGATCCGGCCACGGCCGACGTAGCCGACGTGAGCCAGAAGCTATCCATGTCGTACGGAGGTAGTCAGCGATACCTACTATCGCTCGGGCGACTGGCCTTTGCGGAAGAGGACCTGATTATCGAGGCAGGGATTGAAGGGGAGGTGGTCGAGGCAGCACACGAGTTGCTCGAGATGGCAGTGACGCCAGACGAAGGGGAGACTATCAGTGAAGCCTTTGGAGTGTGAGGCCGGCGTTTATTCTGCATTGCAGGGCGTTTTTGTCTGATTCACGAGTGAATGATTGAATGGAGGACCAGGGCATGCATCACTGGCGCGTTGGACATGAAATCGGACATGTGCACTTGATGGGCGTGCAGAGGCTTTTTTTTTTCGATGAAATTGAAGATGTAAGGGGGGGGAGTGTAGGAGAAGAAGTGTCATCTTGTATCAATGGTATCCATGCCAACCACACTCAATGCATTGCGAAGCGAAACAACTGTGTCGACGTATACTCGCTGTTCAAGGCACACACTCACCACCTTGCATGTATTGTATACACAGACAGCTTCCTACCTTTGTGTGTTTGACAACAGGGCAACACACATGACCAGCCGCCAACTTGAACCATGAACGCCCGCTCATGGTCTACTTCATTTACATTTTGCCTTCCCAGCCATTGGTCACAAGGCATTGATTGAGTCGAGCGGTGAGCATGCACGTGGCCAATCGCCATCCGGCAACGACCCTAAACCGGCAATCCGCGCATCTACTCGGTGACAAAAGCAAGCAAGCAAGCAGGAAAGAAGGAAAGAAAAAAAGGCCATTTTTTGAAAAAAAAAAAATTGAATTAAATCTGAAAGTCCACTCGCTATCCAAAAAAAAAAAAAAAAAACAACCTCCCCGTCCCTCACAGGAACACAGCCCCTGCCATCAACGCACCACCGACAGCCACGCCAATGGGAAAAGGAAAAGCAAAGCCTCGTTTCCTCACGGCAGGCGCATCGCTCACGACCCCCGCGCTGTACCCCCACACGGTGGTCGGGCGCGCCGCCGAAACGAGGACGTTGTCGGCGACGGAATCGTCGGCGGGCGTGTATTTCGAGGAGGGGAAGCCGCAGACGGACATGACGACCTTCATGTCTGTTTGGGGAGGGGGGGCGTTTAGTCAGCGTCTTTTTTTTTTTTTAAAAAAAAAAAAAAAATTTGACTGGGGGGATGGATGATGAGAGGGACATATTCGTCTTGGTGTCACCAGATTGCAAGATACAACTTGTGCACAGGCTCGCGACGCGAGCCACGTCGAAGCTCCGATTGAGACAGACGCATCGTTCCTCGCTGTCCCTTTTCAGCGTGGCCGGCCGGCCGCTGTTGTTGTTGTTCTTGTTCGGATCGGCCATGACGGACATGGTGCTGAGGACGGTGTCGGGACTCTTGCGGTTGGATGCCCGGGGGGTGGTCCTCGACGAGGCGTCTGTTCCTGTCGTCGTGAGGGACGGGGACGGGAGCGGCACGAATGATGGCGGCGGCGGCGGCGGCGGCGGAGGAGGAGGGGGAACAAAAGGCATAAGCGTCGACGGATTCGACGACGACACAATCACCGGCGTGATGCGCGTCGCCGAAGCCATCGTCCTCCTCACCGTCTCGTCGCCGCCATTCAACAGAGATGAGCCGTCGCGCCGCGTCGGTGTCGGCGCCGGCACAATCGTGAAGAACCTCCTGCCCAGCTCATCCTCATCCTCATCCTCTCTGCTCCCTCGCGTCCGCGTTCGCCCTTCCACGTCACGGCGATTGTCCTCTGCCGGGCCCGCGCCCGGGCTCTTGAGCGGCGTGCACCTGGACGACAGTTCCACGATGGGACCGCAGATGGTGGCACAACGTATCGGCACCTCTTCCGGCGGCAGGGCGCTCGAGGCCGCGAGAACGACCATGCCGCCCAGCACGGCCAGGCTGGTGGTTCCTGATATTGATATTCTTCTCATTCTCTCCCCTTTTTCCCTTCCCTTGTTCAAGTTGAAAGTAATGGGTAGTAGGTATTTGTCGTAAACGCCCGACCGGATAAGAGGGCAGAGAAACGGCCGTGACAAGCAGCCTTGTTTTTCTCTCCCCCCCCCCCCGTGACCACTTACGAAGGGGGGGGGAGGAGGGAACCGCCGACTTGAGCATCTGAAACGCGTAGGCTACGGCATCACGGTGCCATCTAACATTCTCTCGTTTCCTGATTCATGCTTCCCTGGCTGATGCGGGCCATGTTTGATCGATGACAACCGAGAGGGGGTCGTGCGTCCGTGTGTACAGACACAGACAGACTTGGTCGACTTGGTGCGACGTCTGCGTAGCCCACCCGTTCCACATCTCAAATCTCACATCTCACTTACTCGCAACGCTCAGTCCCTCATCCTGCAAAAGCTTGGCCAGGCACCTTACAATTTGGGCGCCAATGAATTGGCCCCCATGAGAAATCTCATGATATTATCATCTTGGTACCAAACCCTACTACTACACCACCCGCCGAATTACTTACTCCCCCCCCCCCCAACAACCATAGTCCGGACAAAGGGTCTTGCTCATGCAGACCTGCAACCACCATGACTCCCGCTGTCTTGCTCCTCCTTCGTAGACATCTGTTCGATTGCTCCACTTGTATCAATTCCTCTATGGTATCCTGTCCTTCCATGCTGCATAATACATACAGAAACGCGACCCGGCTAGACCCCCCAACTCGCCGCCAAGTCTGCCGTGAGGGATATCGACTTTTAACCCTCTCGTTCAGAATGCAATGGCTTTGACCAAAGAAAAAAAAAATTCTCCTTCTTCGACGTTTCATTTGCTCGTCAGAATCGGTGTTGGCGACCCACACTCTCTACTCGCACTCCAAGCTTGACCATCTCGCGCGAGTCGATGACGCCGCGCCCGTCAAACACCCATCTCGGCTTGGCCATGGCATCCGCAATGCGTACCCAATCCAACCGCTCCTTGGGCTTGTATTCCTCGGCGCTGCCCATACCCGTGGCGTCGCCCGTCTTCCTGCTCTCCCTCTCCTGAGTGCAGTCGGGACAATCGTCGCTGCAAGAGGGCTCGACCTTGAAACGGTCGAGCGGGTCATCCGATGTCTCATTTGGCCGTTGCACAAGGTACTTGTGCAGGGCCAGCAAATCATTCGCGGAAGGAACTGAGGAATTGAAAGGTCGGGGGTCCGATTTTGGGTTAGGCTTTCGGCCCATCATCTTGGGCGCAACGTCCTGCACGGGCGCTGGTGCCGGCTTGGGAGCGGGCTGGTTTCGGAACTCGTCAAATTCCGTGGCAATCACGACGGCAGTGGCACCATGGCAAGCATCGTAGGCGTTACCGTGGACGGATATGATGTTACCCGCGGCCAAAGGTCCAAGAGTGGCCTTGATCTCCTCCTTGATGACCAGCGGATTGCAGCAAGGGTCAAAGACGGCGACTTGTCGAGGACGCTCCTCCAGCAGGGTCTTGATCATCTCCAATGCGGGGGCTTCGCGAGTATCCGACGTGTCCTTCTTGAAGGCGTAGCCGAGGATGGCAACCTTCTTGCCCACCAGGGTATTGTTCAGACACTTGATGACACGGTTGGTGAACCGATCACGAGCGTAGTCGTTCATCTTGACGACTTGTCGCCAGTACTCGCCCACCTCGGGAAGACCCATGGTTTCAGCAAGGTACACCAAGTTGAGGACGTCCTTCTTGAAACAACTTCCGCCGAATCCAATGCCCGCCATCAAAAACTTGTTGCCGATTCGAGGGTCCACGCCGACCGCCCGAGCAACTTCGTCGACATCGGCGCCGGTTTGCTCGCAGACTGCCGATATGGAGTTGATGCTTGAGATGCGCTGCGCCAGCATGGAGTTGGCGACAAGCTTGGCCAACTCGGATGACCAGACATTGGTCGTTAAAATGCGCTCTCGGGGGACCCAAGCTGCGTACACGTTGACCAGTGCCTCGGCTGCCTTTTTGCCCGATGGTGTAGGGGCAGATCCAATCAGGATCCGGTCTGGGTAAAGGAGATCGTTCACGGCTGTGCCCGCAGCCAGGAACTCTGGGTTGGACAAGATTTCAAAGTGCACACCGGGGCGATGCATGGAAAGCTAGGTTTGAGCCAATATTTTTTTTTTTTTTTTTTTTTTTTTAGATACTGGATTCATCAATGGAGGAGGACTGTGTCTGTACTGATACGTACCGTGTCGGCAACAAGCTGAGCGGTCCTGCAAGGAACAGTACTCTTCTCGACAATGATGGCACCTTGGCGAGCATACTGAGCCACGACAGCCGTGACAGCCTCAAACGCAGTCATGTCAGTAGCACTTCCGGCACCGGCGCCACGCTCCTTGGTGGGCGTATTGACTGCGACGAGGACAATGTCGGCTTCACCAATGCTCTTGGCGACGTCTGTAGTGAAGAAAAGATTGGCTGGGCGGCTGGCCACGTTGGTTTCGCCATTCTCGGCAGAGGTTGCCTCGGTCTCGGATGCGCTCTCATTGATGAATGTAAAGTGCCGCGAGCCATCGCGAGCAACGCGAACAATGTCGTGCAGGCCCGGCTCATAAATGGGAGGATGGCGTGAGTTCCAACGGCGAATGCGTGTCTCGTCTCGATCGACGACCGTCACTTTGATGTCGGGGTTCTGGAAGGCAATGACGGCGGCAGTAGGACCACCTAAGACAGATGGAGCCTCGGTTAGAAAACCTTGTCCACAGAACATGAAGTCGTGGCATGGCGCATTCAAGCAAGCGCACTGCCTTGGCCCCCCGACAAAAGCGGCGAAACCAACAAAGATGAACAAAACAAGACGTGTACTTTGCTTTCGACTTACCAACATAACCAGCACCTACACAGCAAATGGTGCGGACCTCGAAACCGTCCTTGATTGCGCCATTGGTGTGTTCTGCAGAGCCATTGAGGCCGAGCTTCTCGACTGAGTCGACAATGGCCTCGTGAACGGCAGTCATGGTGGCGGGACTGACTGACCGACCAGTGATGAGTGACCAGACTGACTGACTGGGTGGGAAAATGGAAAAGCAAGGCAGAGGCTCTCTCCACACGGGCACAACAGTGCAAGCTCCTCCTCAGCGTACTTATGGGGGGGTTCGTGGGGGATCCGGTAGCGCAATCGGTTCCAGTCGCACAAGCAGAGCAGAGCAAGCAGAGCAGAGCAAGCAGAGCAGAGCAAGCAGGCAAGGAGGGCACTTGCAGCAGGAAAGAGTCAAACTGGCAAGCAGGCGAGGAACAAGAAAAAAACGAGCGTATGTCGAAGGGGGATCGAGCAGACAGGAGAAGCAAAAGAAGAAGATGACAAAAAATTTAAAAAAATTAAGAGTAAGGAGATCCCCTTTCCAGTTCTGGCCTGGTGTCCCCCCGGCCATGACTGCGCAATAGGACGCGTTGTCCTTGTGTCTGATCAGTGATGACACCTGGCACAGCGCCACCTTGCACTTGCCTGGGTCCGTCTCTGGGTCCGTCTCTGGGTCCGTCTCTGGTTCCTTCCTGATCAATCCTAAGTGGCTGTCCGCGCGGCTGCCGTAGCTGCCACATATTTAAGCCTCCGAAAAAAATAGCCGCACCACGGAGTACAGAACGCCACCCGTCGCTAATATATCCGCTCGCACGCATGCAGATATGTAGGACCCGTCTGCGGACCCCTAAACTTGTGGGTCTATGGGGCCCCCACAGGCCCCCTGCCACAAGGTCAGTGACCGCGCAAGTACGCGAAAGTGTGGTGTAGTAACTTGTAGAGGGAAAATAAGCAGTATATTTTATTATTAGCCTATTTATATATAAGCGAATTATACCTTTAATCCACTTCTATCCGATTCGATACAGACCCTAGTTGACGTGACTCCACAAGCTTTAGGACCTCCATGTAAGGAGATATGTGTGCACCACCCGCAACATACATATGTACCATTGTTACGATACGAAATGTATGATATAATGAGTGTGTCAAGGTTGTTTCAATTCAACTACATACAATGTAGAGGTCAAAATTATCATCTAATATATGGGTTCTAGGTCACATGCTAGCCACATCCTCGGTAACAGGCCACTTGTCAATTCTAGCACGTAACAACCCAATTGACGTCAACTTGCATAGCACACCGACGAACAAGGTCCAACGACGAATCCCCGTGGTGCAGAATACCGATGATTCCGTGGCAGGCCCACCTGTTCATGTCCGTAGATTCAAACCGTCATATGCCGTGTTTTGAATAACGTCGTCAGACTGAGACTGAGAGCCCAACACGCCAGCCGCTCATTGAAGCAACGTGGGGACTTGTTTCTTTCCCAGCTTCTTTCGCATCGTAATAACGTAGGATGAGACAAAAAAAAAAAAAAAAGGAAAAAAAAGTACATAAAGAAAGAAGCTTTCGAACTCTGCTGTGTACCGAATCGTTTGGCCCCGTCAACGGCGTGAGTCGCACGACTCTCATGCTCGTCAACCACCTGCGCAAAAAAAACGGCGCCCAAGTCGCCGTCGTGGCACCTCATAATCACACAAAAAAAAAAAAAAACCACAACGACGCTTTCTCGCCCCTTTCCACCTCGGCGACTCAGGGTCCGGGTCCGCGTCCGCGTCCGCGTCCGGCCGGAAAGCAACCCGAGGTGCGCGTGACGGGATATCCTCTCCCGTTCAACCCCGAGCCAGATGGCCGTCTTCGCCCTGGACGCTGCCCAGAGCTACCTCTTCCGGCACCCGTCCATCAAGACCCATCTTCTACCCCTCGAGGTCCGTCAGGAGATATCTCGTCGGCAACAAGATGCAGCCGGGGAGGAGCTCCATGCCCGCCGGGCTCGCGTTCAAGCTGTACATTGTCGGCGGCAACAGGAACCCCGGACGTGGAGAAGCACGTTGCGGCGACTTGTTCGATCGTCCACCGGCGACCGCTGAGGCAGCAAGGGAAAGGTCGTCTTCGCCGGCTTCAAGGTCGGCCGGGATCTCGCCGCGGCCTACGCCAGCGCCGACGTCTTCCTCCACTGCTCCGTCACCGTCTCGGAGACCCTTGGCCTCGTCGTCCTCGAGTCCATGGCCAGCGGCGTTGCCCCGTCGTGGCGCGCGACGAGGGCGGGCCCTCGGACATCCTTCTTCACCACGGCGTCACCGGCCTTCTCGTCCCGTCGGGAGATGTGGACGGCTTCGTCGCCGGCGCTGTGAAAGCTGGCCACCGATGCGGCGCTTCGCAGGCCAGGCGGATGAGGCCACCTGGGACAAGATAAACAACAAGGTCGCATGGCGCATGGCCGACACCATCCAGGAGCGTCGACGCGAGCAGGGCAAGACAACATCATCATCATCATCATCATCATCATCGCAGCCGTCACCACCACCACCACCACCACCACCAGCCTCCCACCATCTAATATCCGTCTACGGCTGGTTAACGGTGAACAGAGCCGTGACACGCAGCGACATCGACGCCAGATTTAATGGGTGGATTAGGCATCATCATCACATTCTGGGCAAGTCGTCGGCTGCTACGTGATGTTTGCAGAATGTCTCCTGTGGGCGGGCCAAAGGACGCATGAGAACAGGAGAGCGCAAAGTAATACTGGCCGTCTACTGACTCCCGACTCCCCCCCCCCTTCTTTTCCCCTGCTCGTTTCAGAAGTTACCCTGCAGCATCATCATGTTTGAGCGCACATGAACTTGGTGATTCTGGTGCATGAGGCGTTAATGAGGAGGGGTGAGGTGAATGGGTGGCATTTATTCAATTTCTGCCTCTGGTCCAAGACTCGCCTCGAGACACGAGACTGAGTGGCATGTGCTCACGTCTTCTTCCTGTTGCAGAGTGAGAGGTCCCCCACCTCCCAGCCTGTTATTTTCAGAAATAGACATTTGAACAAGAAGTGAGACTTTTGGTGCTAGACACGCGTACGCACGGCAAACACCCTTCTACGGTAGATTCCGCGGCCTATAATGGCTGCACGATCGAAACACTGCTCACAGAAGCAGTTCCCTGGCAATCGCTTGTGGCACAGTGACTCCTGTCTATTCTTGTATTATTGTAGTCAAACTATGCCCTGGTATATCAGACAACGCCCTCAAGCAGACTCATGAATGCAGTCAAGGAATAAAACCAAGATGCCAACTTTCCACGGCTGATGCAACAGAAAGTAAGTGCGCTATGCTAGAAATCCAGAAATCCAGAAGAATGGAGACCAAAAGAAAGGAGGGGGAAAAAAAAAAAAACCCCTTCTCAAACGCGCTTCCTCCCCCCGTCAGCCACCCTCCTCTTATACATGGCCGCATAACTAATCCTCTCAAAAGTTCCGAGCCCATACGCCGCCAGTCCCAAGACCAACCATATCGACGTGATGATGGTGCCGGTGGGGAAGATCATGAGTTGCACGCCAGGGAGGATAAAGGCGTGGGTGCCGTTGTGAAGAGCATCTAGTTGCGCCGAGACGGCGGCCTGGGCGGCGGAGAAGTCGGACAGGACGACGGATTTGCTGAATACGCCGGTGAGGAAGGAGGCTTCGTTGAGGGAGATGTTGGTCTTGATGTCTGCGCCGCGAGGGGTTGTGGCGGAGAGGGTGAATGTTGGGATGAGGACCTCTTCGAGGGCGGCCCTGAGAGGTGTTAGTATTATATACATGTGTATATTTGTTTGTTGTAAACAGATAGGATTGGATTTTTGTATTTCTTTTGGGTGGTATGGGCTTTGTTTACGTACATGGTCATGTTTTGCGCGAGCTTCGCGGCATCAATTTGTCCCACAAACATGTAGGTTTGGACGAGGCGCGGTCCCCCGCTGGGAATGTCGTCTCGACGAGTCACCATCTGGGTCTGGTTGCTGACGAGGCCCATGGCCATGAGTTCCTTCTCGGAAATGGGACTGACGCTCGCGCCGTGGTACTGCAGCCCGACTTTGACGTTCTCGGGGGGAATGTTGGCAAAGTCGTCTCTTGGTTCGGAGATGCGGTACAGCCGCAGGTCGGCCTCGAAGAAGCCCGTTTTGGTGTCCAGGGCAGGGAGATTGTAGCAGATGCAGTTGCCGGTGGGGTTGGAGCTCCGCGGCAGCACGGAGAGGGCCTTGGTGCAGGCCGCGTCGGTGGCGGCGCTCCATGCCGTGGTGGTGTTGAGGGAGCCGGCGGCGCTGGCGGCCGTGTCTCGCCGGGTGAGGACGGGGGTGGATGGTGCTGCGCCGTTGGTGTTGTGGATGGCTGAGTATGGTCTCTCCAAGACATCGTCTGCTCTCAGGATGGCGTTTCCGAAAGGGTAGTTGTTGGATGAGGCGAGGGCGTTGGCCACCAGACAGATGGCCGTGGCGACCTTGGTGCATGCTCGCATGGTTGTCGGTTGGTAGTTTTGAGGCCGCATCGGAAGAGACGAGATGTTTTCCCTTGCTAGATTTTTTTTTTTTGATTTCTTCTCTGCACTTGATTCACTTGATTCAATCCCTGAGTTTCCTTTCCGTCTGGGGATTTTCTCCGGCGTGAATTGATACCAGGTTCAGAGAGTTGATGCGATTCAGATTTGTCCACCGGCTGGTGTTTTGATACGAAATCTCACGCGCCGGGCGATTGATTGGCGATTGAGTTGTCGTCTTGCCGAGAGTATTAGTTTAGTTATTCATACTTTTCGTGACGTGACGTGACGTGACGTGACGTGACGTGGAGAAGCGATTAAGATATTGCGCGCAACACCAAGCGACGTATTATCTTCTTGCTAGCCGAAAGAAAGAAAAGAAATTGTTGTTCGATATTAAGTGTGTTTCCGCACACGAAAGTTGGCAATCGACTCGGACGCTGAACGGATGGAATTGGTGGACGCCCGACAAAGATGGACAGAAGAGAAGAAACAGCAACAGCAGCAACAGAAACAACAGAAACAACGAAGAGACAAGAGAGTAGCCTCGTCCAGAGAATTGGAAACGCAAGGGGAGGGAGAAGAGTCGGACTTGGGAGTTTGTATGGACTACATGGATGATGATGAGACCCAGGCGGTGTTGATACGGGCGACTGGTTCGGCATGCGTCAGGGCCGACACAATCTGTGGCATTGAGAGCTCCAGATGCCAAGATGAAAGGGGGAATTCCTTGTTCCGACTTCAGTTTCAGAGAACAGGTGAAGTGGTTCGGCCATGTCATGCCATGCCACGGGGGAGGTGGTGAAGCGTTACGACCAAGAAGGACGGATCCGCGGCGAGGTGGGCTGCATGACGGGAGACCGACGGGACGAGAGACCGACGGGACGAGAAACCGACGGGACTCTTCTCCGGTGCTGGGCAGCTCCTGCTTTTTCCTCCGCCTTCTTGTCTCCTCCGTTCGCTCCGTCGTCATGGCATGGCCGGGTTGCACTACCGCTTTGATGTCTTCAACAAGCGTCCGGACGAGAAGAGAAGCAAGGCTGAGTGAGCCAAGGGACAAGGGGGTCGTGTATGTGTGGCATCTGGTTGGTGCGACGGGGCGCATGTGCCGGCGTTGATTTGTTGTTGAGACACGGGCGAAACCCTTCCCCGTGGACAATTTGATGTTGCCGCATTCGTGTCTGGGTCGCCAACTTTGCCATCTCAGATCGGATCCAAAAGTTGTGCACGTGCACGAGCCCCGGCCGACGAGGCCCAGGCGTTTCAGCCGGCCGAACCAAGACCACCGCCGTGCCCGTTGTGGCGCGTCTCAGAATCAGAGTCAGAATACGGTCGCACATTAGAGAGGTCCCGCAAAGGGCTGCCAAAACAAAAAAATCCCTCAACCCCTTATTTGCGATTTTGCGATTTTATGATTTTTATAATATATTTTTTATACATTATAATTATGCTATATCTATAAAAAAACCTATAGAGCTTTTATAAGCAAATTAAATCCCTTTATAATAATAGGATTTCTTATAAATAAATCCTAGATTAAATTAATACTAAGCTTTTTATATAAGGTAGCTAAAGTATTAGTCTTTATATATTATATTACTATCTTTAAGCCTAGGGAGTTTTATTTACTCTATAAAGTGTATAATATCTTTAGCCCTTATATAAAGAGATCTCTAAGCTTTTTATATAAGATATTCCTATAGAGACTATTTATTTAACTATTATTAAGCTTCTTTAGTAATAAGGGCATTAACTAGTTAGCTTATAAACCCTTTAAACATAGCTTTAGCAATAGGGCTTCTTATAAATGCAAAATTATATATAAATTATAGATAAACTAATTTATTATATATAGTTTTACTTTTTCTCCTATAGTTATTTAGATTAATTAATTCTTTAAGACCTTTAAGCGTAAGACTAGCTATCCTATACGCTATATATAATCCGCAAAATTCGCTATTAATATAGAATAAAAAGACGATTTTATATAAAAGAAAAGCGCTAAATTGCTTTATAGGATGTAATTTAATTCCTTAAAGCTAATTTAAAATAAACCTTTATAATATAAGGCTTTAGTTAAGGATATTTATATTATTATATATAATAAAAGGGCTAAGTCCTAGTCTTATAAAACTAATTATATAACTTTTATTATATAGTCTTTCCTAAAGAAGTTTAAAAGTATTAGAAAAGGAACTTTTAATATTATATAAACTTCTTAGTACCTAGACTAAACTTCCTTTAGTGCCTTAATAAATATAAGAAGCTAAAGAGATTTAGAATTTAAGTGTATATATATATTAATATATACTTATACTATATTATTTAGTTTTACTATAGTTACTTTACTATAATTACTCTTAGTATATTAAAGTAGTATTTTTATATAATTAAATACCTTAGAATATAACTATTTTTTATAAGATCTAATTATAAAGTTAAGACTTTATTATAGGTAGCTACCTAAGTAATATTAGCATAAGCTAGCCTAGCTATAATTATATATAAGAATAAGAACTAAATCTCTTACTAGTTTACTTAAGGGAATTATATTAGCTCTTATTATATATATAGGCTAAGTAAAAGAATTATTAGAATTAAAAGCTAGTGGTATTAGTTACATAAAGGAGTATTTAATTACTAGATAGTATTCTTTAATAAACTTACTATATATATATTATTTATTAAAGATAATAAAGTAAATTAAATTACATTAAACGTAATTTATTTACCTATAATCTAAGACAAATTTATAGACTTTATTACACTATAGAATAGCTATAAAATCTATATATAAAAGAATAAAGAGCACGTTATCTTAGGTATTCCTATAGACCTTTATTATATAGAAAACACTTAAAATTAGGGCGTTTCTCTTAGTATAAATAATAATATAGAAGATTATATAGCATTAAACATAATACTTAATCCCCTTAATAAGATTAATATTAACTAATTTCTTATATAGGAAATAGAAGATTAGTATATATAAGAGCTATATGTAAGGGCTTAGGCTTTGCCTAAGCATTGTCCGTATAGCAGTTAGAGAAAGGAGTGGTAAAAGTAGTTAGGGTAAGGAAAGGAAGCTTACATAAGTAGCTAAGGGAGTATAAGGGGCACTACTAGGGATAGCCTCTTACTCTTTCTCCTTTCTCCTTAAGTCTCTTAATACTATATTAATGCCTTATTATAGTAGCCTAAGGGCTAGTCTATAATAATTAAGAGACTTCCTTTAGTTCTTTTTAATAACTACTAAAAGATATAATAGAAACACTAATAGATATATTAATAAATACAGTAAACACGCTCTAACTATAAGACTAACCTAGCTAAGGGATAATAACTCCCCTATCTAATGCTATAGTATTACTAGTAGCTTAATAGGCTTAATTTAAGACACTTTAACTTATACTTAATAAGTAAATAGTAAAACTTATATACCTCTAATAATAAGTAGCTATAAGCACTATAGGACCCTTAACCTAACTGCCTATTATAGCCTAGCCTAATACTCTAATAGTAAACCTTACTTTACCTCCTACCTCTAACCTAGTCCTAACTACACCTAGGGTAAAACAAAAACCTATTCCTATAGGTAACTTATATAATAGTAATAAGGCCTTATTTACTATATAGAAGTTCCTAATAGAATATAAGCTATAGGTAAATAAGGACTTTATTAGAACTAATAAAAATAAGTAAATATTTATTTACTAAAACCTATTCTCTAAAGTCTAGTCCTAGGTAGCTACTTTCTTTAAATAGGGTAGTATTTATAATTTTAACCTAGCTAAATTCCTAGAATACCTTAGGTCTATATTCTCTAATTTACATAGGTAGGAGATAGCCCTTATAGAACTTAACTAAATAAAATAAAGCCTAGGGGAGCTATTTTTTATGTTCTTTATTTACTTTATAGAGAAGCTCTTATTAGTAAGAGGGGATTATTAGGGGGATAATATAAAGCTAGTAAAGCTTTAATAAGCGCTTAATAAGTATTTAAGAGAAATTAGCGTAGGCTAGGGTATTAGCTAGAGTATATGGTATATAGCTATTACGTAGTATTATAAGATTATAGTTAATATTAAGGCCCTTACTATAGAGAATAAGTACTAGTCCTAACGCAGACTATAGCTAGCTAAACCTATACCTTAGACTAATTATAAGGGTAATACGCTAATAACTAGAGTGTGCGTAGTAAGGACTTAATTAGGAAAACAAAATAGGCTAGTTAAGAAGGAGAAAGGTCTAAAGCTAGCCGTAAATATATAATAGGCTAAATAGGTATTAGAAGCGGAGTTAGCTAAACGCTATTAGAAGAGATATTACTTATAATATAGATCTAAGGACTACTATATTTAGGAGTATACCTTCCTCCTACCCTATCCCCTATAGGTTAGTATTAACTTATATAAAGCAAATAAGGAAAGTATAGATAAAGAGGTAAACATTCCCCCTATAGAAAATAAGTAGCCCCTAAGTAAAGTCTTATATAAGGGTAAGGAGGCTAACCATATACTATAATATAGGATAATTATTTAAGCTATATAGAGTTAGAGTAGGATATAGTATAATATATAAACTAACCACTATTCTTAATTCCTATACTCTTTAATATATGTTATTATATTAATGTTTAGATTAATTATAGTTATAATTATTATAGTGCTATAAGTAAGTTAGTAGCAAAACGGTTTAGCCTAGAGCTTATTAGTTACTAAAGAGAAAGTATGTCTAGACTATAGTAAAAATAAAAAGGAGAGAAAAGAGAGTATAGGAGAACACCTCCTTAATTACCTATATAGTACGCACTAGAATAGACATTAATAGCTAGGAGTTATTAGTGTATTTATATATTATCTAGGCCTTATACAAGACATTATACTTAGGATGCTATAGCTAGAATATTATAATATAGTTATTTACATAGCAAAATAGTAATTAGTTATTAGAGTAGCAAAGGACTTACATGTCTCTAAAGCCTTTACGCGTAGGGTAAAGACTCTAGTATAGGGGATTATTAGGTCCTTATATGCCGCGGAAGCGCGCTAGGCACACTAGAGAAAGGATACTTCTATAATATTTATTACCATAAGCCTTAGGGAGATAATAACAGTACTATAGATTATAGTGCCTAAGATAAAACCTAATAGCCTAGATATATTAATATTACCTAAGGAGTTAGCTAACTTCACGGACCTTTTTAATAAGGCTAGAGCTAATAGCTTACTTCCTTATTAGGGGTCCCTTAATTACTACATACGCTTACGTAAGAATTAGGATAGGTCTAAACTAACGCTCCCTTAGGGACTACTATATAATATACTAAGGGACTAGCTTCTAGAGGTTAGGCGCTAGATTATAGACTTAATAGATAAGGGTTAGATTTATGCTAGCTTATTATTAGCTATAGCTCTAGTTCTCCTTATTAAAAAGGCTAATAGGGGTTAGCGTTTTTGCGTAAACTACTGCGCTCTTAATAAGATAATAGCATAGGATTGCTATTCTCTCCTATTAATTAAGGAGACACTCTATTCCTTATCCTAGGCACACTAGTTTATAAAGGTAAATATTTATATAGTGTTTTATAAGCTATAGATTACTAAGGGCTAGGAGCACCTAATAGCGTTTTAAACTAGGTTTAGGCTATTTAAGTGGCTAGTTTACCCCTTTAGCCTAGCTAGCGTACTAGTAACGTTCTAATGTTATATTAACAAGTCCTTAGGGGATGCGTTAGGGGACTTTATTATAGCGTACTTAGATAATATCTTAGTTTACTTAGGGGGATTAAGGAAAGACTATATAGCTAAGGTCTAGTTAATATTAGGCTACCTAAGGGACGTAGGTTTATACTTAGACCTTAATAAGTCTATATTCGTAGTAAAGGAGGTTTAATACCTAGGATATATTATTATAGCGGGTCATTTTATTTATCTAGACCTAGTAAAGGTTATAGCTATTAGGGAGTAAGTAGCCCTAATAAAACTTTAGGGGGTTTGTAGCTTCCTAGGGTTTACTAATTTCTACTATAACTTTATTAGTAACTTTTTAGAACTAGTGGCACCGCTAATATAATTAACTAAGAGAAATGTCCCTTTTTAATAGGGACCTAAAGAGAATAATGCCTTTAATAAGCTAAAAGATACCTTTATTACGTACCTAGTACTAGTATAATAGGACCTAGATCTCCCTATAGTAGTAGAAGCTAATTATTTAGGAATAGCTATTAGAGGATACCTTTCCTAGTAAGGCTAGGATAGTGTTATATACCTAGTTACCTACTACTTTACTAGCCTTATAACCTTATAAAAGAACTATATAATTTATAATAAGGAATTATTAGCTATTATCTTATGCCTTAAGGCGTGGTTAGCTAAGCTATAGGGCGTTTCTAGTCTATTTATAATCTATATAGACTATAAGAACCTAGAGTACTTTATAACTCCCTAGTTAATATTAGAGCAGTAGGCTTAATAGGCAGACACACTTACGCTATTTAATTTCTACCTCTAGTATAAACCTAGTATATAGGCGTAGTAGCCTAATACTCTTTCTTAAAGGGAATAAGACTAGGAAGGGGTAACCTTTAGGATAGGATATATCCTATAACCTATTACTATTATATAGCTCTTACTAATACTAGATAGATAGTAGGATAATAGTGGTATAGCACTACTACTAGCTAGTAAGGTTCTCTTTACTACTAAATACCTTTAAACCTTATAGGACTAGGCTATTATCTTAGACCTTATATATAGTATCTAATTAAGGGCTATTTAGGAAGGGGCCTAAAGGTTTCCTATTAAGGCACTTATAAGGGAGTAAGTGGTAGATTATTTTATAAGCGCTTATAGGGCGCTCTAGTTTAGGGGCTATACCTAGGTCCTAGCGTAAGAGCCTCTTATAATAACCCTAATATAATAATGCTATAATTTGCTAGTAGCAAGGCACCTAGGCTATAATACTATATTCTAAATCTTATAATAGTAGTTTCACTAGGATAGGATATTATAAGATATTACTAGGTTTATTTATAACTATTACTGCTATAGTAGTTATAAAAGCTATTAATAGCGCTAGGGCTTACTAAAGCCTTTACCTATTCCTAACTAGTTTTAGTTATAGATCTCTATTAACTTTATAATAAACTTACTAGCACTATCCCTAGAAAAGCTATAATACCTAATGGTTATTATAGATTAACTCTCTAAATTCATTTAGCTTAAGGCTATAACTTCTATAGGAGCTAAGGAATGTGTAAAGAGGTTTAAAATGGTTTAGTGGCGGTTTAAGGGGTTTCCTTAATTAATTATTACGGATTACGGTTTGGATTAGTTAGGAAAGTTTTAGATAATATTATGCTCCTTAGTTAGGATTAATTAGTTACTTTTCATATTACATTACCTATAGACTAATAGTGGTATAGAGTAAGCAAACTAAGAGGTGTAGGTAATACTACGTATTATAGTCTCCTTCTTGCAGTTTAACTAGCTAGAATATCTAGCTACTTGCTAGCTTATAATTAATAATAGGCTATTTTCTATAATAGGAGTTAGCCTAAATAAGCTACTATATAGCTATAACCTAGAGCTAGTCTAGGCATTACTAGATATATTTGCTTTTATAATAACACTAAAGGGATAAGTAGTGCGGTTTCTTAAGCACCTTTAGGAGGGTACTTATCTAGCATAAGCTATAATAGCCTATGTATAATAAAGGTAGTAAGACACTACGTTTACTTTACGTTAGCTAGTGAAATGGTTTTAGGTTAAAAATAAGGTATAGCTTTTACTTAAAAATATTAAAACTAACTACTCCTTATAGAAACTTAATTAGGTAGTAGTAAAGTATATGGTTATAGAAGTCCTAATACTACTTATAGTGTGGCTTAATATCCTAAGAGGTATTTACCTAGTATTTCACATAGACCTTATTAAACACGCTATAGAGGACCCTCTCCCTAGTTAGAAGCTCTAGGACTTCTATCTAGGACTAGAATAGGTCCCTATAAAAGGTAATAATAAACTTGTTAAGGAATATTAGGTTAAGCGAATCCTAGTGGCTTAGAACGCCCTAGGCTAGGGTAAAAGATATAATATACTTATTAAGTAAGCGAGTTATATATAGCTTATATAGGAACCATTAGAGAATATAGTATAAATATAAGCCCTTAATAAGTTTAAGGCAAAATAGGGAGATATATAATATAATAATAGACTAAATTAATTTTAAAAGACTTATATACCTATAAAGACTCTAATAAGCACCTAAGGCACTAAATTACTATGTTTTACTACTACTACTTAATAAGGATAATTATCTATTAAGTTATTACCTAAATTACTAGGAGAGAATAGTTAGGGGCACGCTACCTCTATCTAGAGTTATGCTATAGCTACTATAGCTATAGTATTATTATCACTAGGTAATAGTTATAGTATAATAAGTTATTTACCTTATTTACCTTAGGCGTGACCTAGGACCTAAATAGTGTAAATAGGGTTAGTATAGGGAGTATATATAGGAGAGGGCGTAATAGGAGACCTAGTAAGTAAGTAGTAAGTAAGAGGAGGATAACTAAGGGGGGGAGGAGTATTATTTTTAGCTAGGGAATAGCTAGCTCCTAAGGCTCTAGGAATATAATTATAAGTTAGACCTATTACGGAAGGGAGGCGTGATAGTTACTAGTAGTAATAAGAAGGAGATTTATTACTTAACCTAGTAATTTAAATATATTACTAGATTTTATCCTAGTAATAAGGCATTAAAGCTTAGAGAAGCGTAGTAAGACTACTTATATATCTCTTTACGTATTGTAGTTAGTTCGCTAATAACTTACTAGTTCTATTAGAATAGAATACTTATAGCTTACTATATAGAATAGGCTATACTATAGCTAGCTAAAGGGCTAGCGCTAATAAAAGGGGTAACTTTAAGACTAGTTATATTTGTTATAGTAGTATTATTAGTAGGGGACGCCCTAAGGGCTAACTATATAGGAGCTAGATTAAACTAAGCCTAGGTAAGGAGGGAGTTTTACTAACTAATAAGGTAGCAAAACCTTTAGGATAGTATAGGCATTTTCTTTTTTATACCTAAAGTTTTAGGGACTCTAGGTTTAATAATATATATACCTATAGTAATCTCTACCTTAATATCCTTTAGCGCGTAATAGAGATAAGGGTTAGCAGACAAAAGCCTAGTATACTACACATAGGAAAGGTATTGCTTCTAATACAAAGAGTATAATTCTCTAGATTTAGGCGAATAATATTCTAGAACGCTAGTGGTAAGGGCTTGTTTTATATATAGCCTATAAGGGCGCTAGACTAATTAGGGAGTAGTATATTAATTATTATCTAAGTTACCCTCTATAAGAAACTTACTAATAGAATAGGCTAAAGGCATAGTAAGACTAGCTAGGGGTAAAGGAGGGTTAAATAGATTATAAGGCATATTCTAATAGGAGAATAATTATTTAAGAAGGAGGTTTTAATAGGATAAAGGGGAAGGCGTAATAAAATTATAATAGTAAAGGGATAGTATTATATAAGGGAAGGTAAGATATAAAAAGGAACTAAGTAAGATATTTATATGTGGTTTTAAACCTATATTAGGTAATTAATAAACTAGTAAGGGTAAGGCTAGAGACTATAATAAATAATAGGTTAGTAAGGTAAACACGTTACGTGTACTGCAAAACTAAGGCATAGAAGTAAGGCAGTTGCTATTACCACATAATAGCTAGCGGGGCGGATGCGTTACGCACCTAATAATAATAAGTAAGGAATAGGATTAATTACCTATAGGATAATTTACAGGACTATTATAAAAAGGGGACTTATTAAACATGCCTAAGTAAGGGCATATGTAAGGGCTTAGGCTTTGCCTAAGCATTATCTATATAGTAGTTAGAGAGGGAAGTGGTAAAAGTAATTAGGGTAAGGAAAGGAGGCTTATATAAGTAGCTAAGGGGGTATAAGGGGCACTACTAGGGATAGCCTCTTACCCTTCCTCCTTTCTTCTTAAGTCTCTTAATACTATATCGACGCCCTATCGCAGTAGCCTAGGGGCTAGTCTATAACACTATAGTTACTTAGGTTTTATAATTAAGAGATTAAAGATTATACACGTCTATATATATTATTCTATTTAGTGTTATAAGAGCGAATTTAAAATTATTAAGAAAGTAGCTAATAACTAGTTCTTTAACTTAGCTTAATTCCTTATAGGGGAATTCACAAATTTATATAACTTCTTTAATAAAACTATAAGCTATTATATAACTAAAACCTTAATAGTAACCTAATTTCTTAAGACCTTTAAGAATAACTTTAATAGTTCTAAAGTAAAGAGATTAAAAGTATCTAGGCCTATTATATATAACTTTTCTTCACTAGATATTATATTTAAATATTTCTTATATAATAAGCTAGAGAATTTTCTTTTATATTAGTAAGCTTCTCTTTATTAGTAAGCTCTTCTATATTAGTAAGCTCTTCTATATTAGTAAGCTCTTCTATATTAGTATGCTCTTCTGTATTAGTATACTCTTTTATATTAGTACGCTTTTCTATATTAAGTATAGATTATTATTCTTATTAAGATTACTTATTTATATAAGAATTAAGAGGTTTAGATTTGCTTTATTTAATTAGCCTTATTAGTAATAGGCTAAGGGAGAAGCTTTATAATAGTTCTTTTATATAAGGGAGTGACTTATTAGATTATAATAAATCCTTTTAATGCTTTATATATTTTTTTATTATTATAGTAGTCTTTTCTTCCTTAATTTTTTTTTCCTTTATTTAGTTTTCCTTTATAATATAAAAATTTAGAAAGATAAGAATATAACTATCTTAAATCTCCTAATTATATGAATTTTTTTTCCTAAAGAGATTAATAACTATATAATTTAATCTAATATATAATTAAGGGAGCTAATAGAAGCTAGATGCCTTAGAATAAGCTTATCTAAGCTTATAGGGAATTTTTTTATTAAACTACTCTAAAAAGCTTAGTTATATAAACTTATATAGCTAGTTAGCTTTAGTTACTAGACTAACTTCACTAAGCTTATTTTCCTATAAAAGAGGTTAGAGCTCTATAGGCTCTAAATAAAATTAGCTTTAGTATAATAGTAAGAAGTCTTATATAAACTAAGCTTAGTAACTAATTTTAGGATAAAAAAGCCTTTATTATAATAACTATATAAAAGCAATAGAATTAACTAAATATAAAGCCCTTAGGGATAGTTATATAGATCCTTAGAGGTAAAAGCTTAGGTAGCTTATATTGCCTCTTATACTTATATTTAGAAACGTTTAGTAAAATTTAATATATAATCCCTCTTACTTTACGCTATAGGAATTAGCTATAATAATATTAATAGAGATTTTGTATAGGAAGTTAATATTTTATTATCTAAATTAATAGTAATTAATTAAGGCTAATGTAAGCTATAGTGTAAATAAAAAGTAATATCTAGATAAGCTTTCTAAATTTCTTTATATATATATAATGCCTTTAGGTATTGTTTTTATTACTAATAATTTAAGTAACTAGGTATTATATAAGAAAGCAAAGAAAAAAATAAAAAGAGAAAGAAAGAAAAGAGAAAGAAAAGGAAAAAAAAAGAGAGGTAAAAAGGGGTTTAGTATAAATTTTAGTTATATATATATATATAAGGATTCTTAGGCTAAATATAATTCTAAGGGTTACTTACTCTTGCCTTATATAGATAGATTTATACTTACTAGCTATAAGTTAAGATATATAGTTATAAATTATATAGCTTAAGCTAATAGGTAGTAAATAGTTATATGCTATAAGGAAAAAAAAACCTATAGCTAAAAGCTATAATCCTAAATTTTTCCTTTCTTAATTTTTATAAAAACAATAATAATAATAATAATAATAGTACGTACATATAGAATCCCTTTATTCTTATACTATATACTAATAATCTTCTCTTCTAGTTAATATGCCTTCTTTATATATATTATAACTATTTTAATTACTTATATTTAATTTTAGTATAGACTATAGTAATAGTAATAGTAATATAATAGCCTTTCTACCCTAAACCTACTTATATATATAGCTTTAACACCTCTTATAATATATAACTAAGACCTTTTCTAGGGTCTTATATATAGTATTCCTAGCATGCCTTAGCTACTTTTAGCTTATATAAGCAGGAATAGTCTTAGCCTATATATTTATTTATAAGAGTAGCACACTATTCTTACTTTACCTAGCTATAATATATAATTTCTTTAAGATTAAGTTTAACTAAAGTAAATTAAAAGCAGAGCTTTATACTCGTGTAGTGTAGTTTTTTGTGTAGTTTTTTTGTTTAATTTTATATCTAGCTATTTATTAAAGTTATTATCCTAAAAATCACGTAATCCTATAGAGTAAAATTCTAAGAAAAATACTATATATAAATGTGGGTCTGAAAGTGGGCCCTAGGCTCACAAATTGGAAATACCTCATTTGTAGTGTTTTTTAAGTGCTAAAATGTAGTGAAATGTAGTTTTTCTAATTTATGGCCGAAGGATCCATTTTTAGGCCCACTTTTATATATAACTACACTGTAGTTTTTAAGTTAGCTATCTAAAAATAGAAGTTTTATATCTATATGTATTTTCTAAGATTAGATATTAATTATTTGTTAGAAAAAAAAAAACTACAAGATGTAGTGTAGTGCAAAGCTCTGAAATTTAAAAGTAAGTAGCCCTTATATATAAATACTTTCTTAATTTAATTAAGAGGTATACTATATATAAATCCTTATAACTACTATATATAATAGATAGTATAAAATAGAGATAATCTTACTACACTATTCCTAGTTTATATATACTTACTAGGCTACTTTAGTAGTGTATATAATAACTATAAATAGCTAGATTATATATTTTCTTATTCTAATAGAGACTAGGTAGGTTTACTAGTAAGAGATACTTATATAGGATTAAATATAAGTTCCTAAGAATAGCTAGTTAACCTTATTAAAGGACCTAGGACTAAAGATAACTTAATTACGCTAAATAAGGATAGAACTATAGATAATTCTATTATCCTTTAAAGTTATATATATAAATTTTCCCTTACTTCTTTTACTTTAAGGTTATATTATAGCCCTTTTATATATATTATAATACTATTAATAAAGCTCTTAACTAAGTAATTATAAATAGAGATATTAGCTAGTAATACTAGCTAATTTAGAATAATAGCTAGCACTTTCTTATAGTATTTTAAGTTAGTAGCTTACTCTTATATATAAGAGTTAAGTAAAGTAAAGACTAGCTTAGCTTAATTTTATTTTATATATATACACTTCCTTAAATTTATATATAGATTTAATTTACTATTTACGGAGCTTACCTAAAATTATAATGTGGGTTTTCTGTTTTAGCAGCCCTTTGCGGGGCCTGTCTAAGGTGCCACCGTATCAGAATCCACGGTGACGGGTTGTCAAATAGAGTCCTTTTCATCCATTTTCATCCAGTTTCATCGCAGTCTTGTAACTGGCCTAAGAACAGGAAGCCCCCTCTGACGGGTGGGGGCAGGTGCGAGGCACCTGGCCCACCTAGCACAAAAACCCCACTCAGCAGATTTTTTGTTAGGGCTTCTTTTCTGCCGGATCATCACCTCAAGGAAATTAATTTAGTTTAATTAATTTATCACCGCTTTGTTCTCGTTTGTGTAGTTCTTAGCGACCACGCTAGGAGACTATAATTAAAAGCTTTCCTAAGCTTCCTATAGTTAAGTTATTGTCTCTACATTATCATTATTATCGTTAGACTAGGGTAGTCTATTCACTCACTTTACCTATCTCTTAACCCTTGCTTAAGTCTGTAGAAATCCCTGCTTTACCCTTTAACATTCCCTATTATCTCTCTTATCCCTACTTATAACTATTAAACCTCTACATTCCTAGGATTAGCATTATCATTAATCTAGAGTCATAGGAGTTAGAATCCCTGTGAAATCCGCAGACGGCGGAAGTGTATAACTATAACTTGGAATTAACTAAATCATTATCTCTAGGGAGTGTCCTAGTGGGAGAAGATAACTTCCCTCTTACTAGACTAGGAGACTAGGCTATAATCTAGCTAGCCTGTTTTTTTTAATAACTTACCACCTTGCTAGCATTGTAGCTACCTATACTAGAATCTGGAAAACTTATAGTGAAAACACTTACTTATTAGCCTATAATAGAGCTATGTAAGTTACCCTTATCTTAAGATATTAGGACCTTTAATAGGTTTATATTAGTAGGATAATGATTAAGTTATTTATAGTGGACTTTTAAGACTATTAATAAAGGCAGGGATATTAACCTAAATACCTTTATCTAAGCTATTAATATAGCCTTAGGTAGTAAAGTAGTTACTTTTATTAATAGCTTAGAGTAATTAAGGCTTATAGTCTTAAGGGCTAAGAATAGTGTAGTAACCACTGCTAATTTAGCTACCCTCTAATAGTCACTATAAGAGTAATACCCTCCTAATGTTATTAATAAAGAAGTGAAAACTAGTACTAATATAGAACTTTAATAAGGTAAGAGTAAGGCCCTTACTGCCTATTATTCTTACGTTTTAAACGTGCTTTATTATGCTAGAGGGAGGGATAAACTAATTACCTCTAACTATCCCCTTACTCTAATTAAGAGTTACACCCTCTATAACTTTATCTAGTGGTTTATTTAGGGATTATATAATAAATCACTAATATAAGAAGCTATTAGCTAGAATATATTAGCTACTAATAGCCTTAAAGAAGCCTAGGAATATATTAAGTAAGCTACTACTATTTTAGAGGCAAAGGCTAACCTTATAAAGATAACTACATAAGATACAAAGATTACCCTAATAGAGAAATTTATTAAACTTTAGAGCAAATACTCTGCTAATAAAGTGTTATCTTAGATGTATAAACTACCCCTAGGGTTTATAGAAGTGTTAGGAGAACAGAGATAATAGTTTACTCTAGTTAATGCTCTAATTACCTAGCTTTAGCCTATAATGTCATACCTAGGTCTATTAGGAATGTGTGGTTTTGCTAACCCTTAGCAATTTAGTGGGTACTACCCTGTACCTTAAGTAGTTAATTAAACACTAACTCTAGCTATATACCCTTAGAATTATCCTTAAACGCAAAATAGAGGTAATATTAACTTAGGGAATAGAGCTCTAGTAAACCTATAAGGTAGTGCTAACTAGTCTATCCCTAAAACTTAATAAGTAACCTTTCCCCCTTAGTATTAGAATAATAGTACTAGTGTATATTAACCTTTATAGAATACACCTATAATAACCTAAGGTACTAGTTAAAGAGGGAGAGCACTTAAACTAAGACTAGTAACTAAATTAAGGAATTAGTATGTTAATAAAACTACACTATTGCCCTATAGGGGTGCTTACTTTAAGTGTAAAGTTACTAGATATTATACTATAAACTATACTATAACTAGAAATGATTTATTATAATAATAGGAATCCTTATAGTTAAAATTAATAACACTTCCCCCTCGCAATAACTAGTTATAAGTACCTAGATAAATCTATGCTTAGTTAGCTTAGGTGTACTTAAATAGTAATAAACATAAGGATATAGTAGCATCTAGGATTATTAAAGAGGGTATAGGTAAATCATTAGTTAGAGTTTAATATACTCTAATTAAGCTAGGTGCTATTAAAAACTTACCTAACCTTATAAAGAATCCCTAGCTTATTTAGCTTAAATAAAACCCTATAGCCACTATAAGCTTATAGAAAATTAGGGCTTACTATGCTAATATAAGGGCATAAGTAAAAGATATTACTAATAAGGAGGAGGGTAATGCTAGAGTTTTAAGACCCCTTATTAAGAGCCTTAAAAAAGCTAATATAAAAACCCTTAAGTCTATTACTTAAGGTGCTCTATAGGTTATAATATTAGTGTTAAAAGCCACGCCACTATTAAAAAAACAAAAGGGGATGCCCCTTAGTAAGATATTAGAAAGTCTAACTTTAGCTCCTAAAGCTATACTATTAGTAAGAGAAAAGGTAGTTAGGTAAAACGTAAGGGCATTAAGCGAGATTTAGGGACATGAGGGTCTAGGTCCTATTAACTAGAAGGCCCTAGCGAGTCACATCTTAGTCCTAATTTCGCTAATGGATTTATAGTAAATTAGCCTAGAAATATCTAAGTAGTTTTAGAAGCTATTATTAAGGGTAATAGCCCTAAGGAAGCGGATAAAGAAGAAGGTAGCCTTCTTACTTAATATAAGCTTAGTTTAGGCTATGTCTAGTAAGGGTTAGAAGAGTCCTATAGCTAATAATTATAACACTAAGTTACTTTAAGAGCATTAATTAGGTGCTAAGTTATTTAGGATTACTATCTAAGCTTATATAGGATTTTAAAAGGAATAGGTATTTAATCTTAGACTAGGATAGGCAGTGGCTAATTAGGGAGCTAAGATTAATATTATATCTTAGGCGTTTATACTACAGGAAAACATACTAGTTTATAATTTAGGATCTGTTAGTTTCTAAGGGCTATAAATAATTAATGCTAACAGACAAGAGAACATAGTTACCTATTTCGTGTCAATAAAAGTGTTATGCCATGTCAGGAGCGCAGAGGTCAAAGATAGGATGTTTATCGAAGCAGGTCTTCGGAGAACCTTCGGGCCATGCGGATGACAAAGAGGCTAGCTAGCTACGAGATAGCCACGTGCTTGTGGAGCGGGGTACTTATTAAAGACCGCGCATATTATTAGTGCTAGGTTAGAGATTAAAACCTTTACGCACCTACCCCTAGCTAGTATTTATCTAGTAGTAACTATAATAGTCTTAGCTATTACTTTATTCTTAACCTTTTAGTATAAGCTATAATAAATTAATCTCTCTTAACCTTTTTAAGGATATAAACTATTAGCTAGATTATTATGTAGCTAATTCTCTAAAGATCTATAAGAAACACGCTAGTACCTTATAATAATAAAGCTATAGATAATTAGGAAAATAAGGAACCCCTATAATCTAGAACTATAGATAAAAGGGTGTAATAAACGCCACTTAATCCTAATTTAGGTAAAGGTATAGATAATATAACTAAAGAAAAAAGGGCATTATAGTAACGCTATAAGGTTATATAATCTAAGCTATATTGCCTTTAGAGGAGATAAGAGGTCTTATAGATAGAGGTATAAATTAGAGAGCTTAAGGCAAATCTAGGATTAGCTAGACCTTAAACTAAACCTATAATTACCCCTTAATCTAGACCTATAATTACCCCTTAAACATTAGCTGTGATTTTACCTATAGTCTATAGTGACATAGTAGTAATTACGCAGCGAGGTAGTCTTATTAAAATGTAAATAAAAATGCTTATATATAAAGGGGAAATGTATAAAAGCTTGCAGAATTTCTTAGCAGACTTAGACGTACTATTTAAATTAGACTACTACACCTTTAAGGATAATGTAACTAAGGTAATGTATATAAGCAACTGCCTAGCTAGTGATGCGAAGTGATAGTGGATATGTTATGTAGCTATAGATAGGCATATAGATTATTCGTTAATTACCTAGGCAGATTTCCTAGAATAGTTAAAAACTAGAATAATAGATATAGGTATAAGATATTTAGAAGTAATAAGGTTACTGCTAAATCTTAGGTAAAAGAATAGCTAATCATTTTAATCCTTTATACAAGCCTAGGATAAGGTAAAAGCTAAGTTACCTAAAGAAATCCCTATATATCTAAGAATTATAATCTTTCTAAATAGCTTAAATAACACTATAAGGAAGCAGATAATTAGTTAAGAGATCCTAATAACCTAGAGCTAACTATAAGGCTAGGGTAAGAAAGCAGAGGTTATAATAGGTTTAGGCTAAAATAATAAAAAAGGTTAGGACTTTAAAAGAAAGAGATAATGCTCTTATTTTATATTACCTATAAATAGGGCGTAGTAATAGAGCAAAGACTAAGGGAAAAGATTATCCTTAGTGTGCTATAAATATAGAAAGCCTAGGCACGCTATACTAACTTATTAGGCACTAGATTATTCTACCTATAAAAGTACTAAATATATAACTAAGAAGCATAGGGAAAGCAGTAATAAAGCTATGTCTCCTAATATAATACTAGTTTAATTAGTATAGACCTAGGAATATAATCTCGCCGTGGAATACCCTATAGATAATAGAATAAGAATATAGGTATCTTTATAATAAGATAACTAGTGGTTAGCTATGCAAGCGCTATTTAATATAGGCGTATAGTCTTTAATAATTTATCTAAAATTAGTGTTAAAAAAGGATTAGGAGAATGTAATCTAATTAGATAGGATATTAGAGAGTGTGAGTAAAAAAGTGATTTTATATTAAGGAATTCTAAAAAAATTAGGTAAGATAAAAGATAGTATAGGATTTGTAAAGGTTTGCTAAGTTAGCTACTTTATTACTAATATAGGTAAAGGGATAATTCTAGGTATAGACTAGATTAAAGAGTATTTACCTATAATTATGTATTAGGAGTATAAATACTAGAGATATCTAGTAATAATAGAATGTCTCTCCTTCACTTATAGTAAGCGGCGAGTATATAGAGAGAAAAAAATAGTAGTAGTTACTTTATTATTAGGAGCGATAAAGATTAGGCTAAGTGTTCTAGAAAATAAAAATCAAAAAGGAAAAGGAAAAGGCTAATTAGAGGACCTAGTAGTAATAGACATATAAATAAATAGTAAAGCAGCTACGTAAATCCTTAAGTACGCTTATTTATAGTAAAAAAGCAAAGGTATTATAGTTATGCTAATTTTAGAAGACATAAGCAGCGAAGAAGCCACATTAAATTAGGACAAGAGCACTAAATGCCTTACACTAATAATCCTAGAAGAATATAAGGAGTTTATAGATGTTTTTTCTAAAGAGTTAGCGGGTAAGCTTCCTAAACTAGGAGGTTGCACTTATGTAATTAAATTAGAAAAAGGGAAAACACTACCTTAGGGGCCTATATATAATTTAGCTAAAAGGGAGCTAGAGGTTCTTAGAGAGTACCTTATGAGTGCGTAGCTTAAAGGGTGAATTAGAAGATTAGTTAGCCTAGCTAAAGCCCTAATTTTATTTATTCTAAAGAAAGGAGGGAAATTAAGGCTTTATGTGGATTATAGGGGCCTAAATAAGATTATAATTAAGAATAAGGCCCCTTTGCCTCTTATTACTAAAATTCTTAATTAATTAGCAAGCGTAGTTATTTTTATAGTCCTGGATTTAAAAGATATGTACCACTAGCTACATATTCGCTTAGGTAATAAGTGGAAAACAGCATTCTATTGTCAATATAGCTACTTCGAATATCTAGTGATGCTATTTAGACTAGTTAACGCACTAGTGACTTTTTAGGAGTATATTAATAATACTCTTAAAGGACTTATTAATAAGACCTACATTATCTATCTAGATAATACGCTAATATATAGCAGTAAGGTTAAAGATTATATAAAGCATGTTAAATAAGTTTTATATAGGTTTAGAGAGGCAGGTCTTTTTATTAACCTTAAGAAGTGTTAATTTTTAGTTAAGGAAGTTGAATTTTTAGGCTTTAAGATATTAGAGAAAGGTATTACAATAGACCTAGTAAGAGTTAAAGCAATTATAACCTAGCTAATACCACGTAGCGTTTTTAATATTTAGTTATTTCTTGGTTTTACTAGATTCTACTGCTGTTTTATTAAATAGTATAGTAAAGTTATTATTCCATTAATAGATTGCCTTAGAGGGAATTAACTAGTGATGTTTAAACTAGAACCCTATAAGATAGCAGCGTTTAGAGAGCTTTAATAAAGATTTTAGGAAGCGCTAATTTTAGTGTATTTTAACCTACTTACGTATCTTAGAGTGAAGACAGATGCATCTAGACATGCAATTAGGGCTATACTTATAATGTTAGTGCTAGGTTACTAGCACCTAGTTACGTTTATGTTAAGAAAGATAACTAATACTAAATTATAATATTTAACACCTAACGGCGAATTATTAGCTATCTAAGAGGCTTTTCGCATATAGAGACACTATCTTGCTTATTTAGCTTATATAATTAAAGTTATTATAGATTATTTAAACTATAAGTACCTTACTACAAAGCCTAAGCTTACTAGTAAGTAAGTAACTACACTTAATAAGCTTTATCCTTTTAACTTTAAGATTGTGTATTATACAGGGAAATTAAATCCTACTAACTTACTTTTAAGAAAACTAGATTTTATAAGTAAGGTAAGGAAAGAGAAAGCAGTAACTACATAACTTCCTGCCTTTTTATTTAAATTTATAGATACTAAGAGATAGGAACACTATAGCGATATTATTAATGCCATAGGCTTCACAAAAACATCACTTAATGTAACTAATAGTTAGTTATAACAACGCTATAATAATACTGCTAACATCTAGGGTTTCAAAAAATTATAACTTAACTATATTCCTAAAGAACCTAATAATCTAGATAATCTCAGAAGAGTTATATTAGTAAGGTTATTTAATACTTTTTATACTTTAGTTAATAAGCGACAAGCTAGCTATAGTAATACTATTAGTACCTAGCGTATACATTATTTAGTACTTAATTATTTTAATTTTCCTATTAGACTAGCCATTGCTAATAGGGATAGACTAGCATAGGTTATTACTAGTAAGCGGCAAGGGCGCCCCTTAAAAACATTACTTATCTATGTCCTTATAAGACTAAAAGCATCTATTAAACTAATCACTTATAGACATATTATAGCTAGAATCTAATCTATTTATAGAACCTCTTCTAAGTTTAACTTTAACTTTTTAGAAAAGAGCTTAGAATTAAAACCCCTAATTTAAGTCTTATTATATAAAGCATAGCAAGGTAATGACTTTACTATAGGTTAATTAAAGTTACTTAAAAGTAGCGATTTAGCTACGTCCTAGATATAGTTAATTAAACCCTCTAAGCTATTAATATTTAAGAATTGTGTTTTTATTCCTCTAGGTATAAGGAAAGAAATTTTATTACTAACTTATAATAACCCTACTACTAGGCACTAAGGAGTAAGCAAAACTCTTTATTAGATTATAAACTAATATTATTAGCTAATAATAAAGAAAGATATAAAGGTACATATTAGCACTTGCGTAAATTATTAGACTTTAAAACTAAGGCATTATAAACTATATAGTAAGCTAGCTACATTGCTAGTGCCTAATCGCCCCTTTTAAGAATTATTAATAGATTTTATCACTAGACTTCTACTAGTAAAAGATTTAAATTAAACCTATAATGTAATTTTAGTTATTATTAACTGTTTCATAAAATATAGTATTTACATCCCTATATTAACATAACTAACTAGCGATAGGCTAGTAACTATATTCTTAGAATATGTTTTTAGAGACTATAGAGCCCTAGAAGGTATTATAATAGACTAAGGTTTTATATTTACTAGTGGTTTCTAGATGACTTTTTGCTATTTTCTTGCGATAAAGCGGCTACTTAGCACCGCTTTTTACCCCTAGATAAATAGTTAGATAGAATGTTTAAACTAGGTCTTAGAATATTATTTAAGGGCTTTTACTTATGCTAAACAAACTAATTAGGCGAATAACCTATTAATAGCGTAATTCACGTATAACACAAGCAATCACTTAACACATGGCTACACACTAGCGGAGGCGTTATAAGGTTATAATCCTAGAGGTCTGTAGTAAGTAGTAGTAGATATCCCTTTAGTAAATAATTAAGCTAAAAGTAGGATTTTAGCACTAAGAGAGAAGCACACTGTAATTAAGTAGCTTTTAAGTAACTTATAGACTTAGTATAAAAAATATTATAACTAGAAGAGAACTCTAATAAGGTTTAAAGTTAGTAACTATATTTTATTATTAATAAAAAACATTAACCTAAGACGCCCTAGTAAGAAGCTAGCTATAAAGTATCTAAGCTCTTATAAAATTAAAAAGGTAATTAGAAGTTATAGATTAGCGTAATAATTAAAATTACTACCTAGGACTTAATTACATAATATACTTAATATTACTAGTCTTAAACCTTTTAAAGGGGACCTAATAGACATAGAAAATACGTCCTTACTATAAGATACTATTAAAGATAATAAATAAGAGTTTAAAGTTAAGAGAATTATTTTACACTACTATAATAGAAAGCGTTGTAAATATCTAGTTAATAGAAAGGCTATAATATTTTAGAGAATTCTTAGGTATTAAAAAGGGATTTTATTACTAGAGAAATTATTAATAACTATAAGTAATAGCTAAGTAGTAAAGTTAATATAAGGTAATTATGTTTTATAACTTAATACACTAAAGATATTAGAAAATAAAGTTAATTTACTTAGATAACTTAAATAATCTATTATGTAGCTACTAAGCACCTATCCCTTTATAATAGAGTTAGCCCTTAAGACTACTAGTCCCTTATTATTATTAGCGGCTATAGGAGCTATAGAGAAAGAGGCCTTAGGAGTATCTTTATTATTAGAATCCCTCTCTTTATATATATAAACCTAAAGTACACTAGGGAGCTTAATAGGACTAATGCGTTTAGGTAAATTAATAGCATTTAGTATAAACTACTAGTAAGTTAGTTAAGTATTAGCTATATATATTAAGAAAGCTTACCTTTAGGATATTCTAGGCTATAAAGCAAAGATAGTTTATAATATTAATCTAAGTCTCTAGATTTATAGTATTACTTAGTAACGCTATTATAGTGTGTTTATTATGTTTTGCCTTATAAGTAGTATTAGTAAACATTTAAGCGTGGTAAATATAACCACGCTTATTAGAATTTTTATAAACTAGAATAGTATTCTATAGCTTTTTCTTTATTTTTATAATAGCCTAGTAGTAAGTTAGTAGTAATCTAGTGTCTAGGAAATAGGATTATACTTACTTTATTTTAATAGTAGTAATTACCTTTAGGAGTAGCTTTAATAAGTTTAAATAGCCTATTATAAAGCTATATAATTTAAGCTAAAGTCTAGTAGTATATTAGTAATAACTAGGTAGATTTTAGTTAAGAAAGACATACTATAATATAGTTTTTATTATTTTAGAAGTAATAAGCATATTTTATTAAATAGCCTATTAAATATTAGCTATAAAGAAGTAGTAAGTAAGCAAAGATATTATACTTAAAGACTTATTATATTTAGCTAGGAAGGTTTTTTTATTAATAAGGTATCCTAGAATCTTATAAGTACTATTTTTTAGAAGGATATTTTATATTACTACTTACTAATAATAGCATATATATAGAATCTTCTTTAAAGTTATTTTGCTAGTAGTAAGTTAGTAATAGAGATACTATAAGGATATAATAAACTTATAATAAGATTTTAGAAGAAGTTTGCTTTTAGGGAGACTTTATAGGAGATTTCTTAGTTAATAGATTTTCTTAAGGCATTAATAAAGGCAGAGTTTAGGTATAAGACTTAGATATAGTAGACTAGCTATAAGTTAGCTATAATAGACTAGATAGGGAAGTTATACTAATAAGAGTATAAACTTATAAGCTAGATAAGGGCAAGAAACTAAGATAAATAAGGACAAATAATAATAATAATTAGGGACTAAAAGAGGTTAGTAACTACTAAGTAATAGTAGTAAGAGAGCTATTACTTAGCTAGTAAGGGTAACTTATAAGGTTAAGGGATATTATAAAAGAAAGGAAAAGTGTAAAAGGGGGGAAAAATTAGTCTCTTTTATATTAACCCTAGACCCCTTAAGTAATCTAATGCACTATATATAAGTGATTTACAAATTATAATAATAACTATTAGCACTGCTAAACACACACATGCCTAATAGCTACGAGCTTATAGTAACTATAATATAAGCCCTCTAGTTAGACTATTTAGAACCCTAGCATTAGGTACCTTGTTTATTTAACTAATTACGAAAATTAACACGGGTTATTTATATTATTTTTTTCTAGCTATGTGATAAGTAATAACATTTGTTTTGCTATAGTGAAGCTACGTATAGGCTGCTATTAGAACATTACTAACTATAATAAGGGGTTATTTTTAATTAGTAGCATTATTATTATTATTTCTTTTTGTTTACCTACGCGTCTAGATATAAGGTGCCCTATCTTATTTTTCCTTGCAAAGCTCTAATATAGTAACCACGCCCTAAGCAAGTAGCTTATTTTATAATTAAGGTTAATTATATATAAGGGAGGTATTATATTAGGAGCGTAGAGGTTAAAGATAGGATATTTATTAAAGCAGGTCTTTAGAGAACCTTTAGGCTATGCGAATAATAAAGAGGCTAGCTAGCTATAAGATAGCTATGTGCTTATAGAGCGGGGTACTTATTAAAGACCACGCACATTATTAGTGCTAGGTTAGAGATTAAAACCTTCACGCACTTACCCCTAGCTAGTATCTATCTAGCAGTGACTACGATAGTCTTAGCTATCACTTCGTTCTTAACCTTTCAATGCAAGCCGTGATAGCCACGGCATTACGCGGTCGGTTTAGGCGGTGATCACCCTAGACTATTAGCCTAAGAACTAGACTATTTTAATTCTAGGTTTGCCCTAGCTTTACAACGTGAGTGCAAGGTTTAACATTAGGAACTCTAAACTTATAATTAGAGTTAAGGAGCGTAGAGATAAAGTTATTTCTATTAAAGGACCTTTAGTAGCTTTGTCTAATTAATAGAAAGTAATACTCTGTCTAGCTAAGCCTATAATCCTAGAGAAGTACACGGGTTAGGATAATGTAGACTTATCCCTAGATAATGCCTTATTAGGATCTAAGGGTAAGGAGGAGGATAATTTAGATAATTCAGAAAACTAAGTTACCTGTCATAACCTAGTTAAGTTAAAAAACTAAATCTAATAGCCTAGAATAGATATAGGAGTAAGTAACTTAGTGAGCTCCCTTTTGTTTATTTCTAGGTTAAGCCCTTAGTGTGGTTTTCTAGCTATACGCCTTAGATCACCTATTCTATTTTAGTGCAAACGAATTTTCAGCTTATAAATTAACTTAGTCTCTGTGTATTCCTATTAGAAGTGAATTTGCTTAGAGGGAGAGAACATACTATAGAATTAAGGGTTAATAATAATAATAGGAAAATGTTTTAATAGACAAAGGATAATTAGCTAGGGCTAGTTACTCTAGATCCTCTATTATTCCTATTTCTAACTAAGTAAAGAGTGTAGAGGAGGGAAACTAACTAGAAAACCCTAATTAAAACAGTATTATTATAGTTTAAGGGTTATAGAGTAACCTTAGGCCCCCTTATCCTAAAGTCTATAGTAGAGAAAGTTATGCGGATGTTTTATATATATAGAGACCTAAATGCCTTATTAATTACTAATATCCCTGCCATAGACCTTTACGTGCATATACCTTAGCTAAAAGAAAATATAAAGCCTTAGGCATAATCCCTAAAGCAAAGATAGTTAGAGCCTTAGAAGTATTAGTTAAATTAGTTAGTAACTAAAGGAATTGAGTTAGGGATATACAAGTACACCATGGCCGCTAATAGAAAGATGTCTAACTAGTGTGCAAAACCTATACTAGTACTAAAGGATAAGTCTAACCTATAGGCTAAGCAATAACTTACTGTTAATTATTCTTACGTTAAGAAGGACATGCTAGGCAGCTAGTTGCCTCTGCTAGCTGAAATTCACAATTAACTATCTAACCCTTGGATTAATTCCTACTATATGTTTAACCTTAAGCATGTATACTAGTTAATACCTATGGCATTAGAGTTAAGGCATATGTTTGCCTTTAATATCCCTAGGTTTAGTTAGTTATAACTATCTTATATGCCCTAAGGTTCTTAATTAGCTAGGTTTACAATAACTAAAGTAATAAGGATTACACTTAGTCTAATCCTATTACCTTACCCTAAACCCTCTCTTACTACCCCTTAACTCTTAGGTAATCTAAGTGTATTAGCTATATATATAGATAATATCTTCTATAAGCATACTTTATTTAAGGAGTAGTAGTCTTTTATTAAGGACTATTTACTACCTAGGCTACTATAGACCCTGCTAAAACTAAGCTTTAAAAAGGTTTCTCTAGGAATGAATTTAATTATTATAGTTAGTTAGGTTTATAAGGTAAGGGGGAAGATATATATTAAACCTAACTAAGCCACAAAGCTAAGGGATTAGCCTATACCCACAAGTTAATCTAGCGTGCGTTTATTCTTAGGAGCTATTAGACCTTACTAATAATAGATTAAGAACTATGCTAAGATTACTTAACCTCTTAATTAACTCACTAGGGATATAAGCTAGTAATAGGGAGATTTAGAGGCTTTATTATTCTCTATATTAAGGGAGAAAGCCACTACTATCCTAAGCATATATAGGTATATATTTAACCTGCTAACTTAACTATACTCTAACGCTAGCGGATTTAGTAGAGGGTATGTGATATTATAAGTCTAAGACAAAGTCCCCTATTTTATTTTATATAATTTATTCCTTTTTACTAAGACATAATAGAACTATAGCACTTATAAGCAAGAGCTTTATGCTATTATTAAGTTTTGTTAGAAGTATAAGCACTTTTTTAAGTTAAGAATAAGATTAACTATCTTTATAAACTATAAACCACTTATAATATTTATAACTACTACTAGTTATAAGGGTATTTATACTAGATAGGTTACTAAGCTAAGGCTATTAAATATTAAGATTTGTTTTATCTAAGGAAAATAGAATACTACTACTAATAGGTTATCTTATACTATATTTCTATTAGATAATTATATAAATAATTTAACTAAGTTTAGGTTAAGGGATATAGTCTAAAACTAGTGGATCTAGAAAGATAAAGTTAGAGGATATAAGGAGATATTAAAGACTCTAAAAGCTACTAAGATTTAGAAGGAGTTTAATCTTAAGGGGTTAAGCTAAAACATAAGATAGCTAGAGGTATTACCTAGGGTTAAATTACTATAAAGGAAGTACCTAGAGAAGCTATAGTATAAAGAAATTATAAGGTTCCTTACTACTAGGAAGTGTTATAAGGGAGATTATAACTATTATACTATTAGAAAAATAGTTATAAAAGTGTAATAGTATAAACTTAAGGATAAGGTTCTCTAGTTTAAAGGAAGGCATAATAGATAATATTACCTAGTAAGAGAAGAAGTAATAAGTGCCCTATAGGAGGCTTATAATAAGTCTAGGTATTTTAAAGCAAACTTAACCTAGTAATAGTTAACTTAATTAGTGTTTTAGCCTAGGATAGGTAGCGATATTATTAACTACATTCTAGGGTGTATGCTATGTGCTTAATATGCTACTTAAAAGAAAAAGGCACTAAATTAACTAGTAGTAGTAAATAAACTATTTTAAGTAATAGGGATAAACTATATTAGACTATTTCTAGAATTAGAGTGAAAGATCTAGCATATACTTATTATAGTTAATTATTTCTCTTGGTTTATATAGCTATTCCCTTATAGGTTAACTAGTGCTATAGAGGTAGTAAACTATTTATAAGCTTAGATAAACAGGTTATTACTTGCTCTAGAGGGTTTTTACACTAATCCTAGGCTAGTATTTAGGTTAGTAAAGTTATTAGTGTTTTTAAAGAGAAAGGGAGTAAACTTAATAAATACTCTAAGATAGTCTTATAAGAGTGTTAGACTAGTAAAGGTATTAAATCAAATCTTATAGGGCGTGTTAAACAAGATAATATCTAACACAAAGAACTAGGATCTCTAACTTCCTAATGTGGTAAAAATGTTAAATTACTAATACATTAAATCCATAGAGTATACTCCTATAGAGGTACTATATAGATTAATATAAAACTTAGGGATAGGGCTAGGAGCCTTATTAACCTAAAGTTTAGCTAGTTAAAGTAATGATTTTTATAAGAATTTAGTGTAACTACTAGAGAAGTCCCTAGAAGGAGATATAGTAATATATTTCATAGGGAATATTAAGTCTTATTATATAGTAATAAAGGCTAATAGGAGGTTAAGGGCTATTACTTACAAAGAACGCTATAAATAACGAAGAGTTAAACTATTTAAACTAGGTAAGATAGTAATAGTAGTTACTAAGGGGAAGCCCCTAAAGCTATAATTATAGTGGTAAGGACTATTTTAAATTAAAACTTAGACTAGGTATGCTTCCTATTAACTTATTAACCTAGATAAATTAAGAGTAAGGGGAGGGCATAGCTTAGACTTCTATAAGGATACTTTAAAGGCCTATATCCCTTAAACTAGTTATTTAAAGACTTTATAGGATTAACTATTATTAGGGAGAATAAAATTATAGAGATAAAATTAAGGGAGAACCTTAAGATATAGAGGAATATATAATTTATGTAGTGAGAGTTAGAGATTTAATAAAAAAAAAAGAAAAAAAAAAGAGAGAGGAAAAAGGAATAAAAAGAGAGAGAGAGAAAGGAAAAGGTAAAAAGGCATAGGTTAGTGGTTAACTAAGAGGTAGGAAAAGGTAAGCTAAAAGTAAGCTTAAAGTAAAAATCAGAGGAGACTACACACTTTCCCCCTTTTTCTCTTATATTCTAGCGCTTCCTTTTACCCTTCTCCTTAGTTACTAAGGAGAACCTAGTAATCCCTATTACTATTCTAAGTTTAACCCTAATAAAAATTTTATTAGTTTCTATTTAAGGGTTAAAGACATCCTCCCTCCTACTTAGCTATAATCACGCTATACTTACGTATTCTTATCTAAAACCATTTACTATTAAATTTCCCCTTAGCATAGCTTCTATAACTATAAGCCTAGGAAAAGCTCCTAGACTTACTAAATAAATAGTTACTTCACTAGTAGCTAGAGAAATGTACTAAGTAAGCATTAAGTAAAAGGACTTAGACCTATTTAAAGACTTATATTATATATAGAACCCTAAGGAGCTAGCTTTTACTTACACTATTTAGAAAGAAGGAATATAGGGATAGAGAAGTAATAAGGTAAAGGGGGTAACCCTTAAGCTAGATAGATAACTTCTAGTTATTAAGAATAAGGGTAAAGTGCTAGCGAAAATAGTAAATAAGTTATAGGGAGAAAACCTATTTAAGAATAAAAACTTTTAACCTAGAAAATAGTATGTGTTTAGCCTAGTAAATAGGTGCCTAAGGCTATATAATCTTAAGAAAATAGTAATAATTATGGCAGTAACTATATATGATTTATTACTTATAGGAGTTAAAGGTAAAGGGGCAAATACTATAATTAAGAGCCCTAGATAAATCTTTATAAGATACCTCTTAGATATAATACACCTTATGGCTATATAAGCACTAGGTATAAACTAGAGAGAGAACTTCCTTTAGGATAATAACTATATAATAGGAATGTTCTTTAACCTAGTAATAGGGAATTATATAAAGCCTTCTCTAGTAATCCTTTACTAAGAACTACTAGTAAAAGGGAATCTAAAAGTAATAAAAGGTTTACTCTTACTAGTAGCTAATTAAACTTTAAAGAATTAAATAACTAGAGAGTTAAGGAAATTAAAGTTTAGGTAAAAGTTACTTACTAAATAAGGAAACCTAACCTTTAATAACCTATTAACTTAGTGCGCTAAGATATATAATTAATTAAAGAGAGGCAATATTATTAAGCTATTATATACCTAAAAGATTCTAATAGTTAAGATAGTAAACTATCCTAGATTAATAGGAGGGGTTAGTAAGATATACTAGCCTATCCCTTATACTAAAGCTACTCCTAGAGTTTACTTCTATATATTCTCTCTTATATTTACCCTTAAGTTTCTTATATCTATTCTTAAGATAGTAAGAAGGTTTATTAAGGCATACCTAATAGATATTTTTTATATTACTAGCTTTCTTATAGTATTAGTAATATAAGGGGATTTGGTTAACTTAGTAATATATAAGACTAAAAACTATATCTATGTTTCTAGGAAAAAAGGCAGGCCTATTATTCTAGATATTAGGCTTATTAGGGCTAAAAAATTCTACCTCTATTTCTAGCATTAGCTATAGCTAAGCTATAAACTAAAACTATTAAAGTTCCCTTATTTATTCTAAGTTATACTATTACTCTTAGTAAGAGCTATTAAGCTATTTAGTAATAATATAAGCATAAGAAATTAAGGGCGCTTAATTAATAATATAGTATAATAGGAGTTAAGATAGGTAACCTTAAGAGTTAAGGGACTATTACACCGCTTTTAGCTACTAGTAATACTAATTTATCTATAAGATTATCTCTTTAGTATCCCCTATAATCTAGTGAAGAGTAAAGGCATAATAGATAACACACTAACTATACTTATCTAGGGTCTTTAAGCACTTAGGTTATTTTGCTTAATAAAATTGCCTATACCTAGAGACCTAATTAACATATAAACTATAATAGTACTTAAAGACTTCTTACTATAGTATTATTTAACTAGGGCTATAGTAGGATATATAAGGACCTTATGTCTATATAAAGGGAATAAGGGAAAGGTCCTAATAGGACTAAAAGATAGAAATAAGCCTTTTTACCAATAGATAGTAAAGTAGCTATTAAGGATAGGAGTGCCTAATAAAGTTATAGAGAGTAGTAATATCCTAATTATTATAAATAAAGAGAAGTATATTAAAAGTAATAATAATTTATCTAAGCTACCTTCTAATTCTAGAGATAATAATACTAAGGATAATGTATTTAAAGAAGAAATTATTAAGGGTAGGAAAACTAGAGGTAAAGCTAGTAAAAAGAAAGACCCTAGGGGTAATAATTATAAGGGTATAGGAGGTAGTAAAAGGGGGAAAACTAGAGGTAATAGTAACGCTAGAGAAGGGGATAAGGATAGTAATAGAGGGAAAAGGAGTAATAGTAGCCCTAAGGGCACTATTAATAATAAGGGTAAGAAAGAAAGGCCTAATAATAATAAAGATAAGACTACTAGGGGGACTAGAGAAGGTAACTCTCCTATAACTAATAATAATAACACTAGAGCTTTACCTAGGAGGCTAGCTAGGAATAGTATTAATAAGGAAAGAAAGCAAAAGAGGGATCTTACTAATATTAGGGGTCTATAACTACTACCTTTACTACTATTACTACCTTTACTATAGCTATAAGGGAGAGTAAACCCCTTTATAAGTAAGTAGTTAACCCTTACCTCTACCTCTATATAAGTAATATAACTAGTTACTAATAAGGAGCTATAGTAAATTTAAGACATATTTTTACTTAAGGATATTTATAACCCTAGACTAAAACCTATTATATTAAACTTATTTACTATTCTATTAAACTATACTTTCTAAGTAAGTGGCAAGGGTATAACACTAGTTCTAACTTACCTTAGCGAAATAATAGGAGTTATAGCTAAATGCTAACTAATTATAAACTTATAGGATTTAATAAAACTTACTAATAATTATAGAATTTATATCTCCTTAACTATATTTATCTTTAATAAGTATTATAACCTTTAGTTAAGGGGTGCCCCTTACTTATCTAAAGTCTAATATATAATAGCTAAGGAGTATAATAAAACAGTAAATAAATTTAAATTAAGGGCTAAGTAAGAGGCTTAACCCCTACTACTAAAATTACCTATACTACCACTAATTAAAGTGTCTAAAGATTAGTTAAGTATTTTATTAGATCTTTATCCTTATAGTTAGGCTATAGTTATACTAACTTAGTAGCCTTTAAAAATAAAAGCTTTAAGGTCTTAGCTTTATAAGAACTAATAGAAGTGTAGTAAGGGTAAAATTAAAGCACTTAAGGTATTAGTTATAATGTCTAAGGCCTATTGCCTAGTTTATACTGCTCTTATAGAACTTAATAAATTAATTAATTACTGCTAGAAAAACATTAAAGCTATTAGAATTAAGGGGTTATAGCTATAAGATTTAAAAGAAGCTAGTGAATTTCTAATATTAGTATTAAATAAAAAGAAAGGAGTCCTTATTTTCTAAGAGAGTTTTAGGTCTTTACCCCCTATGTAAAACAATAAACATATTAAAGGAATTATTAGCTAGCTAGGTCTATAGGCTAATACCCTAGGAGGTGATTAGTCTATAGACTCTTTATTCTCTAAAGTAGTGGCTAAATGTATATATAGGATTAAGGGAGGGCTTTGCCCTCTAAGAGTACTAGGAAGGCTAGATATCTTAATTAGAATTAGAGATTACTTAATATAGCTAGGTAACCTAATAAAGCGTAACTATTTATCTAAAAAGGCTTTTGCTATTTACAAGGAGTTATTTGCTATTTTTAGGGGAGGAGCTAATAGGCTACTAGCCCTATTAGATATAGAGATATTAGAAGTTATTATAATTATTAACTAGCTATATTAGACTAAGAGTAAAAGGGGAGGTATAAGCTAATAAGTTAAGGGGGGTGGTAGTTATAGTGATATTTAATGTTTTTTTTTTAGGCTAATGGTTAGGGGCGACCACTAAGTGGTAGTGGACGTGACGGGTGGGGGCAGGTGCGAGGCACCTAGCCCACCTAGCACAAAAACCCCACTTAGCAGATTTTTTGTTAGGGCTTCTTTTCTGCCGGATCATCACCTCAAGGAAATTAATTTGGTTCAATTAATTCATCACCGCTTCGTTCTCGTTCGTGTAGTTCTTCCCTCCAGAAACCTCCCCAGGAACCCCTCCAGGGTAGGTAGGATCGAAGCTGATCTGCTGAGCAAGAGTGGCAAGGGTATACAGGGGCACCAACTTTACTTAGCCCAGCACATCTCTTATCTACGGATCCGTACGAACTACTTATTGCTGATGAGCAATCACGAGCCAGGATGATGACGTGCTGCCATGCCCACAGTGCCCACAGCGTCTTGTGGCGCTGCCGCTGTTGGCCTCGGGCACCTCGCAAACCCGCTTCGAGGCACCGCGAGGCCAATCATGGGAGCAAGACGGACCTACGCCTATGGCGCAATCGCATCGTAGCTCACCCATTGGCTCACCCGCTGGCTCACCCACTGGCTCTTTCCGCAACAAGTCATACTATCTGTCTGTCTGTCGGTGGAATCGGGGGAGCTTGCACCACCACGGCTTGCTATTTTTCTTATTGTGTTACTCCGTCGTATGGATACAAGTCGTCTTCAAGGGTACCGAGTACGTAATGTTGATTTGGCCGTTGCATCGGATCTGCAGATCTTGGTCGCAATCCGGAAAAAAGAAAAAAAAGAAAAAGAAAAAGAAAGGCGACTTCCTGCATCCTCTCCTTCGTTGAATATTATCCTCTTGCAAACGCTCCAGGGAGTTAGATCCGCCTCACCTTGTGGAAGTCGGCCGGTGTCAGGCTCAGCAACATCTTCAGTGCTTCTTCACCATGGGCTACGGCGCCACGGACTCGGACGATCGATCGCATCCGCACGATGAATACAACAGCAGCGTTGACCTCAGCGATGACGATCTTGGCATCATTCCCAAGGGAGCTTTGGACCCTGTCTACGAGGCCAAGGCTCATCTGTTGAATCGTGCCGTAAGTCATTTTGTCAAAACACCTACCCCGCCGCTCTTTATGCACGCCTGGTTTGCTCAACCTCCTACCAGCTTTTCATCTTGTAAACCGCATTTCCAGGAGGAAGCTTGTGCTAACATGCCCATTCTTCCGGAAAATAAATAGATTCGGGACATTGGAATGGGTTGGTACCAGTGGCAGCTCTTCATTGTTGTTGGTTTTGGCTGGGCTAGCGATAATTTGTGGCCCATCGTCACATCACTCATCTTGAAGCCCCTCACAAGTGAATTCGGCGTGTCGCGACCACCACTGTTCACACTCGCCCAAAACATTGGTCTCCTGGCTGGAGCTGTCTTTTGGGGTTTTGGGTGCGATGTTTTCGGCCGCAAGTTGGGCTTCAACTTGACTCTGGGACTGACCGCCGTCTGGGGAATGATAGCGGCCAGTTCTCCCAACTTTGCTGCTGCCAGCATCTTTGCTGCCCTTTGGTCTTTTGGTGTTGGCGGAAACCTCCCGGTTGATTCTGCCATCTTCCTGGAATTCTTGCCCCTGTCGCATCAATACCTTCTTACCATCCTTTCCGTGGATTGGGCCGTTGCGCAAGTCATCGCCAACCTCGTCGCCTGGCCACTTCTTGGAAGCATGACTTGCGGTATCAAGGAAATACCTTGTCCTCGCAGCCACAACATGGGCTGGCGATATTTCGTCATCACCATGGGTGGCCTGACTTTGCTCATGTTTTTGGCCCGATTCGTGCTCTTCACCATTTACGAATCACCAAAGTACTTGATTGGAAAGGGCCGTGACGAGGACGCCATCCGAGTCATCCACGAGGTCGCCAGACGCAACGGCAAAACTGTTGCCTTGTCACTAGAGGATCTCAAGGCGTGCGAGCCAGAAGGTTATGTTGCCCAGACGGATGCATCAGCTGCCGTGAAACGACATCTCGACAAGCTCAATCCGAACAAGGTCAAAGCTTTGTTCTCGACCCGACCAATGGCTTTGAGCACCGGTACCATGATGGCCATATGGGCTTTGATTGGTCTCGGATACCCGCTTTACAATGCCTTTCTGCCATATATTCAGGACAGCAGAGGTGCCGATTTTGAGGACGGCAGCACATACATCACGTACCGAAACAGTCTGATCATTTCTGTGCTCGGTGTCCCAGGAGCTTTCCTTGGAGGATTATTAGTCGAATTGCCCAAGATCGGACGGAAAGGCACACTCTCCATTTTCACCATCCTCACCGGAGTCTTTTTGTACTGCTCCACCACGGCCTTGAACAGCACCGCTCTTCTTGGATGGAATTGCGCCTTCAATTTCTGCAGCAATGTCATGTATGCCGTCTTGTATGGGTACACTCCAGAGATCTTCCCCACGCCCCAGCGTGGAACCGGTAATGCCCTGACGGCAACGAGCAATCGAGTCTTTGGTATCATGGCTGTAAGTTGCTGGTCTGATTGATGACTGCCAAAGAGTCTAGACTAACTAAGACTTTGTCGCAGCCCATTGTCGCCATGTTTGCCAATTTGCAGACCTCGGCACCCGTATATACTAGCGGCGCCTTGTTCATTGCCGCGGGACTGTTGGCCCTGATACTGCCATTCGAGTCGAGAGGAAAAGCCGCGTTGTGAGGAACGAGACGTGCATGAGGATCGCAAAATAATCAGTTGGCAGGCGTCGATTTCTGGCTTGCTTTTACGTAGTCGTTTTCCCCGTCGTTACGTTGGCGCCGATGATATGATTTCGGTGCTCAAGACTGGCCACTGGCCATTCCGTATCACAGTATCTGGTATTCGGGCGAGAAGGGATCAATTTTTTTTCAAAAAGGGGAAACACACGAGAAAGAAGTGATGAATCAGACTGCATTGGATGCTTATTGGCGCCGCTCACTCGCAAGCGCAATGGGCCAACCGCCACGTACACTCTTCACTGCTGTTTCAGACATGGCCTGATTTACCTTTGATGACTGAATGTGAAGATGAGAATGTGCTGACAGGTATTCACGATAGGGCTAACGTATCATTTGCTTAGTTGAGCGAGCTCAATGGCTCCTCACAACGCTCCCGCAGGACAAATGCGAGACGCATCGGCGGCGTGACTTCTGCGACCTTGTCACCTTGAAATATAGACCCACCGTAGTCATGTTCAGCAAGCGCCCGAAAGTTTGCATACATGGGGTATATACATAGATTAAGATCTGGTAGCTAAGAGATATTCAGACTGAATGGAGTTTACCAAGCACAGAAAATGAGCCTTGAGATTACTAAACGAGCTTAGCGTCGGTTCATTGACGAGAATAAAAAAGATGAAGAAGAAGGGCTATGTACTTGTACTCGTGCCACGCCTCATCTTTTCTTAGTTCATACTCGCACTCGCATTTACTAAAGGCAGATTACTAAAGGCAGAAAATTGGTAAATGGTGCGAGGATCACGAGAACCAAAAAAGGTGGGGCGTGGCACGAGCACTAGTATATCTCCCCTTGTTGGTGGGGTCAGGTTGGCGGGGCAAGTTCACCCCGCGCTGGCAGTTGGCGGTCAGCATTGGACACCTGCCATTGGGCTGCTGCGCCACGGGTTCCGCGGCATCGAACATTTGCTTGTTGAGTTATCTCTTTACCACTTGGTCTCTCTCCCATGCCATAGGCCATCACATATAGGACGGAATAATAACAGACAAAAGAGCCCCGGGCAAAATGGCGCCGCCAACCTCCGAACCACAGGTGATCTTCGCGTCTGGTCGTCGGGTGAGCCGGGACACGCAAGGTACTCCAGACCTACGGATACTGCACTACAATGATGTTTATCACGTTGATGCCGCGAGTGCGGAGCCCGTAGGTGGCCTGGCGCGGTTCATCACTTTGTGCAAGGAGTACCAAGAAGGGAAGCAATATGAGGGCCAGTCGAAGGCATTGACTTTGTTCTCTGGAGATGCGTTTAATCCGAGCTTGGAGAGTAGTGTGACAAAAGGTGAGAGCCCACCGGCATAGATTTACCTCGTCCGGGGGGGGGGGGGGAGGAAGGGAGGTGTTTCTTCCTTTTTTTTTTCTTCTCTTTTTTTCCCCCTTCTCTCTTCTTCATATGCATGCGACCAAAGAGACAAACTAATCTCAGTCTAGGTCGTCACATGGTGCCTGTCTTGAACGCAATCAAAACGGACTGCGCCTGTGTCGGAGTAAGTTCTGATCTTGTCAATCTCCGTCCCTTCCTTTTGCTTGCTCTGGAGTTCCGATGCGCTGACATCCTTCTCCCTCGACTGTAAAAGAATCACGATTTCGACTTTGGCGTCAAGCAGTTCCGCAATCTGACGGAAAAGTGCAATTTCCCCTGGCTCATTGCCAACGTGCTCGACCCTGCGCTTGGTGAAGACGTGCCCCTGGGTAACGCCAAAAGAACACACATGCTGACCACATCCAACGGCATCAAGGTCGGGCTGATTGGGCTCGGAGAGCGCGAATGGCTGGCGACCATCAACAGCTTGCCCCCTGACCTCATCTACAAGTCGGCCACGGCTACTGCCAAAGAGCTCGTCCCGCAGCTGCGCGAGCAAGGCGCCGAAATCGTCATCTGTCTGAGCCACATGCGCGAACCGAATGACAATAAGCTCGCTGAGCAGACGGATGGATTGATTGATATTATCCTGGGGGGACATGATCACTACTACAGCCACGGCCTCATCAAAGGCACACACGTTTTACGGTCAGGCACGGACTTTAAGCAGCTGAGCTATATCGAGGCGAGGCGGGAAAAGGACGACGCCGGGCGATGGGATTTTGACATTTGGCGAAGGGATGTCACGTCTGAAGTGGCAGAGGATGAGAGGGCGGCCAGGCTCGTGGGCGAACTGACGTCGAAGCTGCAGAAGTCTCTTTCTCGACCCATTGGCTGGACGGCCGTGCCTCTTGATGCGCGGTTCAGTACGGTTCGCACCAAGGAATCCAACCTGGGGAACTTTGTGTGCGATGTGATGCGCCGCCACCACAATGCAGACTGCACCATCATGGCCTCGGGCACGATTCGCGGCGACCAAGTCTACCCACCTGGCGTAGTGCGCATCAAGGACATCACGACGTGCTTCCCGTTCGAGGATCCCGTCGTGTGTCTGCGCGTCAAGGGCCAGGCCATCTGGGATGCGCTGGAGAACTCGGTATCGACGTATCCTGCGCAGGAGGGGCGGTTCCCGCAGGTGTCGAACATTGTGTTCGAGTTCGACCCCAGCAGGGAAAGCGGCAAGAGGCTGAACTTGTTGCAAATCGGCGGTAGGCCGTGCGATCCGGAAGAAGAGTATGTTCTCGTCACGAGGGGATACATGGGCAGGGGAAAGGGTAAGTTTTTTTTTTTCTTTCTCTTGCATGCCATTCTGTTGAACGCTACCAAGATTGCTTCCTGTCTACATCATGTTTGATATATATACTGACTATTTGGCGTGGGGGAAAAAAACTCAAACTCAAACTCAAACTCAGATGGATACACATCCTTGCTCGTCAAGTCCGAAGGCGGCACAGCCCACGAGATTGTCGACGAAGAAAACGGCATTCTCATATCGGCCATGCTCCGACAGTACTTCATGGCCCTGCGGACGATAGGGCAGTGGAAGTGCATCTCTGACCACTGGGTTGGCGTGGCCGAGCAGGCCAGTGTCCCGCTGTCACCGGCCCATGGCCGTGGCTCTGAGAAGATGCTGGGCCTGCATAAACCACCCAAGACGGAGACGGAAGCCGCGGGGACCACGTGGAAGGGATTCCTACGAAGGAGACTTGGTCTGCACAAGGAGCCGCTGAACGACGACGACGACGACGACGACGACGATTTCGATCTTCAGCTGGGCGGGGACAAAAGTAGTACGGGGGCCGATGCGGATGCCGATCCCGATGAGGATATGGACATGGACTTGGAGGTTCTTCTCCTGCGCAAGTTCTGGTCGCGATGGGCCAAGAAAGCAGGCGTCCAGTCTACGGTATGCGAGCCACTGAAGGATGCAGACTGTGCCGTGGATTGGACGAGGGTGATTGCGCCGGTTTTGGAGGGTCGGATTCGCATGGTGGGCACTTGAGAGACTCTTTTTGAGTGGTGCGGCCATGGAAATTTCTTACCTACCCCGTTCGTTGACTGTTGACTCTACTGCGAGCAACTTGCCGCTCCTGCGAGTGAGGCAGGCCATCGGAGCAGTCAGTCAAGATGGGCGAAAACGAATGAATCTCGACGACTCATCCTCATCCTCATCCTCATCATCAATCAGATTCATAGTCCAATCTGTCACTCACTCAGTGCCCCTCCTAGCTACACGTCGGCGCAGTAGTCGAAGTCTGGGGTGGGGGAGTCATTGGTCAGACAGACAGATGATTCTGGAAACAAGCGAGGAAAGCAAAGTAGACAAAACAAATAAAAGTGAGGTCAGTGGAAAAGTGGTATACTATGACTACGCATCAAGGGCACCCCCCCCCCCCGTCTGGGGCCGCAGCCACCTTGGAGGCCATATACACACATATACACATGGATACATATAGATACATACATACAATGTCATTGAAGCTCAGGGGAAAAAAAAAAAAAAAAAAAACCTCTTCCCATCTCCATGTACCCGGATGCCGGGCCGAGTATCCGCAGCCGACATGCCGAGCCCGTTGGACCCGACAGTCCGGTGGTCTGCGCCAGGGTCGAGCAGATGGAAAAAAAGGGGGAGGAAACCCCAGTCTGCTCAGAAACACCAGGGAATTGCCGGGTTAGCCAGCTGTGGGAGTCAAGTGCCGGCCCGGCTAAAGCCAGGAATGAGTTGTGCCAGTAATCCGTATGTACGGACTGGACTACTTCATAGAGACTACCGCAAAACAACCAAGTTGTTGGTTGAGCGACTCGGTGTGTGCGTCGTGGTTTTTCCCCTTGACGAGAGAGAAGACGGACCTGCAATCCTTCCAAGCCATGCGCTCCTTCAGTTCAACCTGCGCCTCCTTCCACACCCTCGCGACCCAGCACGTAACCAACAGATCCAGATCCTTCTCCTTCAACAACACCCCCCTCACCACCTCCAGTCTCGGCAAGATAGCCGCGGCGGTCCGGTCGTGCTCGTGCTCCTCCCCACGCCGCCTCGCTCTCGTCTCCACGGCGACCAGCACGCCGTCCCTGCTCCGCCACGAGATCTGCCCGTCCTTCTTGAACCGGTCGCGCATCGACATGTCGGCCTTGAACCAGCCCTCTGCCGCGGCGCACGTCGACCAGCCCGTGTGGCCGCCGAGGAGGACCACCTCCCTGTGGCTTCGCTTGTTGCCCGCCTTGCCGTCCACCTTGACGGCCGGCCGCAGGCTGTTCACCGAGTGCAGGTGCAACACGTCTTGGAAGTCGTAGATGTGGTCGAGCCGCGACTTGATGGTCCCCTCGCCTTGGTGGTCCGAGAGGCGGAACCGCCACTTTTGCACGCCGTGTATCGAGTCGAGGGCGTCGCGGGGGGGGCTGCTGATTTCGTAGAGGAACTGCGAGGGTGGTGCGGCAGGGTAGATGTTGCAGCCGTCAAGGACGAGCGTGTATCGTTCCGTGCCGGAGAGAGGGGTGCTGATGCTGTGGGATATGGCATCCTCGTAGGATGGAGGGCCGCAGTCTGCGCAGTCTGCCATGGCTGGGGATATCTTGTGCTTGGCAGGCAGGTGCGTTGGGAAAGATGTGAGTCGGTCGATGTTTGAACGCCTCTACTACTGTTTATTATATTATAGCTGGTGTAAGTTGTCTGGGGAATTGGCCAAGTGAGGATTTGGAAAATGAAAAAAAAAAAAAAAAAAAAAAAAAAAAAATGAAAAGAAAAGAGACGAGATTAAAAAAAAAGCCAACAAGTGCGACGACAAGATATACATACCACCAAGACATAGCCATGGTGCCTGCCCGTTGTTGACCAGCGTATCGCATGCGCATCCTGGGGTGGCAATGCCGGTGTGTTACGTCACGCAACGCGTTGTGCATGCGTCCCTATCTAATCCGTAATAAAAAAGTCACCAAATAGTACGGAACATCGGCCCCCCCCCCCCCCTCTGTTCTGGTGCGCGGCAGTGTGCCGCTCCATCGGGCACTCTCCGAGATCGTTGTTGCTATTGCCTGGCACCCTGGGCTGGGCTGTGCCTCCGATCCGAGACAAAACACCCCCCGCCGCGCCGCGTGGCCAAGGAAACAAGCCTTATCGGGAATGAAAAAGAAAAGGACGCAGGACGGACGAGCCAATCGTACACGGAACTGCGTACAGGTAGACAAGACACAACCTGGCACCTGACGCCCGGCACCTGACACCTGACACCTCGGAGGAGGCGATTGCATGCTCTATCTTGTTTTTGCTTTTATTCAAGTTCATCAGGCTGGGTAGCTGGGTAGCTGGGTGGGCTAGCTTGTTCACTTGCTCAATTTAGCACTCAATCCGGCACATCTTGTCAATAAAACTTGCATGTCTATCAATGGTACCATTGAACCTCTCCAAATTGGATGGAGCATTCTTCCATGTCAGAAACACAGGCTCAAGTTACCGAGTCCAGCTCAGAACCGTCTGGTTAAACTTTTCAAGCTGAGCTACATCTGTAGCCCAGGTGGTGAGCAGTCGCACTACCGCCCGATCTTCGTCGCATTTCTCCCAGACGTAAAAGGTGAAGTCCCTTTGGAGCTCCTGCACAAGATCAATGGGCAGGATTGCGAACACCTGGTTTGTTTCCGTCTCGGCACGCAGGGCGAAGCCGGCCCCGACAATGGTGCGTGACATTTTCTCGGCCGCAATGTTGCCCCGTCGAGCCAAGTCAAAGTAGAGGTTGCCTCGAAACAGCTCTGCAAACTCGACCCCCATGATGCGACTTTTGGCCAGTAGAGATCCGTGCTGTTTGACGTAGAACTCAAAGTCTTGTGCCAGACCGGCATGTTTGACGACTACGGCTTCACCGAGCAGGGCGCCATTCTTTGTTCCTCCGATCCAAAAAATGTCTGTGAGCTCCAGAACATCAGCAAGCGTCATGTCGTTCCTTGTCGACGTCAAGGCGGCCCCGATACGGGCGCCGTCCATGAACAGAAGAAGATCCTTGACTTCATAGAGTCTCTTGATGGCAGCCAATTCTTCCCTCGAGTATACGGTTCCCACTTCAGTCGCGTTCGAGATGTACACCAGTCGTGGTTTGGCCATGTGTGGGAAGTGCCAGTTGTCGTCCAACGCCTTGGTGATGGTTGCAGGCGTCAGCTTACCATTCATGGGCGGAACGTTGATAATCTTATGGCCGCTGGCTTCCACAGCGCCCGTCTCTCTGGTTACAATGTGGCCGGAACTGGCTGCAATGACGGCTTCGTGGGGTCGCAAGCATGCAGCAATCGAGATAGCATTAGCCGAGGTTCCACTGGGAACAAAAAAGACGCCGACGTCTTCGCGTCCTAGATGGGCTCGGATATTTCGCTTTGCTTCCGCAGAGTATCTGTCGTTGCCATATCCAGTCTCCTGGGTATGGTTGCTGGCGATGAGTGCCTCCAGCAACTGGGGATGCGCCCCTTCGCTGTAATCGTCCAGGAAGCTGTATCTCTCCTTCACTCCCATGCAGCTCGTGTCGGGCATCTCTGAGGAGGTCGGTGGGCAACTAGCCAACCGAGACGAGTGAATGAATGGCTCAGCCGTACTTCGTGTTTCCCCCACCCCCCGAAAAGCCGGGAGCCAAGAACAATAAACAGCAAACGATTGCTGCGTTTTCAAGATGTTTGCAGAACGCTAAACAAGATACTGGCTCAAAACATCAAGCGTCAATGAAGGCAAGATAGACGGCATGACTGACAGACAAGTCAGAACTCTGCAAGCGGCCAGTGGCGGGGTTCGCAACCACTCACTCTTCAATGTCCGCTGGATGCCGATACAGGCCGGTGATTGTTTGAACAGGCAAAAGTGGGTTGCCAGTGTTTTTTTTATTTTCCTAGAACGGACACTTTTTAGTCAACGAAATGTCCAGATTGCCATTGTTACTAATTAGCGCCAGGAGGGTCAATTAATCCCGGTCCATCCGTCTGCCGCATTGGAGTCGGTGCATGGCGAATGGGAAAATAGAGGCAGAATGCTGCCACATGGATCGAAAAGCGAGCGTCCAAGTAACAATATGTGACACGAGAAACCACCATTGCAGGTCAGAAAAAAAAAAATGACTGACTTACGTGGTGGTTGGTCGGTCATGCACATCGCCGCCGATGTCGGTGGGGCTCAGGCATGGTCTGGCCTTGCTCGATCATGGATAATTATAATTATCGGAACTCAGTCCAGGTCCCTGGATTCAAGAATTTGGCTTGGTCTTGTTGGGGGGACCTTCAGTCTCCATTTGATCATGATGATCAGAATCCGAGTTCAAACATCTTCTCACCGCGGAGTCTCTCGCCCAAGCGTGTAACAAACACCCAAGCAGCGCGGGCAAGTTCGTCAGACACGGAGCCTACTTTGACCACCTTTAAGCGCGACTGAGCCAGCACGAAGCCGCCGCAGGAAATTTGCACGATGCGGACGCTAGGGTGAAACATGTTGAGGGCTAGATGTTGATCCAAATATCTGGCAAGCGCATCGGTGAACGGATGCTCGCCGGGCTCTTGGCTTGTTCGCCATGCCCAGCCATCGTCCACGTTGCCTCCAGCCAGGCGCCGCCGTTCACGGGTGTCGCTCTCCCAAAACCCTGAGCCGGTGGTGCTCCGATATATTTCGCTGGTTTGCTCGCCGGCGCGGAAGAATAGTCGCAGATCTTGCGGTGAGATGGTAATGTCCATGCTGCGCAGACCTGGTTCCCTGGATGTGCCGTTGTCCTCACTCTCTTCTTCCGAACCGGGCGCCTCAGATGGCTCTTTCTTGGCTATGGGTGCGTTGAAAGCCAGCGAAATGGCAAAGTCTGGTCCCTTCGCAGGCAATCCTGCAATTTTGATCCAGTCCTCCCACACCGTGACCAGTGTTCTCGTGCCCAGATTGAGCTTGCTCACTCGACAATCAAACGTCGTTGAGATCCAATCTCCAATGACGCCCTTTAGAGCTTGGGGCATTCTTAGTAGAAGCAATGGGAGGTGGACGAATTGCTCTTGATCCGCACCGGTTTCCAGCACTTTGGCGTCAGATTGCATGGCCCAGCCGGTTGAAGCCGTTCGCCTATCCCGAACGGCTCCGGGGTGACCTGGAAGTAGGAGGGCAACGTAGGATGCATTCTCGTGTACAATCTCGATCCAGAGTCCTCTTTTGTGTCCTTCGGGCAGCCTGTTCCATTGTCTCATGACGGCATCATCAATTCCATTCCCGTCATCCTGCTCTGTGTAGTCAAGGTCACCACCAAGCAGTCTTTGAGCCTGAAACCATCGAATCGTGACGGATCTGAGTGCCCCAACTTGTCCAGCCGGAGTATCGGTCGATTCCAGGCCAATTTGGATGCCTCGTACCACATCTCCCACAAGTGTGTCACGCAGGCGATGGGCCAGCTGCTGGAGGCGCGATGAGTTGAGTTCCTGCTGACCAACGAACAAGGGAGAAACGCGGTGCGTTGAGAAAGTTGTGTTGAAGAAGGGCGGTAGAATGTCCTCCTCGGAGTCACCATCGCCATTTGCCCGGTTATTTCGAGGTCGTCCAGGCCTGGGCGGCATGGTGCCGCTCACTGCTTTCTTGGTCCAGACTTGATGTCGCGCTGTGGTTGACGCGTCACGTCTTCCTTTTCACGAGATGAGACGTGAGACATGAAGCCCTGGATGAGAATCCTCAAGGCGATGGTAAGATTTTACGTCAAGGTCTAGGCGAAAAGACTGAGTGTGGGCGCTCCGGTGTACAATTTCCGATTTGATTTGGCCAAGTTGTTGATGATTTCGCGTTTAGCAATTTTTTGCTGACTAAGTGCAGAAGTCCGCCCTTTTGAGAGCCGAGCCCAGGCCGTTTCGCGAGAGTTGGGTTGGGACGGAATTGATGAGTGATGTCTGATTTACTTCCCCTTCTTGACATAGCAGAGTGGAGTCACTCTTTTGAAGTAAAAAGTCGAGGAAGCAACTTGAAATCAAGGTACGTTGTTAGCACCAAGACATGCTTTGAACAAGGTGGGTCCAGACGGTCGTCGTGGTGAGGCCCAGTTGGGTTGTAGCCTTGTATTAGGACCCAGGTCTGCGCTTGAAGTCATAAGTCATAATACATCTGGAAGTAAATATTTTTTCAAGTTTCACTAGGTGACGAGCGTTGAAAAGTGTGTACAAAGTGATATTGGATCCCCTCAGCCTTTGTTGATTATACATATTTTGTTTAATAAATACGTGCAACAGTGAACCGATGTTTACACACATGCAACCCGCTGTTATCCAAGACACTTCCCATAGTGGACTCTAAGCATCATCGCCGTAAGATTAATATGGCAAACTGGCGCAGGCACGTAACAACCAATTTATCATGCGCCTACGCTGAAACCAAAAGACCCGTCAAACACATCAAGCTTTTTCACATCGTTACCGCCTCGAAGAGCGAGCAGGATATCAATCGCCGGTACTTTGTCGGCGGGGTAGAAGAGGAGGAGGTTCTCCATGTCCTCCACGGTCAGACCACACATCTCTTCCCATTTGTATGTATCACTGACTTTGGACATCCTAGACGAGGCAAGGAAGAGTTAGATCAATGTCTGCAACGGATGAAACATCAAAAAAAGACAAGTTTTGGGTCCATCATACCACCGCATTCGCTTCGGGCTGTCTTCGGCATGAGGTGCAATCTTCCGGAGCTTCATTCTCAGCAGCCCTATAGACTCGATCGCGTTGCCTGCGTTCCGCGGTAATCTGCTCGCAATGAATTTTCGAATCGAAGCCGCCAACCTAGGGCCTTTGCCGTTGGTGCTGACCATTATTTGAAGGGGCCCATCGCGATGCACGCTGCCGAAGTAGAAGTCGCATTCAGGAGGTACGTCTGCGATGTTGGCGGGGATTTTCCTTTGCTTGCAAAGTTTCCATATAGCTGTGGACGCTGCTGGGTCGTCGACGGCCACGAGTACCATCTCCGCACCGTCCAGATCTGACGGCTCGAAAACCCGGTCGACGTGGGTGACTTGATTCTGGGCTATTCTATGAGCGACCTCGGGATTGAGCCCTGAAGCAGGGCATACGACGACGACATTGGCATCCGCATCGAGGCAATTTAGAATTCGACCAGCCGCTACCTGGCTCACAGATCCAAGTCAGCAGCTGACACACGGGCATTGGCACATATGCTTGTGACTTCATTGGATTGGAGTTGTTGATCGAGTACTCACTTCGCCACCACCAACAACCAGGACCTTCTGGCCTTTTATCTGCCAAGCCAAGATGAGGCTTCCGCCGGGCTGTACCTCTGGAAAACTCCTGGCCATGCCGACTGGCGGATGTGAAACCAGGATCCCAGGATGGGGTAGGGAGACACACAAAAAAAAAAAAAAACCTGAGATGCCGAGTTCGGGTCCGATTCACGCAGACGAGCGTCCAGATTGGTGGTGTACGAAGTAGATTCAAGAACTAAAAGTTAGTAAGGCCGCCTGAGGCTTAGTTGGACGTCAGGAGGAGTGGCGCTCGCAGCCGGGACAGGGACAATCAATCCATCGATAAGCATTTTGGGGTTTTTTTTAGCGGATGGCTGCGCCCCCCTGGGAGCCCGCTACAAGCACTCCCTCCATTGTGTCTCAAGTCTCAATCAAAGCCGGCCAAGGCGGCGCCGTTCAACGTCACGCGAAGAGCCAAAGAGCCAACGCCTCACCGAAGCGCAAGGTATTGCTTCTCTACCGTTGAAAACCCCCCCGAAAAAAAGGAAAAGAAAAGGAAAAAAAGAAAAAAAAATCGACACGAACGGTTCTCTTCAAATTGCCGCCGCGCATGCACGCAAATACTCGCCGCAGTTCCCGCGGGGCACGTAGCGTGACGACGCCGGGCTGTCTCGTCGTTTCGAGGTGCCTTGGCTTAGAACCCCTCCCTTGAGCTTCCGTCGTCACCTCTCAACATCGAATGTCCTCGGCTTGTCCGCAACATGTCTGGTCGAAAGCTGGGAGGGGGCCGTGTTCTGGGTAGCGGCAAAGGTCTTGCCCCTCCAGCTCCGCCAACAGCTCCCCGATCGTCGAGTCCCCTCCCGCCCTCTGAGAGCACAGTTTCCATAGGCTCGGTTTCCATATCACCACCCGTGAGCGGAAGTTTACCAGACGTCGGCCAGGATATTGGCTCCAGTATCAGCGTGGGCGCCCAGAGCAAGAACAATGCTGCTAATTCAGCCGCCCTCGTGTGTCCAATATGTAGTGAAGAGATGGTGAGTATCGCGGGCAGAGCTGGGGAACCGACGGCATACAGTCGAGTATCTAACAATTAGTCCAGGTCACACTGCTCCAGCTCAACCGACACATTGATGACAGTCACCAAGAACTACCCTCAGCAGCACAGGACGAGGTTAAAACATGGTTCGACAAGCAGGTTCTCAAAGCCAAGCGCTTCCAGCCACTTTCTCTGATAAACCAGAAACTACGGGGCCTAGACGTCTTCGAGTCAAACGAGTCGCAGGCCATCGCAGGCCCTGCCCCGGTGCCAGGGAGAGCACCCGGCGAGTCTCTGATCGATCCCGATGACTTGATCACACGGAACCACTGGCAACGGTCGACAAGCCATGACTTGTGTACAGATCCCGCATGTGGCAAAAGACTAGGCACGATGAACGGCAACATCAATTGCCGACATTGCGGACGGCTGTTCTGCGAGGAACATACCATGTATCAAATGAAGCTTAGCAGGAGCGCGAATCACGAGCCGGAACGAGGCTACTGGGCAAGAGTCTGCGAAACATGCTACAAGTCTCGAGATGGCTACAACGACCACAATGGAGTAGTGGTTGATCACATGAACACGTTTGCAGCGATCAGGAGGAACAAGGTCGAACGCCATAATCTCGACGTGTCACGACTAGAAAAGCGGTTGACGAAATTGACGAGGCTGCTTGCCAATCCGCCGGAAAAGATGTCGGCCCAAAACGGCTCAATTTTGTCACCCGTAACATCACTGACCGGTCAAAAGAATCCCCGAAAGTTGCTTGAGCAGACCGTGGTCACCTGGGAGGACGATGAAAAGGTTGCCAAGTGTCCGTTTTGTCAGCAGGAATTCGGTTCGTGGACTTTTAGGCGGCATCACTGCCGGATCTGCGGCCGCGTCGTGTGTGCAGATGTCGCAACGGCATGCTCGTCCGAAGTCAGCCTCAACGTTGCCAACAGTAGTGCTACAGCGATATCCAAAGCATCAACAACAGAAAAAGTGCTGCACGCAAATGGCGAAACGGGCAACCTACCACTCGACGTACGCATGTGCCGAGAATGTAATCACACCATCTTCTCCGGCCGCGACTTCACAGCCTCGCTGCTCCACAAGCCACCAGACCAGAAGGCCTACGAGACACTGCGCCAGTTCGAGCGCGGCATCGGCCAACTCATGCCCTCGTTTCACCGAACCCTCCAAGTCCTCCAGCCACCCACTCTCCCCAACGGGGAGATGGACTTGTCCAGACCGCCCCCCACCCACGCCCAGATCCAAGAAGCAGGCAAGATTCGAAAACGACTCATGGACAGTTTCGCAAAGTACGGCATGGCCGCCAAACGACTCCGCGATCTCAGGACAGACAGCCCAACCCAGCAGCGATTGCAGCAAGCCGTGTACGCCTACTCCAGCAGCTTCCTGCACACAAACATGCTCCCGCTCAAGAGCCTGCCGCAAATGCTCCGCCACCGATCCGCGCCCTCCCAATACTCCTCGCGCTTCCACACCACCACCACCACCACCCTGTCGCACTCGACGTCCAGTCTGCGCCATTTCGAGCTCGCCTCCGACGCAGGCTCCCATGCAGCCAGCGAAAGCAGCACCGTCGTAAGCCAGCTCGAAACAGAGGAGAAGCATCTCAAAGAGCGACTGGCCGTGCTGGAAGAGCAAAAGTACATGGTGGAAGAGATGATAGGCTCTGCGACGGGAGCCCGTCGATTCGAAGAAGTCGGGGCCTTGTCAAGAAACGTCGATGAGCTGGGCAGGGAGATTGCGGAGCTGACGACCAAGATCGGGCACGTGGAACAGAGGTGGGAAGGGGCATATCGAAACGGAAACGGAGCGTCTTGAAGGATCATGGTGAATGGGCGTCCGTTTCGCGTCAAGGCTTGGAGTCTGTTCATTTGCACGGGCATCTCATCTTGGTTATCAAATAATGGCATGGGCACGGCACGGCACGGCACGGCACGGCGTTTAGGCGAGAATAATGCATGGGCATGGATTGCTGGTCATGACGTAGCATTAGCAATGTGGGCTTCTTGCCTACAAATATGCATAGAATGTGGAACAACGAGTAGGTTTACCATGAAAGGCGAATGAATGTCTTGTGTGTACGAACGCATCAGATACTACTCAGACAAGATCATTAAGTTATCATTACACACACGTCTAAAGGATGAAAAAAAAAAGGATGGTATATTTGGTTGGTAACTGAAACTTGTTTTCATGGATACCTAGTTCAACGAGGCCTATTCAAAACAAGTTGATATAACAAAAGTTACGAAATGCGTTGTGCAAAAGAACCATCAAGGTCGTCCATAACGCCGTTTCCGCACTTCATGACTGATCTGTACACGATTTGACCATGATGGCTATAAACAAAAAGAACAAGAAAAAAAAAATAGTCAACATTCGTGATGAAAACGGATTCCAAAACTGTGTGCCGGACCGAATCCAAACAGAAAGCAGGCAGGTATTACAAAAACATAACCAAATCGGGATATCTAAACGGAAAGAAGCAAAGGGGAAAATTGCGACCGCATCTGCAGCATGCCGTAGTCATACAGAACTAATGTACCACGCCTTCTGCACCGCCGAGAAATCTTCGCACGCGGCCAATGTCGAGCTCGTCGCGCTCGCTTTCAACCGCCTTGAGGAGACCGTCTACCACGGCATCGATATCACTTTCTTGCACGCCCGTGCACAAGGCGACGACGCGGCGGTACTTGATCTCGACTTCGCGACTCCGACCTTGTAGAGCCTGGACCATCTTGCGGGTGACGTCGCGACGACCCTCGATGGCGCGAATACGGGCCCGCAGGACAGACGTGGGAGGGAGCATTCCCTCGCTGCCGAGGCCTCCGCCGTTGGCTGATGACTCCTCTGCTGCTTCGAGCATTGCTGATAGCTCGGTTTCCCAGGATGAGGAGGGGTTGGGTTGGGTTGATTGCGATTGCTCATTCATTAGACGAAGTTGCTCGTCTTCGCGGGCATGTGCCAGATTTGAGACTTTTTGGCGGGCAAGTTGCTGCTTCTTCACATTCTCCGTAAGCTGGTCGACACTCCTCCGAGCATCTCCCAGTTGTGTAGATGTGGTGCGAAGGGTGGCGTGCATCGCATCTAGTGACATCTGCTTGGCCTTCATTTCTTGCTGGAACGCCATGCCCATTTCGTTGAGCAAGTGCGTGATGGCTGATGAGAAACAAGGTTAGTCAAAAATCAGAACGATGACGACTCCTCGAATTCTCTGGAGAAACTCACAGGCAATAATCTCATCACTACTTTCCCGCGTGCGTTGACTTGAGCCCGTGACGCCATTCTTCTCTGTCGAAAAATCATCACCCTTGGGTTTCTCTTCGGTATTCTCCCCACCAATGCCGAAATCAAGAGGCCGCAAACCAACACGGTTTGCTATGTTGGGGTCGGCTCCCACTTCAAGGAGCTGTGAGATGATGCTTCTGTTGCCAATTCTTGCCCCTATGTTCAGAGCAGTATCACCCGAGCTATCCTGGGCATTGACAATCTCACTCATGAAACGGGCAATGCCCATTTTGGGGACGATTGATTGCGAGCTGGTTGGCGCGTTACCGTTGGTCTGGCTGCTTGGCACACTCCCTTGCCGAACTACCCATTCCAGAAGACTTTCGAGGTAGTACCGGCTGGCGGCATTTCGGCCCTTGACAGCGCTAGTCACGGCGATGTGATGCAGAACAGTACGGCCCTTCTGGTCTCGCGATTCGATTGTGCCTCCTAGGACCTCTAGCAAGTCGGGGAACGAGCCTTGTTCCATTGAGTTGGTCACCAGACATGCCCGCATCAGTGCCGTCTCGCCCGACGCATTCACGCGATACGGCGATGCTCCGGCAGCGATCAGAGCGCGCAGAAGTGGCATGCGGGCCAGTGTTGCTGCCCAGTGAAGAGCAGTATGACTCTGGGGATCGATGGGCATATCGAGCTCAGCAGGACTGAATGTTCGAAGCATATCATGCTTGGAGGTATCCGCCATGGAAGAATCCATGAAGAGGCCCATCAGCATGCCACGCTTCATCTCGACATCGGGAGACATCTCGTAAGGCAACGGTGCCAAGGGACCGTTGCCATCCTCACCGGGTGATCGATCATTGACGGCGCTCTGGGTGTAGATGAAGGACTCGTTCGGTTCTGTGGGTGAGCCGGGAAAAGCTGAGGCGTACATGTCCATGTTTTGTCCATAGCCACCAAAGCTGTCGGCCGGCGTCACTGTCACTCGCTGACGTTTTCTAGGAGGTTCATGTTCAGGCATGCCAGCCATGGCAGCTCCTTGTTGAGTCGAGTACGCAGAGCTTTCCGCCTGCTGTCCGTAGTCCGAAGAGTAACTCTGCTGTGAGTTTCCAGGAAACTCATCACCATTCTGCATTGAGGGCTGTCTGCTGAAGCTGGGTGCGCGAGTTGGGCCATTGCGACTCCTGGGGCCGGGCGAGTCGAACCGGGCTTTGCTGATAGCTGCGACGGCATGTGACGCCGTGCTGGATATATTCTTGAAAAAGGTGCCGGACATGCCATTAGGCCGGCCGTCTATGCTGGAGTTGTATAGGCGTTTTCGCTGAGCTGCCATGGCTTGCTCTTTCGTCGGCGTGTTGAAATCTCCTCTGCCAGCAACTCCGCCGTCTTGGCCCATGTCATATGTCAACAGTGGTCGAAGAGGCTCCTCCACACCATATTGTCGGCAAACCTCAACTCCTCTCTCAAACATGATCCATGTGCCCTGGTATTTGCCGTAACCCCCCTGGACCTTCTCATGGTCGCCGGTTTGGATCTCCTTCTCCAGGATTTTGGTTCGCTTGCCTTTGTCGACACCGGCAACTTTGAGAATTTGAGTAGCATTGAGCCACGAATCGTGTCTTCGTCTCATGACTGCCACGTTGTTGACCTCCATTTCGTACACGTCTACCCCGGAATATGAAGCCTGTGGACGGGAGCGAAAGATGATGATGGGAAATGATTAGTTTCTACGCAACGGATTGGGGAACCGAGCGACTGGCCTAGGTTAAAGGATACATACCGAGTAAATCTGGGGTCCATCGGGTCCGTTGTAACCCTGGTGAAAAGAGGCGCCATGCCTCGGTTGGGACTGCTGGCTCATCGAGAAAGACTGTTGCGATGACTGTGATGCGCAAGGCATTCTAGATGGGTGCCTCTCCGGTATGGAGGGTGAAGAATGGTCGACCTGTGAGAGTTTGTGGGAGTCGACAGGAAGAGATGCAGGTTTTGCGCAGTGGTTCTTTCGTCTCGGCGAAATCACCGGCCAAGGGAGGGAAAGCTGCCGCAAGGGCAGACGGCGGGCACAACTGTCAGTCAGAGTCAAAGATCATGTACGCACCCATAGAAGATATGGCAAAGACGTCGCCAGAGCCAGCTGTTCCGATTTGATCCTGAATGCCAGCTGGGACGAAGATTGCGGCAACGATGCACAGCTTTGCTGGTGAAATGAATGGCGGAGTTAGGTGGGTTGGTTGGTTGCAGGGCAGGGCAGGGCAGGGCAGGGCAGGACAGGGCGTAATATTAGCGCGTGATCTCTCTCTGGTCTCTGGTCTCTGTCCTCTGGTCTCTGTCCTCTGGTCTCTGTCCAGAGTGCGGCGCTTCCTTCCTAGCTCGCCAGGACTGGTCAAGCCGATTCAGGTGCAAGTCAATGACGGGCGAGGGCTGTGTAATCACTAATACAGCATCCTGCTCTACTAATTATTCTGTTTGTGCTTTGTTCAATGGATAATTATAGGGCGTGGGTATCAAGCAACCCTCTTCTGTTAAATAGCAACCCTGTCTGTGGCTGGTAGCCCAGTTGCCCCGTTACCGGCCGACCACGTGATTTTGCAGGCGGCCACGTACTAGTTAAACGTAGCCCCTAGCGCCCGCGTATAGCGCACCTAATACCATAAAATCGCAAATTAAAGCTAAATTAAAGCTATCCTTAATAGCTAAAAACACACAATATCCTATTATTATGGAGTCTCTCTTTAACCACGTTTTCCTACTAAAGAGGCTATCCTTAAGGCTACTAGAGCTATAGGTAAAGAGCTTGGCTTTAGTCTTGTAATTTATTGTAGAAAGCTAAATGCTAGCAATTACAACCGAATTATCCTTTAATGTTATAAAGGTTGGAACTACACATCGTAGCATTATTAGGATATTTATCTAAAGAAGGCTTAGAAGAACTTAAGCTTATAGATAACAGGCTGCCTATATAAGCTTATAATTACGGTTACCCCTAATAAGGATTATATTATTAAGAGGCAGCTATAGCAAGACTATAATTATAAGCTTACTAATAGCTAGCATCTTAGTTAATTCTAATATAAAGTTATTTAAAAATATTACAAAGAGATTATTAATCTTTACAATAGTGGTTAGATTCCCTTAACAATACTAGCTATACTATGACGTAGCTACCTAACTAAAGTTAAGGGCATTACAAGGTAGGATATTAAGAATGCTATTTAACGCCATTAATTAAATAAACTTAATAGCTAATCTAAGATTAAGTGATTATATAACTAGCTTAAAGATAATAATACCTTTATCTTTAGGGACTAATATAGCTCTAATAGGCGTATCTAGAAGCTCTTTATTATACCTATCTCTAGGCTTTAATTATTAAAGGAAAACCCTAACTACTTCTTCCTTAATTATATATATAAAATAAACCGCTTTAACCTTCCGTTATTTAATGCTTATGGTATTACCTTAATAAAGAAAACCTTCTAATTTATAGCTTGCTTTATAAGCGGCAAGACTAAGGCTAATTTTAAGTAGGTAATTAACACTATCGCGAGAGTTCTAGTGGAGAGGTTAATTACAAGCCCTTAAATAATAATTACAGACCGCAATAAGGGATTAATTAAGGTAATTAAAAGGAACCTAACATTTAATAAGACTCCTTATATTTTATGCTATTAGTATATTAATATAAATGTACTTGCTAAATACAAGTATTACTTCCCTAGGGTAACCTATAACTAAGAAAAACGCCGCATAGAGAGGGCACCTTAATTTACTAAATTCCTTAATGCTTAGAATAGTCTCCTTCTAAGTAAAATAAAGTCTAACTTTAAAAGAAACCTAGTAAGCTTCTAGTAGCCTAGTAGGTTCCTAGATTAAGCTATTAAATACGTGCTATAGACTTAAATTAATCTATTTAAAGAGAAGCTTATCTTATACTACGTTAATTAATATTATTACTTTAGTTATTATATTACCTCTGTTATTAAATCCTTAAATTTAGCAATAAAGCAAGCCCTTTAAAGTAGCATAGGCAATTTAAGCTATGTTTTTCAGTGCCTATAGAACTATTAGACTAATTAGGTTACTTAAGCTTAATAAGCCTTAACTTATAGATTTTATAAGCTACTAAATCTATTATAGTAGCCACACTATAGCTTAATTTAAGAGAAAATTTTATACGTTACGTTATAGCTAATAGTTAATAAAGAAAAGGTCCTAGGACTAAAGCCTATAAAGAAGCTAGAACTTACTAAAGAAAAGCTTGTAAAAACACTATGCTTACCTTATAAGCTTATTATATTATATAGTGTGCTATGCTAGTATTGTCTTTAGCGTTATATTAAGGAAGGGCAGCCTATTAAACTTAGTAATATTAATAAGCATTAGCACTGATATTATAGTGTTATTATGCCATTAGATATAGGCTCTTAGGTAAGACTATTTAAACCCTTAGTAATAAAGGCAAAAGGCAAGCTAAAGGGAGCCCTTAGGTTAGAAAAGAGAAAGAATCCTATTATAGGCATAACTCATAAGCCCTCTAAATTTAAGCGCGCCTAGGTAGAGGAAGATAATAATACCTATGTTACCTAGGATGCCCTTTAACCACCGCCCTTAATAGCACTTACTGTAATTTAAACATTATAAATAGCTTTAAAAGAGGTTATTAATATCTCTAATAATAACCTATATAAGCTAGGCACTAAGCATCCTTAAGCGTATGCCTAGATAGCTATAAGACTTAAAGATACTCCTTTAGATAATAGAGAGGATAATATTAATAATAATAGAGGCATTAGTATTAAGCAATAGGAGGTAAAGATAACTTTATAGGATACCCTAGGGGAGTTATTAATGTTATAGGAGTATTAGTATTATATTAATTAAAATCAAAGGCAGGCATAAGAGGTAAGGTTAATAATGCGGGACGGTCTAGACACTTAGTATAGACTTACTATATAAATTACTATGGGCAGCTAGTATCGGGCGTCTTAGCCACCTGCTAGCCACGACAGGGTTGCTATTTAACAAAACAGGGTTGCCTTTTACCCACGCCCTAATTATAATGAATGCGAGGAACACGAACGAGGGGCAGCCGGCACGTATATGACGATGATGATAAGCTGGTGCAATGGAGTGTGAGCGCATCCAGAGCGCGTGAATGTGGATCGTCGTAAATTAATTTAAGCCCGCCGTGTCTGTTTCGTGAGCCTGGCGTGTCGAGGCGTGTCGAGGCGTGTCGCGGCGCGACGCGATGGGCTCTTACTTTTTGTGCTAAAGTGCATACACAAGCTCGGCGCACGACGTTTACCAAGACGGCTTTGCCATCGAACAGGGAATAGGGACAATATCCAATCATCAGCAAGGCGAGAATCGATGCTTTGCTGCAATCCAGGGGAGCTCATCACAGATTCTGTCCGAAGCTGCGGCATGGCCAGCCAATTGTCGTGGAAAAAACGTGTCGGTCACTTACAAATTTTGTACACACCGTCACGTTGCAACCCGAGGTTGGTCCGGCCAGGATTGGTCCGGTCCAGTGGCTCCACTCAGCATTCGCCTTTGTCGTCAATCAAGAATCAAGCTCAAGCTCAAGCTCAAACCACCACACATACGTAGATTTGGACGCAGGCCTACAGAGTCCTACAGAGTCCTACAGAGTCCTACAGAGTCCTACGGAGTCCTACAGAGTGGGCAAGTCTGCTTCATCAACATACCTGACTGCGTACTATTGGCTTACGTCTCTGCCGTCACAATGCCTGCCCCATGGCAACCGTTGCCTCAATCTCTGCGGCCATTGCAACTCTATCGTTGCCTCCTGCGAGAGGCTTCCTATCTACCTCCAGCATTTCGACGAGCCATCGATTCGACGATTCGCACAAGGTTCCACAAAAATCGAGAAAATGGCATGCACACCAATAAACGTCTTTCCAAGGCCATGTCCTCACTGCGCACATTGCGGGCCGCCAACAGTGGTGACAAAGCTGCCATGACGGGCTTGGTGATGAAAGGGTTCGGCAGGACCGGGAACAGGAGGCGACAGCTCATGGCTCAATTGGTCAAACCACAAGGCCCTGGTGATACTCAAGCCCTGGAATCTATACTGGACCAGACCGCAGCTACAAGCACCGCAAGTCAGCCGCATGAGACACGGAGTCCGAAAAACTCTTTTTTTGAGAGATGGGACCAGCCCAAATTGCTGCAAATCATACGTTCTCAGAAGCAGCAGCAGAAGGACACAAAGGGCTCAACCAGCTGGCCGGGACAGTCCGTGAAAACCGTCGACCCAGATCTACATGTTCCAGAAACCAACATTTGGGGCAAGCTCCCTGCCCCCAACCTCGTGAGGACCAAACGAGCTCATTGGTGGCGGAGAAATGCGGACAAAATCATGCCGCCGCTCGGGAAAGGCGAATGGGATCTGTTACAGCGTCTGAGTAATGGTGCCCAGGAAACCGGCGAGTGGGCAGTTCCCTCAAGGCGCCCGCAATCTCGGACAGACTCGTCCACAAGCCAACTTGGCATGACCGACCAGTGGAACTGGGAAGCTCATGCCACGGCATCGATAGCAAGAGTCGAACAACCAAAAACCATGTTGCGACAACGGCGCACTGGACAACACGATTCGGGTCCTTACGGCGGACGCTTGCGCAGCAGAGAGGTGTCCGGCAGGTGGTTCCGAAGAGTCTACAACAGGACGTGGCAGCTCACCCCAACCATGGAACAAGACCCCAACACGCTACGATATACTCTCAAATGGGGACATGCAGCACCAAATCTACCCTCGGCAACAGCGTCTCAGATGCAAGTTTTCGAGGGCGTTGATGAAAAGGGCAACAAAGCACACTGAAGCACACTGAAGCACACTGATGTTCTGGCGCTTGAGTCTCGACCCTGCACTGTCGGGTTGGATGTCGAAGCTGCATTTTGTTCTTCATTGTCGGGGACACAAATGTGACATTCGTACTGGTACTAATCCAAGAGACGAGCAAGCCTTTGCAGACCAGGTCCCTCGACACGCATGCCCAGCCACTCATCCATGGCCGTGGCCCCGATGCTCTCATAAAACTTGATGCTGGGCTCGTTCCACCTGAGCACAGCCCAATCCAGCCTGCCGCCTTCCATAGCGACAACCTGCTTCGCCAACTCAACCAGCAGTCTCTTTCCATGGCCACTCCCCCGCTCAGATGGCTGAACAAAAAGATCCTCGAGGTAGATGCCCGGCCTGGCGCGCCACGTGCTATAGTTGTAGAAGTACAGCGCCATCCCCACCGCTTTGCCGTCTGGATTGAACACCAACAAGCAGCGAGATGGTCGATGCGGCGTTATGGGCTCCGTGTTCGGGACAGTGGCATCATCCCCCGCTGAATCGGACGGCGCAAAAGCAATGGTGCTCTCAATGGTCTCGAGAGTAGCCTCCACGGCGTCAGGCTCCTTTTCGTACAGCGCAAGAGCCTTGATGAGCTCCAGAATGACTGGCGCGTCTATAATTCCCACGGTCAATCGCAGTGAAGATGATGGCAGGGGGTGTTTCACGCCGTGCATCATACCTTGGCGGCGGGCGTGTCGCACTGTTGCTTCCGACACCATTGTATACCAGCCACTATCTCTTGTGAATGAAGATGGATATGAGACCCAGCCTTCTCGAATAGCTGCGTTCAGTGGCAGCCAACGATCAAAAGATGACCCGATCGGGTACCGCGACGATTTATGGTGTTCGTAAGCCCCGGTCAATGACGTGAAAGTAAGAATCATCAGCAGTTTTGGGGGAGGGGCGGGGGAGGGGGAAGCACAAGTCGGACACGTTCCATCGGTGGGGAACCGTCGTCGACCACTTGCTGGAAAATCGGCAAAATTCAGTTGTTGTGGCGCACCGAGCAAGCTGTGTACTTGTGGAATTGCCTCGATCGGCAACCATGTATTACTCCGTGCCCAGAACTGCAGGTCATGACATGGACACTGCGCGGGCTCACAAATGCAATGCAATGCACCCCCCCTGAATCCTTTTTACAAATCTACTTGACGGGGAATTGAGCTAACGAGCTGTTAGTAAGGAGATAGGATGAGGGAGACGGGGACTAGTATTTAAAAAGTACCTTGTATTACCAGTAACCTATATAGAAACGGATGTATTTTTGTGGCGCTATACTCCATGTATTTTCCTTATGGCTCTCTAATAATAGTATTACTCGTAGCTAATCGTAGCTGTCAGAGGAACGAAAACCTGGGGCATATAGATTTGTAAAGTAATTCAGGGGGGTGCGTTGTAGAGTCCCTGGAACGGGAGTAGGTCGCACCCAATGTAGAAAGAACCATGGTGGTATGACACTCGGGAGAAACCACACGACATCATCAGTGTACGTGTATAGGGATATTGTGAAGATTTAAAGTGTGAAAAGGACATTATATACGCAGTACTAGGCTTCAGTAAAATCAATCCATAATTTACAGCAAATACCGATAGCTAGGGTTCAGATCACCGAGCGCAACCTTCTCGTCCTCCGTCAAGTGCTGCGCATCTTTCTCGCCATTTCTGCGGTCATTGTTCGCCTTCCGGCACCCGAGCGCGTAGATGGCGCACGCGACGATGGAGACGCAGCAGAACCCAATGCAGCAGCTGTACCCGAGACCGTAGTCTGATTTGCCGCCCTTGTCCTGCTCGAACACGAAAGCGGCTATGATGCCGCCCAGGTTGCCGAAGCCAACCTGCCATGCGCTCCCGACAGCTCGGCGATGGTGACCCCCCAGGTTCATGTTGAACCAGCACACGATGATGGGCATGGCCGTGTACGCGCCCATTGCGGCTAGGAAGAGGGCCGCGTACTGCAAATTGGTGTTGTCGTTGACGGCGCGGAGGATGGCGAAGCCAGCAATGGCGACGCACACGGAGAAGATGGCGAAGAGCGCGCGGTGCCGGACCTTGTCTGAGATGAAGGCGACGAGCATGGAGAACCCAAAGGCGACGGCCCACGGCGGCACGCTTCGCAGCTGCGTCTGAGTCGGACTGTAGCCATAGGTGCTGATGATGCTCGGCGCGAAGTAGGCGTAGCCGTAGGCCGGGACGATGAGGCCGAGGTACATGAAGCCGCCGACGATGACTTTGTAGTCTTTGAAGACGTTGCCGACGTCGCGGGGGGTGATTCTGCGCTCGATCCCGGCTCTTCCCTGGTCGAGACGCAGCTTGGCGGCGACATATTGACGTTCATCCTCCCGGAGCCACTTTGCCTGTTCTGGGAAGTTGGGCAGCCAGAAGTAGAAGAAGAAGCTGACCAGCACAGTGAGGCCCCCCTCGAGGATGAAGATCCAGCGCCAGCCGCTGTATCCTCGCAGACCGCCCATTTTGCCTATGGCCGCGGCAAGGAGTCCACCAAAGGCGCCTGCGAGAGTCGTGCTGTTGAAAAAGAAGGAATATCGTCGTTGGGCTTCATGTCGACGATACCACATGCCGATGAGGTAAAAGGCTGGGTATTGCCACATCCTGTGTTGGTTTCATTTCGATATTCTTGCCTTCGTGTGGACAACATGTTGACAGGAGAGCGGGGAGGTAGTCTCACCTCCTGGAAACATGCCCGTTTCGAACAGGCCGAGGAAAAATCGAGCCGTCAGTAACCCAGCGTAGTTCTGGACGACTCCTTGCAGCATCGTGGTCAGCCCGAACAGGAACATGTTGAGCGACAGCCATGTAGAGGGCTTGAATTTCTTGAGGAGAATATTCGACGGGATCTCGAAAAGAACGTAGGGCACGAAGAAGATGACAATGGCCGTGTTGAACCTCGAAGGCGGGTTCAGCATGTCAAGGTCTTCTCGTAAATGGTAGATTTTTGCGTTGGCAATGTTGACTCTATCTGTTTGCGAAGCCGTGATAAGCAACACTCATTCGAGGGGTGGTTTCTAGTCTCAAGGTTCCAGAAGGATAATTTCAAACTGGTCTATCGGGATTTTTCAGAATCTTACCAAGGAATGCAAGCAAGTACATGATGCAGAGAAAGGGCAGTACATGGAGATCAATCTTCATCATCAGACGCTTGTCTGTGGTATGGGCTGGGCATTTGACGTCAATCTCTTCGTCTGTGTGCTCCAAGGCATCGCTTTGCGGCTGTTGAAGGGAATTGCTCCCCTTCTCATGGGCATTGTCTGCCATGGTGACAGCAAATTGGTTCGCAATCCGGAGCAGGTGTGTGCGTGGAAGAAGCTTCCTCGTGCGCTTTCGGTGTTTGCGCGAAGAGATGAACGGAGTCATGCACGCACTTCAAGAGTAAGCCAGCCAGCCAGCCAGCCAGCCAGCCAGCCAGCCAACAAGGCCGTCGGACAGGTCGGGCCGGAGATTAAAGAGAGCCAGCCCAGTGGCGCACGGGCACGCCGACGGAAGTTTGCAAGGTTCTGGGCAGGTGGCAAGCGGCTGTAACCCCGCATTCATGCGAAGGCATCCCGGATGTACATGTACAAGGTACAAGGGATGGCTCATGGGATGATAAACGCACCAATAAGAGGGGGGGGCATTATGTAAGGGCATGCATCTCCGCCGGTAATCCACATTGCCCACCACCATCGGCCATTTATTGGCTCAAGCAAGATAATTCCGACTGCAACATACATACGTCGACGCCGGATCGATGCCTCCTGGTTTCGACGTCGTTCAACCCACAGACAGCGAGGCGGCAGCCCCTTGAACCCTCAATTTTCAAATCGTATTTATAACGGATTACAAGAACACGGATTCCCGGCCACATGCCGCATACCTTCCCTTCGTTTGCCAACCATGGCGGTTGCAGCCGTCGACAAACCGCCATGTTGCTCAGAGATCATGGGCAGGGAACCTGTCACCGCTGAGCCAGAACATCAATGAGATCGGCAGTCCCACCCTTCCGTTTGTGCCGTGGGCTTGCTGCTTTAAAATCACGCCGACGTCGAGCGAGTCCTGCGCGTGAAAGTTGTAGAGCTCTTGATATCCAAAAGTCCGTGCGAAACAACCACCACCAACCATTTCGAACAGAGATTAGGACCAATTGCTCTGTTATTTACGTGGCAAAGTGGGTGGGTGAGATTGCTTCCCAATTCGCATCATGAACACTCATTTGAGTCATTTCCACCCGGTCTCCGATTCAGCGGCAGTTGTGCCTCAGCCTTACTCTCAATGCCAGCCCCAGCGTCCACCTCTGCCGTCGCTCGATGGCGACTACGATGCTTTGGTCGGTAATTGGAGCTTTTGCAATGCCAATTCTTACAGCCTGTGCGATCCACCGCCCGGCCATGTCGGACTCGGCATCTTCCAGGGGTTGACTACCGCTACCGCCCAGGACAAGCATATGCCGAAACTTGGGACAGCTTGTTCCCCGAGTAGTTGCGCGTGAGTTGAAACGGATGAATCGCGTGGAAAAGTGTTCCAGGAAGCTTCCATGTACGTAACTATAACTAACCTCTGCAGCGGCGACGTGGAATTTTTTTTTCATAACCAAGTGCTTGCACCATCAGAGCATCCTCCTATTGCATTCACGCCCTCGACGCATGAGCGCCGTCCGAGAGTGTGTTGTGGCCTGTACCAGCATGATCTGGACCCTTCATCTCCGAGTTCAAATGTCAAGCCCATGTTTCTCCCAGATCACCATGACGGTCGAGGCCCTAAACGCCAGAAATGTAACATTGACTATGCAATCGAACGGTCCCACCTCGCAGACAATAAGCGCATAACCGGAACACCGGGAAACGCGGATGCCTCAAATGGCACCAGCTCCCAGACAGAAATTCTGGCCCTGGCAAACGAGGAACCCCCAACGAGAAAGTTCCGAAACTTGTTCGGTGCCGCGGGAAACGCGCAAGCGGCACTAGACCAATTCGTCCGCCTGCACAGGAAGCCCATCAAAGACTGTTCATTTCCTACCACCGACGAATCGTTCCCCACAGGCCAAGACGAAACAATCAGTTGCGTGAAGCAAGTATTCGACGCAATGTGTGACTGGTCGTATATACTAGAATGGAGGGCGACCCTACCCAGACAGCAGAGGGCCACGATTGTCTCGCAAATGCTGACTTCAAGAGAAAATCCGGAATCTCCATCGTCACAGCAGACCACCAATCCAGCCGACGAGTTCCAGCCGACACTTGGAGAACTGGCCGATGTGCTGCCCCCCGTGGAAGAGCAGCAGAAGAGGGTTCTGAGCCAAGTGCCGAGTGATCAGACGATGGAGTGGATATCGTGGGCAATCGTGGTAAGTCTCGAACTCATCAACCGAGAAGAAGGAGGGGGGGGTGGGATAAATCAATGAAGATGCAGTCTGCGATCCAGTCTTCAAAAAAATTGCCTGTTGACGCTACTTTGATTCCGAGCAGGACGCCGCTATTCAATCGCAGCAGGGCCACACCCAGCTTCCATACTGGTGCGGATCAGGCGGCGGCTAGGAGCCGTACGATACATTCCGCGACCGAATGGATGCGATATGCTTTGTTCTACGGGTCAGTATTGAGCTTATGCGCACATGCTCCTAGGTCAATCTAGCCACTGCGTGCTCTGAGCACCATTTACTGACTGGGGGTGCTTGCTCCCTCTGTCTAGCGCTCCAAACAACTCGTCAAGTCGCTGCTCTGTGCCGGCAACGGATGGCAGATTCGCATTGCGAACAGCCCGTATAAGGAATTTCGGGTAAGCGGTACATAGGCAAGTATACCTTTTATAAAGCTTGTTCTAATGTGCGGCAGACGAAACTTGGTAATCTCAGGGCAAACTCGGTCAAACGTCTTCGTCTACGCCGTCTTGCGCGGGAGGTTGAGTGAGGAGCACGAATGGTACGACTTGAACCTGCGAAATGACTTGCCCGGATCTGACAGGTCAATTCTGTATTGTATCGCTTTTAGAGAGCCAAAGCTAGCGTTGGTAAAACTCATTTTACCAAACCACAAATACTCACATTACCACATTCTGTGTTCAGCTTAGCAAATTTGGTCTTCTTTTTATTTGATTTAGACCAAAGTGTCACATCCGAGACTGACTTAGGTGGAACAAAGCGAAACATCTTCTCAACCCACTGATGCGCGCACAACTCCAGAAGACATCGTCGTGAACGTAAGCTGTTATGTATAGTGCGGCACGGACAGTCTCGTCGTTACTTCTTGTCACTCGGACCACTCGCCCTTAATCCAGCGGTTGACAAAGTCAAGCGAACCTTCTGGCTGGTCATAGGGCACCAAGTGTCCCGCCTGGAGGACGCGAAGGAAAGCAAATCCGTTGGCGTGTTTGATAGTACCGTAAGACTTGCCCGAAGCAGCATTCAGCTCCGTGACATTGGCACTGTTGAAGGCATCCTGACCCTCCCACTCTAGAGCGTTGGTCCAAGCCTGGTTTCCAAGCCAGTTGCAAACGTAATCACAGTCGCCGGCATAGATGAGAACAGGAATCTCGACCAAAAGACCCGGGACGTACTTTTCAATGGGCAGGAACCAGTCACCGGCTTCCATGAAGGCATCTGTTATCCGGTCGTTGCATATTTCAAACCTCTCGACCTCGACACCAAGAGCCTGCATGACTTCCGGTTTGTTCAGCCAACTTTCAATCCAGTTCAGTTCTTTATAGCGATGGCGTCCGCCGTCGCACTTCTTGCGAATGTCATATACATTCAGACCCGCGTTTTGAGCCGAGATAACCATTAGTCTTTCGCATGTTTCGCGCGCTGTGAAGCATTCGTTCTCATCGTCGTGGTAGCAAGCCTTTATACTGCGCTGGCATTGAGGGAGCCCTTTTTTTCATAGATTCGCAGGTCGTCTCGTTGAGAACTGCAGGTAGGCCGCCCCGTCCACAACCCATTGGCTCGTAGGCGGCGTATTGGATATACGGGTTGGTAAGGCCATTGCCAATCAGAACGCTCTTGAGATTAATATTTCGGTTTTTGTGGGAGAGGATTTCGGCAGCAAAGATGGGAATGTAATGGCCCGCGTACGAATCACCGGAAATATGAAATTCCTGTTTAGAATACTCTGGGAACTGCTTAAAGAAGAGAGTCATTAGGGCGTAGACATCCTTGGCGGCAGCAGCGGTCGTAAATACGTCACTGCTGCTGTAAGAGAAGCCAGTGTTGACGGGCTGGTCGAGGAAAATGACGGACGCATTACTGTTCCAGGAGAATTCGTTGCGCACCAAACTGTCCATTCTCGTCGATGTGAGACGGACCCGGACCCCATGAACAGACCGATCATGGAGGAGCATCCCGGACCGCCCGAGAGCCATAGCAAGACGGGTCGTTCTTGGGATCGTTGCGAGACTCGAAAAACCCTGCCCAAAAGTGTCAATACAAAGAACTGCATGACGCCATTCATGCCATTGACATGGTCCGGGTAGCTCACAGTAGAACAGATGCTTGTCTCTTGAATTGTCGTCGAGGTAACCGCTGTATTGTTTGACCTTGTCCACTCCGAGGCTGGAAGGGTCAACCTTGGTGGCACGAAGAGCGTAGCTGGCAAGGTCACCACCAAAGCGCTTGGCTACTTTTACTTCAGAGCCTTGTATAACATGGTTCCAATCGCTATCGGGCTCGCGGAAAGATTGCCTGAGCGGAGGGACAGCGTTGTTGGCTGGACTGGGCAGAGCTGATGGCACCGAGGCCAATGCCAGCAGGAAGGCAGACCAGAATTGCATCGTGTCTTGTTTGGGCTGCAGCCAAGCGGCAATGGCCTAATAAAAGAAGGCGATGTCTGTGGGGTGTTGTTTGGAAATGCGTGATGCAAAGACTCCAAAATCGATAAGAGTCGAGCTTTTCTCTCTTTTCTCTCTTTCTTTTTCTTTTAAACAGAGGTATTACACGGACTGGCATACACTCAGGTTGGCACATAGTAAATGTTGGCTCTAACAAAGTTTTTCTTGTATCCAGGGTGGAGCCTTATAACTAGTAAAATAGCATATGCCAAGCATTGCTAGATTGTAGGACCTATAGCCTCTATAGCTCCTTGACTTGCTTGACCGATTGACTGCCTGATTGATTGACCGATTGACTGACTGATTGACTGACTGATTGACTGATTGACTGACTGACTGACTGACTGACTGACTATAAGTGTGTATTCGCACTAATACACTGTGGTCTTTAGCATATGCTTAGCATACACATACAGTCTAACCCCTATTTGTTTTTACACGAGGTACATAACTGGGGAAGAGCTAACAGTAGCTGCCTTACGTAGGGCTCATAGTTGTTGTAAAATCATTTAGGGGTTAGACTGTACTATGCCTGACTCATGAAGTGGTAGGTAGCCAATTTCGAGAATATACCCATTACCTAGCACCACCCGATATGATTCGTATCGCCTTCATCTTGTACAAGATCCTTATGGCTGCCCGAACTTTTCGCCATCATAGGCGCAGGGAAAGCTTCGGGTTCCGCCTGGGCTAACAATTATCCACTTCCGTTCTCTTTACTTACTGATGATTTAACTGATTTAACGATTTAACTAACTGACTAACCGACTGACTGGCTGACGATTTGACCGATTCGACTGATTTGACTGATCTGACCGATTCGACTGATTCGACTGATTTGACGATTTGACGATTTGACGATTTGACTGACTGACCGACCGACGATTCAACTGATATCTTCAAACGTTCAAGCTTTTCTATTCCCTCCGGAGGCCCTGCCAGGGGCCTCCTCGTCGTTGCCCCCCCCAAAAAGCAGAGAGGTAGAGAGAAATCTCTTAATCGGTGGCTAAAGAGTATTTCGCGTCAATCTAATTATAAGAGACATCTCAGGACAACCTCATTTTAATAAAGGGAAAGCGGGAAGCTACGCTCCACCCTCTTGCCTTCGCCTTGCACGCAAAACGCAGGCAAAGCTCTACTTTCCCTTAATCATTGCCTCGATCGGTCTCGGGCTTCCAATGACAGCCCGTTTAGAGTGGACACTAGAAGGTCTGTGGGCGCGCCACGTGACTAACAGGGGCCACGTGCCCTCTGCGCGGTTGTTTGGATGTGGGGCCCGCGCTTTTGCCGGGCCACATTTGCATATCATGCTTGTTCCAACATCAACATATCATGAGCACACCAGACCATGCCGGACACAATGATGCGAATTGGTTCAAAGCGGAGTGGAACACAATGCACGGTATTATTCGTTATATTTTTTTATTCTATTTCTTTTTTTTTTTTTTCAAAAGATCAAAAGGCAGCGCTATCTATCATGTGTTGAAATGATCGTCTCAATGTTGAAGTAATTGAGAAGTCAACCCGAGTCTCCAACATGGCCACCGCCTGACGCCCTCTTTCCCAGCGGTCGCTTATAGAAACGGCTTCGTTCCCAGCCGTCCATTTCGTCAACAAAAGTCTCCTGCACGAGCTCGTAGCCGCCAATCCTGGGGAGAATGACGGCCCAGATGAGCCAATAGACGCCCCCGGCGAGGAGGACGCCGAACCCGACGACGCAGTGGATCCAGTAGGGCAGGGTCTCGTAGACGCCCTTCTGGCCGTCCTCGGGGGGCACGAACGGGGCCACGACGAGGTAGATGTTGCTGAGGAGGAAGAAGACGGCGACGGGGAGCGTGGCCCTGAGGGGGGGGTTCCAGCGCCGCTCGGCGCGGCGGCGGTGCAGGTGGATCAGGGCGCCGGCGACGAAGACGTTGATGACGGCCAGCGGGTAGGAGATGAGGTTGAGGACGAAGTTGTACGCGTCGCCGGCGGGCGGGGCGAGGATGGTGACGGCGGTGACGAGCCAGTGCTCCAGGAGGCCGGCCAGGGGGGCGTTGAACGGGCGGTTGCTGGCGAGGAGGCCGGAGAGGGGCAGGACGCCCTCCCGGGCGAGCTCCTGGACCAGGCGGCCCTGGGAGAAGATGACGCTCATGACGTTGCCAAAGGCCGACAGGGCCACGAAGACGGACAGGGCGCGCTCGGCGGGCTCCCCGAGCATGTTGCGGAAGAGGGAGGCGGCCACCAGCCTCTTGGCGTCGAGCATCTCCTGCCGGGACACGCCGGCAAAGTAGGCCACGTTGGCGAGCATGTACAGGACCGAGACGGTGCCGACGGCCAGGGGCGCGGCGAACTTGAGGGTGCGGGCGGGGTTCCTGGTCTCGCTGAGGGCGTAGTTGGCGTTGCTGTAGCCGGCGTAGCTCCAGATGACGTTGTACAGGGCCGTGACGACGCCGTACGCGCTGGCCGTGGTGCCCTCAAACGGCCTGGAGAAGCCGTCGATGTCGCGGACCCTCTCGAGGTTGACGAGCGGCGAGACGATGATGACGACGACGACGAGCACCTTGACGATGCCCAGCGCGTTCTGCAGCCGGATCCCCCACCGCAGGGCCGTCCCGTGGATGAGGAAGGCCGCGGTGATGCAGGCGAGGGCGACGGCTCGCTGGTTCCACCTCGTCACGTCCACCTGCGCCGCGTGCAGCACGTACTCGCCGAAGATGACCGAGTTGCCGGCGGCCCAGCCCAGCAGGACGACGTAGCCCGCGTACAGGCAGGTGGTGAGGAGCCTGGGCCGGCGGTACACGAACTCGAGGTAGTTCTTCTCGCCGCCGTTCCGGGGCAGCCCCGTCCCGAACTCCATGTACACGGCCGTGCCGGCGGCCGCGATGAGCATGCCCGCGAGCCAGACGACGAGCGACAGGCCCGGGGAGCCGCACTGCGCGAGGATCGTGGCGGGCGTGGCGAAGATGCCCGTGCCGATGATGCGGTTGAAGATGAGGAGCGACGCCGAGGGGATGCCCAACTCCCGCTTGTTCTCGCGGGCCGTCTCGAGCCGCTCGATTCGGCCTGTTGTTTTGTCATTATCATTGTTGTCGTCTGTGAGGAGAGGAGAAGAAAAAAAAAAAAAAGTCCAAAACATACCGTTCTCTGTGTCGTCGTGCCCCGAGCCAGCGTCACTACCAGGTTGGACCTCCTCGGCCTTTGAAGCCCGCGCACCAAAAACTTTGTCCATGGCAGCCAGAGATCAAATCGAGCTCACCCTTGTTTTTTTCGAGGAAACAAGAAAAGGAAAACCAAAAAAAAAAGGGACATAACTCTCGCTCCTTTAATCCGTATTTAAATCTACCAAGAACCCCCCCCCCAAAAAAAAAACCCTCTCTCAGCCAAACCAAGCACCTCATCACACTTGATCCAATTGCAGTGGAACCCATCGGGAACCCTTTTTCGCGGGTTTTTTCCCATTAATAACGCTACAAACCCCACCACAAGAGGAGCTCTTCCCACCGTCCACCGTCTTTGGTTCCCGCCAGCGGGTCTGGAGAATGGTGCCATCGCACCCCTTCGCTGACGTCTTTTCAGAGGCTTGATTGATGCCCCCTTGGCTCTTACTAACGTCTTACCAACGAAGACGATAACTTGGGCTTGACGGCACCGCTTCGTGAACTCGTAAGGGCAGAAGAACAAAATCGGGGCCCTTTTTTTTTTTTTTTTTTTTTTTTTTTTCCCGGTGCCTGCCACCCCGATGACGCCATCTACAACCACCCGTTTTAGGAAAGTAAGCCCCCCGATTGTCCAATCAGCGTGCGAAACAGTCCGAGGCCCACAGAACCGTTGAAGCTTGGGGGGCTTTATTTCTTTTGACGCACTCTGTCCAACAGGCTCATGGAACATTCCATACCTTCTTTTTCGCATGGAAATTTGTTCTTGGAGAAATGGGTGAGACATTCGGTCGGGAGGATCTGGGAGGACTGCGACGGTTGGTTAGACGGTTACCCTTTTTGGACCAAGGGACGGGGCATGTGGGTTGTTGCCTTGAATTCGCATGAGCAAATTATTCAGAATCATGGAGGCTGTGCTCGGCGCTCGCTGAGTTACGCGCAATCATGAATCGCGGCATTTGGTCAAGGTTGATCACGACATGGATGTGGCCCAGTACAATGCATGTTGACACAAGTTGATAATAGCTGTTTCGCCTTACTATTTCTAAAGCCATGTGTCTACCCTCTTCCAATAGTTCTATGTTGGTATCCCATCATTTAATTCATAAGGAGTGTCGTAACAGGTTGTCGTAAAGAGTGTCGTGGTAAGGAGTATCGTGTGATTCTATCATGATGGACTTTGTCACCGTACTACCGCCTATCCCATTCATCGTACCATCCGTCGCCTGCTGCGCCACCAGCTCCGGATAAGTCTTGAAGGGGAAAGAAGAAGGAGTGCCGAAATATACATTATGTAGGCGCCCTGGAGCATGCGAATGCGAAATAAAAAATAATCAACCGCGATTAAAATTGTGCACCCTTTTCCGGGGCGCAAGAAGAAAGTCATACGTGGATTCGGTTTGAATTCCTCAAAGACTGGACCATTCCCAGGTAAAGTTCGAAGGGTTCGCATTCTAAGCGATAGCCTGCATCGACTTGATGGGAACAGGAGCATTCACACGGCCGCATGTGACGAAGCGAGTCGAGTACGTCTGGCCCATCTTCCAATCGGGGTTCGCCCACTTTTTCTCCTCGCAGTCCAGCTCCAGTTTGGTGCCGCCCTGGGCCCAGAAGGTGCTTCTATCGTCGTCGCAGCTCCACGTCTGGTTGACCTTGAGCTCGCCGCTGGGTTTGGAGAAGGTGAAGGTGGTCTTGGGGCCGGGCACGGGATCCGTGCAGTTGTAGGCGAGGCTACCGTAGAAGAAATCTTGGAGCTGACCGGAGCTGGCCTCGCAGCGCGACGTGAAGCCGAGGGAGGGGTTCTCGAGGGTGAAGTTGACGTAGCCCTGTGAGTTCTGGTGCGCGGGCGTGGTGAAGAGGTACGAGGCGTGGTAGTCAAAGTCCTTGACCTGCCATTGTTTGGTGTTCCTGGCTTTCTGGGTGCAGGTTTCGGGCTTGCGAGGGTCGTTTGTGGATGGGGCGGCCATGGCGGCGGCGGCCAGGAGGAGGGCGCAGGCGGAGACGTGCATGATGGTGATGAACTGGTGATGCCTCTTTTGTTGTGTAGTTGTGGCTGAGGAGAGGATGGACTATGTTGGATGGTGGTTGGAAAGCACTAGGAGCTGAGAGGAGGAGCAGGGAAGAAGTGAGGTGAGTGAGGAGCAATGTACACTTGTGTTTGCTAGTTTGAGATGTTTAGTTGCCCAAAAAAAAAGGGGGGGGGAGTGTGGTCTGATGATAAGATGAGGTCGCTTCTGAGTGCTTGTTGGTGCATCAGAGAAAGGTGGGAGAAGGGGATTCAAAGGATACTTATACGTGTTCTGGTGGGAAGGCAAACCTATGTTTCTATTTCCAGATTGGTTGAAACTGTCTAATAATAACTTATAAAAATAAGAGACTCGCACACAGCCTCGCACTTTCCCTCATTTCATCTTTCGTCTACGGGAATACTTCTTGTTCCGTCTCCAGCGCGGGCTGCTCGAGCCCCTCGGGCCCGCATCTCGACGGGCATCCAGCATCACGGACGTTGCTGGACGTTGCGCTGGACGTTGCTAAACGGAGACCATGACGTAGCACAAGAAGTTAGTCCGTAAAAGAGTTCGTATTCCCGGGCGACGAGCGCAGCCCCTGCTCTGGGGCCCGGCGATTGGCTGAATGTGCCAAGCTGAATGTTGCCGGTGCTGGCAGTTGCTGGCAGTTGCTGGGGGATGCAGGGGGGGACCCTGGTTGCTTGCCGACTTCATTGACACGACACGCAGCGCCAGCCGCGATGAATTGGAGTTGGAATTGGACCCGTCGCGATTTTTTCTTTTCTGCGCAGGGCGCTATTTGGCTCGAATCACTCGAGCCCGGCCGGCCGGCCGACGATGCCGTGATTGTCTGAATGTCGGGGATGTGTGCGTGGAAAAGGGCCGCGGCAGGCAGCCATTGTCGTCAGCAAGATGATCGACAAAGCGCCATCGGCAGAGGAAGCTCGTATTCCTCCGTTATGACTTGCATGTGCTTCCTGTGCTTCTCACGGGAACCAAACCCATCTCGTGCGACTTTCCTGTGACTTCCGTGTCCGTCCATTTTGCTTCTCGCATAAAACCTCTCCGAGTGAGCTGTTTTCCATGTTGCTGTCCATCCTGTCCATCCTGTCCATCGCCTTCTTGCAGCTGCAGCTGGGAACCTGCACGCACACACACACACGGACGGACCTGCCGTCGCGGCTGATGCGCCTGCCCAGATTGGGCGCATCTTGCGGGTCCGTGTCAGGACTCAGCCATGTCAGCGATCAGTGAGTGGATCAATGGTGGATCAGATACATCCATACCCTCTTTTGATGGGTCAAGACACAATCAATATTGCAGACTAGGCAATTGGACCCTTGATGCCACTGAATGACGGGTCGCACATGTACATACATGGGTTGGGTCCGTTGGAAGGAATTGCCATGTCGCCGTTCTCGGTGGCTCCTCCTTTGGCTGTCTGGACCAGGGATGGGATATTGGCTCGACAACCTCTTCTTCTGACCAGTTCAACAAGCGTCAGTAATCTAGTATACTGATGGTGGACGCTCCAAACAGAACGGATTCAGAACAGGAAGCAAATAGACTGTACACGGTTAATCGAAGGGAGAAAGTGAGCTGTGAAAAGGCCAAGGCCATTGGAGCTCCTGCTGCTATGCAGCTACCCTGTGGGAAGACTATTCACTGAAAGCGCCCATGTCTTCTCACGGCACGTTCATCTGTTTGTTGCGGAGAAGCAAGGACGAGTCTTGGTGTGATGCTGGAGTCTATATGTAGACTGTCGTACCAATTACTAGATACCATGCCCACCATAGTCCTCTTCTGTGACATGAGTCACATGACGATCCATCTCTGCAAACTCTGGCAAGTATTCTCCTCTCCCTTCACTCAGCCATCACGCTCTTGCCGCCATCCTCGGTGACCCGTTCCCGCACCCGTATGTGCATAACCCCACAGCCAAGACGAACAAGACTGTTCCCGAAGCTGTCCAAAATGACATCCCGACCTTCTTCACTGCCGGCGGCATCGTTCTGCGACTTTGCCCAACCCGCGAACCCATCAATTTTGACTCCTCCGTTGCCGTTGCCGTTGCCGTTGCCGTTCCCGTTCTCGTTCTCTGCTGGCTTGCTCTTATCAACCCCCACAAGCGCGCTCGGGCAGAACAAGAGTGCTTCGCCCTGGCGGAGGGACACGATTTTGGCGAAAAGCCCGGTCAAAGGATCAGGCCCATGGCAGCCAGCGACTTCGTCCCGATCGGGTGGCATAATGAGACCCGGCCTTGCCGCAGCCAGGTGCTTCTTCAGACTCTCCAGCCAGTCTGGGGACGTGAATCGGTGAACAATTGTCACCGAGCAAAGATCCAGCAGTTTCGGGGAAATGGTGGGCTCCTGGGTGGCGATGACCATCCGCGCTCCCAGGTGACGCTGCAGCCGGATGGTGGCAAGCAACGACTCCGTCAGAGTCTGGCTCTCGGGACTCTCGGTCATGTACTTGTGCGCCTCATCCAGGGCAACGACCCGGCCCGTCGTGACATTCTGCTCGAGGAACAGGTTCAAGCAGATGTTGAACAGAGCACACGCAGACTCGGCCGTCACACAGGGACAAGAGAGGTCGACAATTGTCAATTGTCCAGCCTGGAGCGGTTTTTTTTAAAAAAAAAATCAGTATGTCTACTCCGTGTTGAAGGGTCATGCTGAGATAATGCTGCTCAGTGCTCAGTGCTCACCTTGCCTTCCCACGCTGTAGCCGTGTCCTTCGACGCCTCGACGCTGAGGCCATTTTCTTTACGGCTGGACATTCCCGACAGCCAGAATCCCTGCGCAACATGCTCTTGGGCCATGAAGCTCTCCAAAGTTTCGAGTCGTTGTCCCAGGGGCCCCAATTGGCCTCCGGTCAGTCCCTCTGTTGCCAACGCTCGCTTGAAGGTTCCGTAGTCGAAATGGCCGCCCGTCTGCTGCTGCTTGATCCTCATCTCCTTCAGAATTCGGGTCACGACGTGGAAGTAGAGCGGCATTCCTCCGCCTTGGAGCGAGCTGACGGCCATGAGATCGAGCATTCTCTTGGTGTTCAGATCGCTTTGGCTTAGTCGGAGCTCTTGGACTTTGACATTCTTCAGGTGTCCATATGTTGCCTTGGAACATGTGAGCAGTGTTTTTTTTTTTTTTTTTTTTTTTAAAAACTCTTTATTTTCGGTCCCCGAGAGCTTGTTCACATACCTTGATCTGTTTCACGTTGGTTGGGGCACATAACACCCTTACGCTGACATCAGGGTTAGACGACAAGTGCGCAGCTTCGCAGGGCTGGCCCTTCGCGTCCGAGGCAAAGGGGTCGTAATGGAACACAATCCCGGTGAGGGGGTTGGGGAGGGTATTTGCATCTGAGGCGAGAAGACAGTTCTCGAGCAGGCAGCTCAGAGTGTGGCTTTTCCCAGATCCTTGGCTCCCGCAGATGAATGTGCTCGATGGTGCCGAGACGTTGTAATGAATGAATGGAGCGTCCTCGGGAGGGGGGTAGTATTGCTGCGTCTTAGCTCGTGTAGTCTGGACACTTCACCGCCGAGGAGCCCATATTGGGAGAAGATTGCTTCGTCCTGAAAGGCGCCGACATCCACGTTTCGCCTGACAGCTTCAGCGAAGACGGGCGTATTAACGATCTCTCTGTCGTCGAGATTCTGGCTGTCCAACTTGAGCAGCGCCAACTTCTTCCGAACAGCGGCTGATTCATCTTTCTTGGCCATTTTCGGGTAGGACAACTCAGTCGGGGCTATTTCGCTGGGAAGGATGGCAGGGTTCTGATCAGTACTTGTTGGGGAGTTGCCCATGATGCGAAACTGCTGAGATGATGGTGAAGAAAGTGACAAGTTTTATCAACGGTTTTGTAGTTTGTTGGTCCTCTTGAATCTTGGTCTTGACTCTTGACTCTTGACTCTTGGAGCGCTGTTTGCATTCAGATCTGTCCCCCGGCTGCGCTGTCAGACAATTCACAGCGTATTGCGAAAAGCTAGAGCTGGTGAATCGTGTGTAAAAACATGCATCTACCCGTGAATGAGGTGGATGAAGAGCGCACAGACTTCTTCATGTTTCCCGTGGGGGATGGAAAGATGATTTTATTGCTGGAGGGAAAAGTTACTTGTGCCGTCTCTTCTGCGTTGAGCTTCAAGAGACGGGCGGGTTTTGTTGAATACACAGAAAGACACTGGGCATTCTCCTAGTGTGGTCACATTGCATTTGATGTAGATTTGAGATGTTTCCTTTAGATCTTGCGGGAAACACGGAGTAAATCTCGACGGACTTGTAGACACGGGGTGATTGGGAGAATTGCCCTGCCGACCTTGGACGCAACTCAACCGACTTGGTGTTTGATGTTTGAATGAAGGTCGTATCAACCAGTGCAAGATGCAGTGAAGCGTCCATGTAAAAGCCGAGCCGAGTCACTTGGTGCTAGCAAGTCGTTTGTGGAGGCGAGGCGAGGCGAGGCGGGGCCCATGAGTGATGCATCCATCACGTCATTCATCCATCCATCCATCCATCCCATCCATCCATCCATCCCATCCATCCATCCCATCCGTCCATCCAACAAGCGAAACAAAACACCATCCCCGTCCTTGCAAACGCAAAAGTGTGCACCATGGCCAACGTAGACACGTCTCTCCCGCCCGAGCCCACGGGCGCAGCGGCCGCCTACGCCGCGCAGCACGCATCCGACCACCCGCTCAAACTGTACGGCGGCTGGTTCTGCCCGTTTGCCCAGCGCGTCTGGATCACGCTCCACGAGAAGCGAGTCCCCCACCAATACATCGAGGTCAATCCATACAGGAAGGATGCCGAGTTCGTGGCCCTGAATCCTCGGGGCCTGGTGCCAACGCTGGCTGTGCCCGTCGACGGCACAGGCAAGGTCCGGAAACCGCTGTACGAGAGCCTCGTCGTGTGCGAGTACCTGGAGGAAGCGTATGCGGACGAGGACACACACGGCCACCGCCTGCTGCCTCAAGACCCGTACCAACGAGCCCGCGCCCGGCTGTGGATCGACCACATTAGCACGCGCATCATCCCCGCCTTCTACAGGTTCCTGCAGCATACGCCAGACAAGTCGTACAGCATCGACGACGCCCGCCGGGAGCTTCACGGGCATATCCGGGCGCTGGCGGACGAGATGGATTCCACCGGGCCGTGGTTCCTGGGCGAGCACCTGAGCCTGGTGGATGTCGCACTTGCTCCCTGGGCTAAACGACTCTGGCTGCTGCATCACTACAAGCCTGGCGGTTTGGGGATCCCGCAGACTGGCGGGGATGGGACTTGGCAGCGCTGGACCAGGTGGTTCACTGCCGTTGAGAACAGGCAGAGCGTGAAGGATACCTGGAGCGATGATGAGCGGTACATGATTGCGTACAGGCGGTACGCGGATGATACGACTAACTCTCTCGTTGGTCAGGCCACGAGACAAGGTCGGACATTGCCGTAGAATTCTTCGGTGCCAGGTACGGACGTAGAGCCGGTCTCTCTAAAATAATAACGATAATTACATGCTTTATTTTTATATTTTTATTATCCTGTGGCTTCCTAACCCTGTTCCCGGACTGGCTCACATCACGCGATGCGAACGCGAACTACTATACATGTCATGACGTTGATTTACTGTTCCCCTGGCTGGTGTACAGCTTGTATTAACTTATTTACAAAGAAGGACGATCGATCCCCTTTGTGTTTGCGACAACTCATCGCCCCAAAAAACCGGCCAAGCTACAGGGTAGGGGCATGCGCACCGTGCCGCACGGGCCACTCCCAGAATGAGACGGCATGTTCGAAAAACGACTCGCACTGTGGATTCGACTTCCCGACGACCCGGGGGGGGGGGCGGGTTCAATCAATTTGCCACGGCACCGACCCGACCGAGTAGTAATAAAGCTTTGATGCTTCAACCTGAACTTCGCCCAACCACCACTCCGACGACTTGGACAACTCTTCGCCCACCCACGATGGCGGATCACGGCGCGTCGCGGTTCACACCGCAGAACAAATCGACGCACGAACGCCTGTCCACACACACAGTCGGTCTCGTGGCGCTGTCCGACTTTCGCAAGCGGAGGGCCGAGGTGCTCGAGCAGCAGGAGCGCGAAGCCCGAGAGGCCGCCATCTCAGGCACGCCCACGCCCACACCGGACCGTTCCTCGACAGGAACGCCCGACAACGCCGGCAGCCAGCCTGGCGCGCGACCGCTGAAGAAGCCGAGGAGGAAGAAGACGAAGTCGAAGGCGAAGACGAAGACGACGGGCAAGAAGTTGCTGCTCTCGTTCGGTGACGACGACGAGCAAGGAGCGGGCGGCGAGACAGACGGCGGCGACGCTCCTCCCGGCAAGCCGAGGTCGGAAGATGCCGACACCGCGGACGAGAGCGACGCGGGCAAGCCAAAGTTCCGAGCCAATGCGTCCGTGGGCATCGTACCAAGGGCCGTGACGAAGGCGGCGCTGCTCAAGGAGGCGACGGAGCGAGAGGCGCTGCGACGAGAATTCGTCGCCGTGCAGGAAGCGGTCAAGGCGACGGAGGTCGCCCTTCCCTTTGTCTTCTACGACGGAACCAACATCCCCGGCGGAATCGTGCGGATCAAGAAGGGCGATTTCGTCTGGGTTTTCCTGGACAAGAGCCGCAAAGTCGGCGCCGAACTGGGCGTCGGGGAGAAACGCAACAGACGGCGGGGGTGGGCCCGTGTAGGCGTGGATGATCTGATGCTCGTAAGGGATACAGTCATCATTCCACATGTATGTGTTTTTCCATGTTTTTCCATGTTATCCCATGCTAATTCTATGTATGACATTGTTTTTTTGCGACATGCTCCGTACCCCATTACTGACCTTGCAACGACACCCCAAAAAAAAAAAAATAGCACTATGATTTCTACTTCTTCATCATAAACAGAAGCCACGGACCTGGGGGCCATCGTCTGTTTGAATACAGCGCCGTAGCCACCCTGAAGAAAGGCTCCGCGACAGACGGACCGAACCCGCCTGGCTCGGGCCAACTCAGCACAGCGGCCTCACGAGCCGCCGCAGCGAGGAACCTGGCCGACATTGATACTTTGGAAGGCGCGGCGGACGAGCCGACCAGGACCAAGGTCGTCGATAGACGGTGGTACGAGAGGAACAAGCATATATACCCCGCGAGCACTTGGCACGAATTCGATCCCGAAAAGGACTACGCCACGGAGGTGCGCAAGGACAACGGTGGAAACACGTATTTCTTTCCGAAATGATGTTGCGCCATATATGATGCTTGTGTCGGTGGTTCACGGGCTGGTGCCAAATATCTGTGTGTGCTCCTCCACGTCCAGGTAGCCAATTCTCTCCCCCTTTTTTTTTTCCCCTCTTCTTCTTCTTGCAGGCAGCGTCGACACTGGCCCTCCGACGGGACGGAATTTGTTGTTATTGTGGTTGTTTTCGAAAACGGATCACGTCGTTTGGGAGGTTGTGTATTATGCTGGTCACGTCTGCCCGTTTCACGCGGAACATCGCCATAGCGCGAATAACAGTCCGCCGACGACCAACCACCCGGGCCAGAGGAGCAGCAGGATTATGAAGTTTCCGCTGCCGAGGACAAAGACGGCTAATTCGTAAAAGAGTTTTTTGCGCAGCGCCTGGGCGGATTTGGCTTCCCAGAGACCGGCCGTCGCCTTTGCAGACATTTTCGAAGCCCTGAGAGGCAGGCACCAAGCTTTGGCAGGGGGGCGTGGACGAGACGAGCGAAGATACATACATATATGTATAGAAAGGAAGGGACCAGGAAAGCGAGAAAGTGCTGGAATCGCACGTCGGTGCGAAATGACGGAGGATGCTTGAGTGGGGGAGGATGCTTGTGGGGGAGGGTGGTTTGAGCGAGAACCCGCGGCTCCACCCTGGAAGCGGTTAGAAACGATGCCTTGTTCCATGATGACGAGCCAATGTCTTCAATGACGTATTTTTTTTTTTTTTGGGGGGGGGGGGGGCCTGTTCATCAATCGACCGTTACTCTGGCCATACATGTAGATGCTGTTAGTCAAAGCGTTGATTTGATAATTCATCTGGCTGTTGGCCTGACGATTTGACCTGATCAGTTTGACCGTTCGCTCATTTGACCGTTAATTCAATCATTCGGGCAGCCACAAGGATATTCTTGTATTGGATATAATGAGACTAGCCACGTCCGTACGGAGTAGTGCCTCTTGTTCCTGTCCACATAACTCCCAGAGGAACTTACCGAGTGAGGCGCCCGCTTGTCTCTTGTCTCTCCACCCCCGAGCGGGCGCCCCTTTTGCATGCGACGCGACGATGCGACGACGCGTGCAAGTCCACACAGCATAGCAACGGCGGACAGCGCGGCACGTTGGAAACCGGCTCGCTCACACGTGGAGCCGATGGATTCACATTGGCATGTGAGGTGAGGATGCCGAACGTGGTAAGCCGGGCGGGCGGGACGACGACGTACTCATCCGGGATGGTTGGGCTTGCCATGTTGCATTGGAGGAGTCCTGACTTGGGGTGCGTTGGGTAATATTCGGGCAACTACGGAGTTATCTGCGACGGAACAACTCCCTGATCAGGATCAACAAAAGTACGGATCAGGGGTGGTGGTGGTGGTGTTATTATGCATAGCAGCTTCTCGATTCAAATGAACCTTTTGTCCTACTAATCGTTGCCCGGCCAATCTGTCTATCGTCTGATGTATTCATCTAATGATCAATTTGACCCGATCGTCAATTTGACCGTCAATCGTTCGTTGGAGGATGGCCTGCGGACACGCCCAAGTATCCTCCGCTCTGGCGAAACATGATGGCAACTTGCGCTTCTCTCCAGGTTGATTGCGGGTCTAATTCGTTCAAGTTGGGAGAGACAAGACCCTTCCAGTGTGTGTGCTTCCCGTGAAGAATTTGGTGGTATGTTTTTGATCGTAATACATCCTTGCCCGAACAATGACACTGATGCCCCGGAATCTCCCGATCGAGCGAGTCTCTGTCTCACAAGACACACACTGGATTGGATCCCCTTGGGATCGCCCAACTACGTCGGATGAGGCCCGTAGCCGACGCGCTCCTCTTCTTCCCCCGGTTCTCAGCGCAGAGCTCTCTTGACACGATCGCTATAATCATCTGGGACCCAGGGAGGACAACCATTTGCGCTTCTGACCTGGCGTTGCCATCACTTTCTCATTGTCTCCCATGTCAAAGTACTTTACCTACAAATTGTAGTGAACACTTCTGAAACATGTGAAAAAGGTCATACAATACATACTGAGCGATGCTGGTTGGGCATTAGACCCCGCACAGGCTCGGAATCGACCGGCATACAAGGGACAATTCGTGCAACAGCTTCGCCCGCCACAGTGGGCATTGCCTGCGTGTGGAAAAGTCGAAAGTCAGCGCGAAAAGGGATCGCGAGGTCAGCGAAAAGCAGGAGAATCGCCGTCCGTCTCACGGGTTTCTCCGCGCTTGTTGCATCGGACGCAACGCTTGCGAGTTGGGGAGCTTGGCCTTTTTACTCTTTAGATTGCCGTCTGGGATCATATGCTCCCCCATCTTGACCTCTTTAATATAGGTAAAGTACTTTAGTATGTCCCCTGTGTACTAAAGTATTCTCCTAGGCTTTTTACCGAGTTACTAATCAACTGACATCAACACTCTACATGTCTAACACGCTTTTGTTCACATGAACCATGTTCGACTGTATAAGATTCTTATTATTTAGTGTCAAGAGTTTCAGATCACTGCCTGGTTCTTCGGTGTTGCTTTTTTTTTTTTTTTCGTCTTCGCATTTATAAACATGTTTCTACGAGACAATAATAACATTGTGTTTGTCATTGCGATCCGTGCTTTGCTTCGTTTGTTAATAACTACGGCTACCTCACTTCCTTGTTGACGACCCCTGCCTCCCTTCGTTTGTTGATCGATCCGAAAACTTTGCCCCGTTTGATAGGTCTGGAAGCGTGTGCACAGCCTCCTTTCTCTTCAACAGATATTCATCAGGATCGGTAGAAGATCATATCTCATTCGCAGTGGCATCATGCCGCGGTCCGCATTCGGGCCATACCAGCGGCTGTTTTCGCCGTCGCCTTGAGAAACCCCTGGAAGCTCTCAAACGCAGCCGCATCGAATCCTTCTAACCACCGACAACCAACAGACACCTGCTTCACCGATACACGTATCCACACCTTGAAACCAAATATGTTGTCCGACTTCATCTCTGAAATTGATGTGCATGTGTCACTACCCCCGGCAGCCTCCTGCTCTCGTTTCTTCCGTCTCCGCCATGCCCGAGCCCAGACCTTGTCTGGCGCGCGCCCGATGCCCTCGTAGGCTTCCTTATCCCACTCCCAGGACATGAGGTCTAGTGCCCCGACGGCAGCTGAGACTGTGGACGCAAATTCGCCGATTGCGTCAGGCAGGTCCATTGCCAGGACTTCTGCCTCGCTTGCACACGGTAGAATGTTCCTGGATAGCGCTGCTTTCGTGCCTCTCGCAGCACACTGTGCAGGGCGTAAAGGCCTGAATGACCAAGCTATTGCCCATCGTCGCGTCCTATTGCCTTGGAGAAACTCCGTCACGGCATAGTTATGGATATTCGCCCCGCGAAGAGTCTCGATGAACTCTGTGAGACTGGACAGGAACCCGAGCATGGCAGTGTACCATTGCACCCGCTCTTTCAAAAGCATGGATTCTGCAAAGATGCGACGCACAAAGGCTAATTCTCCACCCGCGGTGACCATTTCAGTTGTGCTTCCTGTACATGCCGTGTACGGCGGTCTCTGCTTCCGTTTTGCGCTGCGCAGCATTTCCTCCTCTGACTCGTAGAACGGCGGATTTGTCATGGTGAAGTCGATACATGGTACGCCTAGCTCATCGAGTGGTATGAGCGAGCTGTCGGCGTTGCGAGGAACTACATTAATGCGACTGGATAAATCGTTGAGCTTCACATTGGACTTTGCCCATGTTAAGCTCGAGGGATCGATGTCTGCAGTAATTTATATTAGCCAGAACACGGATCGTTTGGTGACAGAAGGGCGCATAGGTACCTGTAGCTATGAAGGACCAGGGACGCTGGGCACAACCCAAGAGGGGATAAATGCAGCTGGCTCCTGTGCCAATATCCAGACCCGTTAGCTTTTGGCCAGGCTTGTCGTAAGAAGATGTGTCTAGAAGATCCTTCAGCCAGAGTATGTAGTTGTGCCTGTTGGGGACCTTGTCGCATGCGATTTCAGCATTGGCTTTCCTGATTCGAGGAAACAAAAAGCTCCTGTACATACCGGCGGACAAAGTCTATCGTCTGGTAGATCGATCTTGATGCCGAAATCTAGTTTGAGCAATGTCTTGGTCAGTTGCATCACCGACTTGGGATCTTGAAAGTCAAGATCTCGCCCTTTGACGCTGCCTGGATAATCAGTCATGATTTGGCCACCGATGAAAGACGGTTGAGGTTTACGCACACGGCAGAAAATTCGGGATCCAAGCGAGATAATTCTTTAAAGTCGGCCGGTTTAGCATAAAGCCCCCGAAATCGACCGTCTCTTGCCTCCCAAGCACTCATTTTGGACGCACTGTCTATCAAAAGGCTGCCTGGTCGGGCATTGCCGCTGCTAGGCCCATGCGCATTTGGGTTAACGCGATGCTGATCCGATGCTTTTCTCTTGCGTTGCATAATCGGGACGCGGCTGAAAATTGCGCGGGTGTAAGTTTGTTGCAGCGGTGCTCACTGCTGAGAAGAAATGGAAAGTTTTGTGCAGTCTTGTGCAGTCTTGTGCAGTTTTGTGCTCATCAGCAAGGCAAGGCAGGTTGTCGCCGGGCATGTGGGTCTGGTCTCTCTGCCTTGGTGCTGGTTCTGTTATTACCAGCGATAGGTTAAGAGGGAAAGGGCAAAGGATAATAATCTCATGCTGTGTACGTCCGTAAGTCAGAGTGTATTTAGAATGAGGAAAGATGGCAATATCCAGGCCAGCGACCGAGGCAACTGATGTTGGCTGTCGCCATGTCCCCAATGATACGTGTTACGCCAAACTCATGCTTCACCATAACATAACTCTCCATCGCCAGCCATCAAACACCCTTAAATCGGCTTCGCTGATGTCATCCCCCCCACGCTCCACACGCTCCGTCAACTTCCTCAGCCTCTTGTTCAGTGTCCTCGCCACCCGAATCGTCACTTCGTTCTGGAACACATACAAAATGGCAAAGACGAAGAATGCAATCTTTGCAAAAGCACCGCCACCGAGAATCGCATTCTTGATACCGGAAAGCAGCCCTTTTGACTTGCGGAAAGCATACTCTGTATCGTTGGAGGATACCCGTGACTCCTCATCTGAGCCACGACGAAAGATTCTGCGGACCGCCGGAACGAAAGCAGCACTAGGTCGAGTTGTTAATGGACCGGGATCCGTGATTCCCAAACAACGGAAAGTCCTGCCAAGAAACGCAACACTCACATAGTGCCACCTACGAGAATTCTCGACCATCGACTGCCTTGGGCAGACTTGGCCAGGGCTCTCACTTCGGCTTGCAAGATATCCAAGTCGCCCAATACCATGCCTGCCTGGGCCCTGAGGCGAGACTCGAGCTCATAGACTGCGGTACTTCCGTCCCCTCCTTGGCGTATCTTCCTCTTGACACTCAAGTACTCGCGCAGGTGGAACTGCGCACTGGCTTTGATGTTGCGTACATCCACTGCTGCCGGAGGGACCATGGGCGTCAATGTGTGGCCCGGGACGGTTGGGATGCTCATCATGCTGCCGGGGTGATCTGGTAATTGTGATTCCGGACCGAGTTGCAGGGCAAGCCCCTGACCAGAACCTGGCCAATGATAGCTTTGAGGCCCCAGAGGTGGTGGTGGAAGATACGGGACATTCGACGGTGATGATATCGGCCGAGGATCTATGGTCCGCATGGGCGGCTCAGAGGGAGATGTGGGAGAGGCCATGGCGGCTGCTGGAGGTTTATTTATTTCTTGGGTTAATTCCGCATAATGTGAATACAAGCGGCAGTAGAGAATGAAGCAAAGACAAGCGCGGAGCAAGACACAGCTCTATCGTGCCTTTAACTCCGTTGGCTGTGCTCATGGAGTTGTCGGGTTCAACAGCCTAATAATTAAGGAGGCTGGTAAATCGGCGCCCGACGTCGACGTCTTGTCAACTGCCTACAGCTGTGCGCACTTGTGTTGTCGACATCGGGCTGTGAGTGCCTGTGAGTGGTTCTGGCAGTAAGAGTCACGGGCAAAAGCGGAGCCGTCAGTCGGCAGGACAAATTAGATCAAGGCCAAGTTCAAGAACACTAGCAAAATGACGCTGTTTAAGGGCCGAGCAGGACTGACTCTCGACGGGAGCTTCATGGGCCGAACGTCTCTTCCACGATGTGGTGCCGGCGAAGCTTTTTTTTTTAACGCTCAGTCTCGGCGTGGACCCTACCATCAAGGTCACGTACCCAAGCCTCGTGGTTCAGGTTCAGCGCGCGACAGCCGGTCTGTACAGCAAAGAGAACACAGCAAGTCTTCACGAGAGCCACCACGTTGCACAATACACGTGCATCTGCAGATAAATCCACCTCCCTCTTGGTCCTGAACCAGGTGCCAGTGCCAGTTTGTCGGGGCGAGAAACTTCGGATGGAGGTGCTCAACCCCCAGGGCATGTCGTTGGGAGGAGGTGAGGTCAGGGCGGGCGCACCCGTTCTGGAGACCAAGGACTACAAAGATTGGGGAAGTGCCAGGGCCAGCTTGACGAAAGGATGGCGAGGTCAATTGGGATGTGAGCCTGAATGCAGGCAAGGCCGTCCGTGTGTTGTTCTGACTTTGTTGTGAGATTGGACGTATTTAAAAAAAAAAATAGTCACCAGCTTTGATACGGATGATGAAAATCCATATGTTCCAGTTCCAAAAATTGCTTCGTGTCTTGAAACCACGAATGTGTGAAAGGCGCCCCCCCCCCCCCCGGGATACTTGTCGTCCTGTTCCGACGACGTGCAAAGCCGCTAGATTCGACAGAATCGTTTGACGTTGTCATTTACAACACCATACATGACGGTTGCGCCAGTCGAGAATTGTACTCGGGCAAGTCTTGTTTAGGACAAACGACGGGCCCACCCCGAGAGGTATCCGAACACACGGAGGCTCCAAAACCGCATGGGCTCTGCAGATATGTGCAGGCTGCTGGGAGATGCTGAGAACTCAATAAGGCCTTTCGTTTACCGGAAACACGAGACGGTCATCGGTTGCGCAGGCCTCGCGCTGCGACGATCCCATTGCCAGTGTCCGAATCGCCTCCCCAATCCGAGGTCCGGAGCTCAAGATTCGGAGTGCACTCACTGCAACACGCCAGATTCTATCACTTGCAGAATCTATTCTACTACGATCCCCGAGGCTTGCGATTGGGACTTTCCTCGTTCAAGAGCATTCCAAGCCAGCCATAGTATGACAAGGCTTGCTAAAAAAAAGGAAAAAGGGTATCGTATGACGCGACAGGTCTTCAGGGCAAGAGGAGTTACTGCGTCACGCCATGTCTGCGAGGAAAGCCCAACGCCACCTTGTGACAACCAGACACGATCGGAGCTCAGCGTCCCTCTCACCCTCTGAGCTGAAGGCTGGCGGTGCCGCGGGCCGTCATGTCAACTTTGTCTCGGTTGGACCGTCTGATCCCGCTCGGTGAGCGCTTAGCCGGGGGAGGGGAGGGGACGGAAGCCACACAAGACGCATTTTACGCCATCAGCACCGGCCGACGTGCCATGCCAACTGGCGATTGTAGTCATTCTTTTGTTCGGCGTGCTTTGCAGACTGCACCCTGTGTGTTGTTTCAGCGAGCGTCCTCGGCAGTCGATCCGTGCGTCATTCATGTTGGGAGAGCCCTTGTTGGACGCCGGTCATGATGATGGTGGACGGACCAGCAGATGGACACGGAGTGGCCTGGCAGTGGCCTGGCAGTGGCCTGGCAGTGGCCGCTGCCTGCTCCGGCCAGACCCAAACCGCTCACGCGACGGATGACAACAAACATGGAAGACGACTGGCCTGCCTGCGAGACCCCTTTGTCCCAATGGCTAGCGTCAAGGCTTGTGCGAAAAGTTGATGCCAGGCCGTGCTGGTGGAGGTGGTGGTGGTAGGATGGAACAAGCGTTCCCGATATTTTCCTCATGAACTTCCATTGATTCCAAGACCATCGGCCCCACCCGTCACTGACTGCAAGGTTCCGAGGACGCGGAACCCGATGATGAAAGGCTGCGGGGGAAGTTGAGCAATGAGGAGCATCTTGTTCGGGACTCCTCGGCGGCGGATCATTCGTGGAGAGGAAGTGCCAGTGGATGGCGAAATTGGTTCGTAGAAGTTGCCTCACAACCTGATGGTTGGTGCCTTATTAGGCTTCACAGTCGAGGTGGGAGTTCGTGCTCCCTCTTGGGCCTTGGCCCATCAGTTCCGAAGCCGTTCACCACGAACTATTATTAGGCAGAATGACCAAAACCAGGCCTGTGGTCTCTCAGCTCTGTCCCGTTTCTCTCTCAGCGGCAGAAGAGACGGGCGTTTCACTCACCCCGATCCGGCGTTGAAAGCAACTTGGTCGTGTTCTTTTCCTGGCATCTTGCAGGAGATGGCGTCGGATGCCAGCCACCCTCTTCCCAGAGCATCAGAGGGAAGGCGGAGGGCGAGTCGAGCGTCCATCGCATCACATCGCATCGCATCACATCACATCACATCACATCACATCGCATCGCATCGCATCGCATCGCATCGCAACTCAACACATCACCCCCTCCCACAAAGGCAAAAGGTGGACCAGGAACATGGGAACGGGCAACGGGCCACGGGCCACGGGCCACGGGCAACGGTGAGCCGAAAGTGCAGCCAAAAGGTAACACACACTAATAACGGGGGCATTGCAATCACAGCCCCCAGCCTTGATCTCCTGCTCTTATTTGGTCAATTCGAAAAGGAAAATTTGCCTTGTACTACGAGACTTGCCAGGCGAGGTGTGACGAGCCAGACTGCCGCCTGCCGGAGGCTGCGACGATCAGCGCCGTCTGCCGTCCCGCCGTCCCGCCCTAACAACAAACGTTAACTAGCAGTCACAGCCTGGTGCTTCCATAGAACCAGTCTTTTTCAGACGGATCGATGCTGGAGAAAGCTAGCCTACTAGTCCGTAGTAGGGGGACCGTCCCTGGCCAGCTGGCCAGCTTGTTGGGAGGAAACAAGTTGTCTTGGTGGTGTGGGCTCCAGCTCCAGGCTGGCTCGGGTAGCGCCGCCGTCCCGAGCCTCTGAGCCTCTTCAAACGTCCGTCCCTGCATAAGAAATAACTTATAAGGCGGCTGGACGAACCGAGCCTACCGGGCAGACACACATATTTCTCAGGTCAGTCATCAACAGCGGCCAAGAACATTGAACATTGGTCATGGAATGAAGCAGCCCAGAGAGTTATCTATCTGTCCCTCAATCTCAGTGGTCCGCCGACTGCATGGGGCTTCGGCGCTGGGGCCGCAGACCTCCGTGAAATATGACGCACGGAGAAGGAAGGAAAGGGAGGCGGCCGTGTTGATGGGCGTGATGACCACGCGCGTTGGCTTACGGGCAAACCAGACGGATATTGAGTCAACAAGCATATCGGCCGGTTTGAAGGGGGGCGCGGAGGCAAACGACAGCCGCGAGACCACCACCAGAGAGAAGAGGTACATACATGTATTGCTCTACATACATGTATTGCTCGTACGGAGTAGTCCGTAGTCCGTAGTCCGTAACCCGTAGTCCGTACGGATTAGATGGCACGGAGTAGACGAACAACTTCCAGGGTATCGCGTCATGTACGGATTAGCCTCGCGATCCTTTGCATTCAGGATTCAGGCCGGGCGTCCGTGGCTCGGTGGTACTGACACCGGGAGTCTCGCGCTCCCCTCCCATGATGGACCCATCCTCAATGCTCTCATCCAGGGCTCCCGGACGCCTGGGGGTTCAGTTCAGTTCACTTTGGTCTGCTGGTTGCTGGAGTGGGGCGCCTTGGCCCGGCAGAGCAAGCCGATCCGCCCGTGCCTTGCGTTGGACATCTGGGGGCGACCTCTGGACCTCTGGGGCCTTTTGGGGGCCTGCCAGCTTGTCTTGCTCGCCCCCTCCCCGTCTTTCGAGATGCCAGGCCCGTCGTCCCCAAGGCCCGCCCCAAGGCCCGCCCCAAGGCAAGGTCCGCCGCGCCCGTCCGTGTCTGCTTCTGCTTCTCTTTGCCCTCATCCGCGTTTCCTCGTCCATCGTCTCCATTCCTCCCGCCTTCGCACTCGGTGTTGCGACCTGTTTTTTTCCCTCCTCCATCGGTTGCTGCCAGCAGGACTTGTCGTCGCAGATCCAGTCTAACCCTGTCTAGCCCTCTCTGACACTGTCTGGAGAGCAGGAGAGCAGGAGAGCAGGAGAGCAGGAGAGCAGGAGAGCAGGAGAGCAGACCTCGAAACTTGCATTTCTCGCCAAACGTGTTTTGCTGACTTCTTCTGCTCGTCCGTCCGGGAGCTGCGTCGCTGCTCCGCCCTCTCTCTCTCAGCTCACGCGTCACTCACTGACCGCCCGCCCGTGGAAAAACCCTCTTTTTTTCTTTTTTTCTTTCACTCCTACTACCAGCTGCTCTTCGTTCCGATCAACAACGGGGAACACTTGTTGAGGCTCCGGCGTCGTGCCCTGCACCATCATCAGCATTGCCAAGACGCCATTTTCATCCCATCTTCCTCGTCGTCCCTGACCGGACGCCGACAGCAAACACCGCCGGTGGTTTTCTTGTCCTCGGGTGCGTTTTCGTTGCCCGTCCTCGCGCCTGCCTGCCTGGCCATGCCCATGTCTTCGGGCGGCGTGGTACGCTCAACCGCCCTCAGGGCGGGCGGCGCTTGCGTTCGCTGCCGCAAAGGCAAGACCAAGTGCGTCTACGAGAATGGCCGCGCTCCATGCAAAAACTGTGCAAAGGGAATGCACGATTGCTACCTCCCCTCGGAGAGC